>NC_069463.1:1947082-1977861 GCF_026875155.1 Cherax quadricarinatus
TTCCCAGAGGTAAACAACCTGCCTAGTCTAAGGACATTTAAATTACTCCACATAAACCACTCTAAGGCCATCTTGTACCTTCACATTACGTGTGGAATCTATAGTTATTAACAAGAAGGGCACAAAAACTAACATAAAATGTAATAATAGCAAAGGAAGCAAACACATATGCAGTTTAATGTGATCCTTTATTGACAACGTTTCGCCCACACAGTGGGCTTTTTCAAGTCACAAACAGATCTACCTGGGTGGAAGGTACGGAGTATTTAATCCTTCGACTGTCACCTGGCTCCGTTATGTTGACGACATTCTCCTCATAACTCCCAGGCGCTTCAACGTTCAAGCTCTCCAAGACAAGCTCAACCAGGTAGAGCCCTCAATCCAGTTCACACTTGAAGAAGAAGTCGACAACACTCTTCCTTTCCTTGATGTTCTTCTCTGCAAAACTGACCATGAACTTCGTTTTAAAGTCTATCGAAAACCCACCAACCAAAACGATCTTCTCCACTTCTACTCTCACCACGACACCAAAACTAAACGTGGTGTAATTATAGGCTTCTTCCTGCGCGCACTCAGAATCTGCAGCAATGAGTTCCTTGAGGAAGAATGCACTATAATTGAACAAGTATTTTCTAAACTCCACTCTCCTCGTCACTTCATCAGAGACTGCAGACGACGGGCATTAAACATCTTCAACACACCCAGAGAAGACACTGCCGAGAAGAGATACATAGTCCTCCCCACCAACTCCATTGCCAAACATGTTTCCAACATCTTTTCCAATACATCATTCCAAGTATCTACCTCCACAACCACGACCATCAAGGACATCACCAGTAGTAGACAGGACAAGCTTCCATCTTCTGCAGGGGTATACATAATCCCTTGTAATGGCTGCAACAAATTATACGTGGGCGAAACATCAAGAGACCTCCAAATACGTATTTCAGAACACCAATACGCAAGCAGGACTGACGATACAAGGAATGCCTGTTTACAACATCGCAATTCACACAACCATTTAATTAACTACAGAAACTCAAGACTTATCGCCACAGAAGACAACACTCAATACCGAAGAATCCTGGAATCATCGCTTATCTCTATAACCAACAATTTCAACCAGAACAATGGCTTCTATAACATAGCTGAACCACTCGCCAAGAAACTTCTTTATCGCTATCCCACATAAGAACATAGAACACTACAGAAGGTCTACTCACAACTTGTCCAATACCCCTGCCAAGCTACCCAAGACACTATAACCCCACCCGGTAGATCATCAGATGCAGCATTCTCCACCTGACCTCAACATTCTGAACCTGACTATACTCTCGTACCTTCCACCCCAGGTAGATCTGTTTGTGACTTGAAAAAGCCCACTGTGTGGGCGAAACGTTGTCAATAAAGGATCACATTAAACTACATATGTGTTTATGTTTCCATTGTGTCAGTATTTTATACCATTTATTTTCAATAATAGCAAACTTACATATACAACATACGACCTACTCTACACACAGAATTACCATACACCAGTTCACCTTTACTCACATCAGCTCACTAGCACACTACTGCTAGTGAGTAAAGCAATATATAATCAGGGAAGCTTTATAACAGTCCACCCTTTCCTCCTGGCTACTTTGTCTGCAGTCAAAACGTTATATGTACTCTCCAAAACATGGGCCCTTGCACACACTAGGGCCTTAAAGGAAAATCGTGAGAGCATAAAAACAATAAAATAACCAGTGGTCTAGACTTGGCCAAAAATACCACCCATATACCTACACTAAACCATGATGACTTGTTCCAGCCGCCGGTGTTCTCGTACTGACTAATACACACACCTCGCCTGCTCCTGTCCTGTCTTGTCTACTCTTCAGGACTGATATGCGTCCGGTTTCAGAACAAATCCCGTTAACTGACATTGTATATGGAGCGTTTTTTATACACATTTTATAATACACTGCGTAATACTATGCTAAATATGACTCATGAAATCGTATTGACACGATTGCAAACAAGCCATACCAGGGGCGGGGTTTGAACCCGCGGTCAGTCTCAAAGCTCCTAGACCGTCGTGTTAGCCACTGAGCCAGCTAGTTTCAATAAGATTCATCCAACTAGGTATCTTTCTACACCATAGGAAGGGTTGAAACCCCACCCGTGGTATGTTTTTTTTTTTATGCTAAATATTGATTTCTGGGGTCTAAAGAACGAAGAAGTTTGATATGAATAATGTGATTGTTCTTCCTTGCTCGGAAGATCTAAAATCAGCAAATGCAAGTCTCTTAAAATGATGTAAACATCGCCTTTAGCAGTGTGAATGCGATCAAGACACTTGCAAAACGATGGTTTCTCGGAGGACCACCACATAAATGTTGGCATTTATAAGATACCATGCGGAGGTTGTGACAAATGCTACACTGGCGAAGGCAATTATTTTAAACGTCGATTTTCTTAGCATTGATGCTCTGAAGGCAATGCTGATGATAAAGTTTTTTCGACAAATACAGAAACTCATGACAATATAAATATTGCTAACATTCTAATGAGATGTTATAACACAGTAGAGGAAATTTATGGAATCTGCCAGTCAACAATATTTCTAATTTCAATATTATAAACAAGAACAAAGAACATCTATTGAATATGTTTTTCCTTAAAACTGGTCAGCTGTTAAGTTAGAAAACTGACCAACAAAAACGTCAGTCTTTTGTGCTTTGTAATTAATTATAATGGAAATAAGAGATATAAGTTTATAGTTCAATCAGCTTTAATTACAGGTTCGACAAATTCTGAGACGAGTTTGATTATCAGTTTAAAATTGATCTAATATACCAACAAGTACATAAGTAAGACAATTGCAAATGACAGGTATCTTAAGACAACTGCAGCTGACAGGTATTTAATTAACACATTTGCAACTAACACGTATTTTCAGTCCGATACACAGGTTGATGAAGTCAACAGTCGAATACAGAATCATAATGGAGACACCAGGAACAGTTGAGAGATAAAGATGGTATGATGATCCCATCAGCCTTCATGAAGTCTGAGGTGGTTGTGGGATATCAGGGAAGTTGACTGATTTCCAGAACCGTTGGACCCCCTAAGTTGAGGGGAGATGTACGGGGGGGGGGGGGAGTAAAGTACGAGCAGTGGACCCCCATATCCTAACGTCCGATGTTGCCACATTTCCTAGTCCACTCTTAATTTATAAGGCTAATTTAGAAACGAAGCCTCTGCATGCTAAAAATACATTGCTTCTTATAAGTATTTAAGCTAAGTTAGATTTAGACAGTTATTTAGTTTATCTACAATCATCTTTCACAGCCTACTCAAGCTGACAACAGTGGGCATTTGACCAGGTACATAAAGGGGCACAGCTGCCCACGCCGGACACACAGACTTCAGTCACGAAAAAAAATTCGGGAGCGAGGCAGGTGAGCAGACTAATTGTGGCGATCTATTAACAGTCTTGTTAATTAGGAAAACTTATTCTATGAAAGGCCTTTGTACAGTGAAGTACTCTAACATTCAATAACATTGTAGTACTCTAACATACAATAACAGTGTTGTACTCTAACATACAATAACAGTGAAGTACTCTAACATTCAATAACAGTGTAGTACTCTAACATACAATAACAGTGAAGTACTCTAACATACAATAACAATGTAGTACTCTAACATACAATAATAGTGAAGTACTCTAACATACAATAACAATGTAGTACTCTAACATACAATAACAGTGAAGTACTCTAACATTCAATAAGTGTAGTACTCTAACATACAATAACAGTGAAGTACTCTAACATTCAATAACAGTGTTGTACTCTAACAAACAATAACAGTGAAGTACTCTAACATACAATAACAATGTAGTACTCTAACATACAATAACAGTGAAGTACTCTAACATTCAATAACAGTGTAGTACTCTAACATACATAACAGTGAAGTACTCTATAACATTCAATAACAGTGAAGTACTCTAACATTCAATAACGTGTAGTACTCTAACATACAAAACATGAAGTACTCTAACATTCAATAACAGTGAAGTACTCTAACATTCAATAACAGTGTAGTACTCTAACATACAATAACAGTGAAGTACTCTAGCATTCAATAACAGTGAAGTACTCTAACATTCAATAACAGTGAAGTACTCTAACATGCAATAACAGTGTAGTACTCTAACATACAATAACAGTGAAGTACTCTAACATACAATAACAGTGAAGTACTC
Source organism: Cherax quadricarinatus (assembly GCF_026875155.1). NCBI lineage: Eukaryota > Metazoa > Arthropoda > Malacostraca > Decapoda > Parastacidae > Cherax > Cherax quadricarinatus. Next base: position 1,951,341 of record NC_069463.1, read on the forward strand.
TAACATTCAATAACAGTGAAGTACTCTAACATACAATAACAGTGAAGTACTCTAACATACAATAACAGTGAAGTACTCTAACATACAATAACAGTGTAAGTACTCTAACATACAATAACAGTGAAGTACTCTAACATACAATAACAGTGAAGTACTCTAACATACAATAACAGTGAAGTACTCTAACATACAATAACAGTGAAGTACTCTAACATACAATAACAGTGAAGTACTCTAACATACAATAACAGTGAAGTACTCTAACATGCAATAACAGTGTAGTACTCTAACATACAATAACAGTGAAGTACTCTAACATACAATAACAGTGAAGTACTCTAACATACAATAACAGTGAAGTACTCTAACATACAATAAAACAGTGAAGATACTCTAACATACAATAACAGTGAAGTACTCTACATTCAATAACAGTGAAGTACTCTAACATTCAATAACAGTGAAGTACTCTAACATGCAATAACAGTGTAGTACTCTAACATACAATAACAGTGAAGTACTCTAACATACAATAACAGTGAAGTACTCTAACATTCAATAACAGTGAAGTACTCTAACATACAATAACAGTGAAGTACTCTAACATACAATAACAGTGAAGTACTCCAACATAAAACAACAGTGAAGTACTCTAACATACAATAACAGTGAAGTACTCTTACATACAATAACAGTGAAATACTCTAACATACAATAACAGTGAAGTACTCTAACATACAATAACAGTGAAGTACTCTAACATACAATAACAGTGAAGTACTCCAACATACAATAACAGTGAAGTACTCTAACATACAATAACAGTGAAGTACTCTAACATACAATAACAGTGAAATACTCTAACATACAATAACAGTGAAGTACTCCAACATACAATAACAGTGAAGTACTCTAACATACAATAACAGTGAAGTACTCTAACATACAATAACAGTGAAGTACTCCAACATACAATAAACAGTGAAGTACTCTAACATACAATAACAGTGAAGTACTCTAACATACAATAACAGTGAAGTACTCCAACATACAATAACAGTGTAGTACTCTAACATACAATAACAGTGTAGTACTCTAACATACAATAACAGTGAAGTAGTCTAACATACAATAACAGTGAAGTACTCTAACATACAATAACACGTTAGAATGCGATTTTTTTATATTTTATTGAGAACATGTCTTGTACAAACATACACAAAATGTATTGAATAATTCTACTGGGAACAAGATGTATATGATGAATACTGTCACACACGCACTTAGCTGTACATAAAAGGAACCTGTCACAGAAAACCACAGAATCACAAGTACAACATACCCCACCCAAGCATCCTGACAGTATATGTATGAATAATAACTATAAACATCATACCACACTTGAAGATAAGTGTGACGTGCAGTGGACCAATACAATAGTGTACTCACGGAAATTTATTCGCAGGAAGTAATAAGCAAAATAAAATATTAATAAAAACTGTATACATCCCTAACACTACCCATATCATGGGGGAAAATGTAGAGCCTATCTTCTTCTTCTTCTTTTTGATTTGCCGGTTCTCTCCCGGCCCGGGCCTTTTCCAAGTGGTGGCCCGGCCTTGGCTCGCTTTCTGGGGAGTATCTCAGACTAATGTCTGCCATGGGAGGAGGTGCAAGTACCTCCTCATCGTCGGGACCAACTGTCCCCAGGCCTAGCCACATTCCCCGCCCTCACGGGGCTCATAGGGAGAAGCTAGGCCTCTCTGGTCCGCCATCCCCGCCCCAAGGGGGAAAATGGGAATGACAGTCTTATGAGCTAAAGGCTCGGGCTCAGGCACCTACCCTACCCTAGAAGGGCTGGGCATGGTGTCGATCGCAGAGCCTATAATCCGTCGGAGCCACACAAACAAACCTCCGACAAATACATACAATTGGTATATAACTATAAAAGAATAAGTATACTGGCAACAAAATTAATTATCACAACAGTCTTTTGTGACCTACTTCAAACATAATAAAAACTACCCTATCACAACCTACACATTGCACAAAAGTCAGTGCACAAAAACAAAGGTGTATACAAGGAGTACTACCAAGTTGCAAAACCAGTGTCTCTGACACTCCTATTCCCCCTCCCTCACATTCGGGCACCGCCCACTTTCTCTCGTCAGTACACAATACCCTGTAACTCATTCACCTAGCTGTACATGAGAGAATGAGCCTGTCACAGAACACGACAGTATCACAATCACAACAGACTCTACCCAAGCATCCTTACAGCATATATCTGAATAATACCTAAAAATAGCACATCACACCTGAACGTAGGTGTGATGTGCAATGGACCAATAGTGTACTCAAAGTTATATATGCATAGGAAGTAATACACACCTCGTCTTGGGGGAAACCATACAGAAAATTCTCTAAGCTGAATCTCCCACAACCATTACTGGGTCTCACCTTTAAGCCAGCAATCATCACACTTACATCCTAACACTTGCAAACATCACTCAACCACCACTCGTTTATGTCTAAGCCAGACGCCCATACCCCCCACACACACATACCCACCCACTCGAGGCGACCAGCCCATTGCAACCCATGAAATCCCCACCACCCACTCGCCCTAGCCGTGACAGCCCCTTCCCCTACAAAGCTAGTAAGATCCCAACAGTTACACCACGATATCCCATGGGGAAAGCTGCTTCCCACCGCCGTCCATATATTTCCCTATTCCTGCAAACCGCCTTATAGAAAGTGTCTGCCATTACCCGTTTCTGCGGCACCCAATCCCCATTCCCATGCATACCCCACGATACATACACAAAATCTACCATTAAATACGCCAGTTCCCGTTGAATACTCTCAGGCACCTCTCCCACATCCAAACTTAGCGCCCTCAGCACCGATACCCCCCCCCACATGCCTCACTACCCTACCCATCCAATCCCGAACACTCCTCAAACATCTCAAACATTCGCAAAAATACACTGCATGATGCGCCCTATCCTTCCCACCACACACCCCACACCCACTCTCCTCCACCACCCCTCACCCGTAGAACCACTCCTGATGGCAAAATGCCGTGCAGGAAGCGGAACATAACTTCCTGCACCTGAGGCCTAAGCTTCAACTTGCGAAACAGACGCCAAATATCTCCCCACCCATACGTAGGGTATATCCCCTCCACCTGCACCACCACTGCTTCCAATCATTCGCGCCAAAACCACCACACGAATCTTGCCAGGCTCCCTTAGGACAAAGAGGGCACGCAACACTGCCTCACATTCCCATAACTCTGCACCCCATACCACCTCTTGACTCCCTCATGCAGGAGCTCCAACCTCCCCCTCCTGCACCCCCGACGCCCACGAACTCCCATCGTAAGTAAACACATTTTACCCAACGCTGCAGACCCAATAACCCCCCCCGAGGCTTACCTGGAGTGAGTTCCGGGGGTCAACGCCCCCGCGGCCCGGTCTGTGACCAGGCCTCCTTAGGTCAGTGTCCCAGGATGAGACCCACACCAGTCGACTAACACCCAAGTACCCATTTTACTGATGGGGAACATAGACAACAGATGGAAAGAAACACGTCCAATGTTTCTACTCTGGCTGGGAATCGAACCCAGGCCCTCACCGTGTGAAGCGAGAGCGTTAACCACCAGGCCACCAGAGCACCAGTATTATCACCTCGGCAGTATTATCACCTCCCTCATCCAATCACACCCCGATCCCCATATAAATTTAAACGCCCTCTTTAAGATCGGTGCAATTCCTTGCCCGGTTATGGGTATACCGCCGCCACTTGCCAGACCTTACTAAAGAGTAATGTGTTGACCACGATGGCCATCTGCAATAATGTCAAATGGTACGGCTTCAAACTCCTCAATCTATGCTCCACCCATTCTACAGTATGCACGGAGTTTACCTCTCTCGCCCGCTCTTGATCCTCCATAGACATGATTCCACATATCTTTAAGCTATCCACCACCCTCCACTCCATGCCAGCACCCCACTCCCCCCTCCAGTGCCAATCTCCCAGCCCCATCAAGCACAATTTCTCTACGTTTACCCTCGTCCCCATAGCCACCCTAAAGGTACGAATGAACTCTCCCACCTCACTCAAACTCTTTCCCTCCCTCACAAAAACCGTTGTGTCATAAGAACATGAGAACATAAGAAAGAAAGAACACTGCAGCAGGCCTACTGACCCATGCAAAGCAGGCCCACGCCCTTCCCCCCAGATTAGCCCAATGACCCACCTAGTCAGGTCACTTCCACTTAAGGAAGGAGAAAGGCATCAGACCTAGTAGCACAAGCTAGTCAGGTCCAACTCACACCTACCCACACCCACTCATGTATTTACCTAACCTATTTTTAAAACTACACAACGTTTTAGCCTCTATAACTATGCTGGGGAGTTTGTTCCACTCATCCACAAATCTTTTACCAAACCAGTGCTTTCCTATATCCTTCCTGAATCTGAATTTTTCCAACTTGAGACCATTGCTGTGAGTCCTGTCTTGGCTGGAAATTTTCAGCACGCTATTTACATCCCCTTTATTTATTTCTGTTTTCCATTTATACACCTCGATCATATCCCCCCCTAATTCTAGGCCTTTCTAGAGAGTGCAGATTCAGGGCCTCAGTCTATCCTCATAGGGAAGATTTCTGATACATGGGATCAACTTTGTCATCCTCCTCTGTACGTTTTCCAGAGCATTTTCATCCATTCTGTAATACGGTGACCAGAACTGTGCAGCATAATCTAAATGAGGCCTAACCAAGGATATATAGAGTTGAAGAACAACCTGAGGACTATTATTTATACATCTAGATATGAAGCCAAGGATTCTGTTAGCTTTATTGTGAACACTAATGCACTGTTGTCTTGGTCTTAGATTATTGCTAACCATAACTCCTAAATCCTTTTTGCAATCAGTAATATTAAGATCTACATTATTTAGTTTATATGTAGCATGGTCATTTTCCTGCCCAACATTTAGAACTTTGCATTAGTCTATATTAAACTGCATCTGCCACTTCTCCGACCATTGCATCAGTCTATTCAAATCATCCTGGAGTGCTCTAGTGTCCTCATTAGAATGAATTGAATGACCTATTTTGGTGTCATCAGCAAATTTGCTTATGTCGCTATTTATTCCCTCATCTATGTCGTTTATGTAAATTGTGAACAACAACGGGCCCAACACTGACCCCTGAGGAACATCGCTTGTGACTTGCCCCCATTCTAATTTCTCCCCATTTATGCAAACTCTCTGCTGCCTATTTGTCAGCCATGCCTCTACCCATAAAAAATCATCCTATTCCGTGTGACTTAAGTTTTCCTCAATATCATATTTAATACCATGATCTACATCCTCAAATACCTTAGTGAAGAAAGTTAGTAAATTTATAAGACAGGAATGCCCCTTCGTTAAACGATGTTGAGATTCATTAATCAATTTATGCCTATCAAGATGGCTATGAATTGCTTCGGCAATTATTGATTCCATAAATTTTCCCACTATGGAGGTAAGGCTTATTGGTCTACAGTTTGAAGCTAAGGACCTGTCACCTGCCTTGTAATTAGGTATTACATTTGCCATTTTCCACTTATCAGGCACTATGCCAGTTTGTAGTAATATGTTGAAAAGATCAGCCAAAGGTATGCTAAGTTCCTCTTTACATTCCTTTAACACCCTTGCAAACAGTTCATCAGGGCCTGGGGATTTGTTAGGTTTTAATTTCTCTATTTGTCTGAGGACCATGTCACTAATTACAGCAATCATGCAGAGTTTATTATCGTCCTGTTCTACATTAAATATTATTTCTGGAATTTCGCTAGTATTTTCCTGAGTAAAAACTGAGAGGAAGTATTAATAATTTAACACATATCCTTATCACTGTCAGTGATCTGACCTGAGTTACTCTTAAGTGGACCTATCTTGTCCCTAATCTTACTTCTGTATATCTGAAAGAACCCTATCGGGTTAGTCTTGGAATCCCTTGCGACCCTAGCGTTAAAATCCCTTTTTGCTTTTCTTATTCCTCTTTTCTCTGTTTAATTGAATATACTGTTTTCTTAAATGCCCATCCCCTCTTTTGATATGCCTATATATGTCTCTCTTTCGACCACTGAGATGTTTTAATCTATTGTTCATCCATTTGGGGTCATTTCTGTTAGATCTAATTTCCCTACTCGGAACAAAAGTTGTCTGAACAGCTAGAACTATGCTCTGAAAAACCCAGATCACCTCTCTGACCCATAGTCAGGTCATCCCAATTTAGCCCATCCAGGTAATTTCTCAGTCCCATGAAATTGTTCAAGTGAAAGTCTGAGACAGATTTGATTGCAGTTATCTGGGTAATTCCATGATATACTGAAACTGGGTAATTTGTGATCACTTTCCCCAAGCTCAAGATTATTAATTAGTGATTCTTTGTTGGCAAGAACCAAGTCAAGCAGATTGTTTCTTCTAGTTGGTTCTGTCACAAACTGTTCTAAAAAGCAAACCTAGACTCAAGGTTTCCTGTCTTATTGTTCCAATCAATTTGTCTAAAGTTAAAATCTCCCATTAACACAGCATTTTCATATCTAGATGCCTTATGAATTTCGTCCCATAACAGCTTACTGCGCTCCCTATCAAGGTTTGGGGGACTAAAAATCACACCCAAAATTAATTTGTCACGACCCTCGAAAAACTGTAGCCAAACAGATTCTGTGTTCGATGTTTCTAATCTTATATCACGTCTAAGACAACAATTTAAATTATCTCTGACATACTTCGTCACTCCACCACCCTTCCTGTTGACATATCCCATGATCCCTGGCCAACACACCACCTCCCCCGACCCCCCCCACAGATACGGGCCTCAACAAGTCTGTAAAATGGGTCCTGAACACAGGCGAACAGGATTTGCAAAAGTGGACATCCTTGCCTGAGACCCCACCCCATACTCACCACTTCCCCTATGTGAGCATTGATTTTCACATGCACCCACGCCCCTCGATACAATGTCTCCACCCACTCCACAACTTCCCTCCCAAAGCCCTGCCGCAGAAGAATCTGCTGCAATGCCTCCCATTCCACACGATCATATGCCCCCTGCCAATCCAATGCTAGCAAACCCCCCCTCTTCCCCCAAACCCTCTACAAACCCATGGCCCTCGACCATAGACCTGCCAGGCAACCCGTATTGCCCTCCTGACAAGATGCACCCCACGACACATTTCAGGCAATTTCCCAGGATTTTTGCAAACAATTTATAGTCCACACATAGTAAAGGTAATGCCCGTTAATCCTTCAGGGTACTCTGGATCTCCCCCCTTCGTGACCAAAACGACCACTGCAGTGGCCTGAAACCTCCCTCCCCAAATGCCGCCTCTCCTTCATGGTGTTCATCAACTTCACCAAACACCCAATCCATCAATTCCTGGTGCCTTTACCTTATGGATACCCACCAATGCCCAACAAACCTCACCCTCATCTCCCTAGCCAGCACCACCTGACCACTATGCCCCAGTGAACATGGCACTAGTTCTCACACGCTATGTAATGCCGCTCTTCCCACTGCACAACTACCCAAACACTCCTCAGACTGCGCATCTGCATAACCACTCATCCCCTCTGTCGTTGGCAACACTTGCCCCTCACGATAACCCCCCACCTCCGAGTGGACCACTAACCAACCAACCTCAGTGGCTTTCTGTCATCCCTGCTGTCCCCGTAAGACACACGCCAATGGATGATCGCCCCATAGCACCTGCTTAACCCCCCGTGCACATGTACTGCGTCGAAACACTCATTTTGCAGCTCACGAATCCGTCCCTTTTACAATGGAAATTAGACCCCTTCATGGTTACTTACAGAACTAATTTGTACCTTCCCTCCCTAACATAGTTTGCAACTAAAAAACACTTTTCCCCAATATACATATACATGATATGAAAACTCTACCTATTAACAAAATCGTGAATTATAATGTTAGTTTTAGACAGTTGTTTTTCAAATCATGTTAGTATCTGCATACCGACTTTCAAATGCCTTAACATTGTCTATATACACTATCACAATTACATTACCCCACCCTAGTCATAACTACCAACAAAGGCGTTTTTCTGTTAATATCCAATAAGTTAACACTTCCCTATTCCACTCCACTCCAAATTATAACAGCACACTCGCCAACAATATTTGCCTGTCCTTACACCAGTAACATTTCATAAATTATCACCATACTTCTTAACAGTTGGTTCCACATCACCATACTGCCACCTCCTTTCCTCAGTCTGTTCCATTAACAAAAGTCCATTGTATATGGAAGATTTCTGATGATCCCTAACAATTACATATGACATGTACTAACTAAACTACAAAATAAACTCTGACACAATTAAATTGCATCTTAACTGTAGTTCCACCTTATCATACCAGATACAGTGAACTTCCCTTTCTTTGAGCACATTACGTACGCCTCATACCTTGCCATGTATTGCCACTTACTCCCCTACATTTCATTCATCCATCTCCTCACACAATGCTCGACTCACAACCAACTTATGCAGTACTTAGCATACAAACCCATTATATATCCAACCACAGATTTCACTGTGCAAGGGCTGTATCAACCTCGCAACATTGTCATGTTGCTCAAAAAGTCGATATGCCAGATATTCAAACATGTTTTAAAACAACATCAGCCTTCTCTTTCACGAGGTAATAACACGTGCCTTTGATATTCTGTATTACACAAAAATTTATTAACGGGTACAACCTACAATAACTCAATGTTGCAGGTATTATCATACATACAATACCATTTTCCTTAGTCAATCTTTAAACCTGATTGCTTCACATAACCTCTCCTTCTATAACTCCCTTTTACTCACAAGACCCTAATTTATACAATCCTTGGCTTGTCAAAACCTTTCACACTAAACGTACATGTCAACACAGCACCACTCGTTACATACCTTCCCAACCCTCACATTCTTTCGCAAAAACTTTACCTCATACACTCCCCCCTCCTAAAACTAATGTGAACCCGCTTATAAAGGAAACCAGTCCCTTACGTATAATGAACTCGCCAAATGAATGAGGCTATTGACCGTAATTTTTGCAGTAGGGGTCTGGAAAACGTGCCCTCCACTGTCCCCCGTATAAGTTTGTTCCTGCAAACCGTTCTATATATGCCTGCCGCAATTGCCCTAATTCTAATTCCCCCCTCCGTGTCCCTCATTTCCCAGGAAATATACAGAAAATCTGCCACTACATACATAATCGCCCTTTTCACTTCTCTGGAGACCCCCTGTTAAGGCTCGCAGGGACTTTACATTACCCCCACCCATCAACCTAAAAACTCTCGCTAACCACACCCTTACCTCTCTCAACTCTTCACAGAAATAAACCGCATGAAAAGCCGTTTCCTGTTCTCCACAGTGGTCGCAGGTCTGTTCCCTCATCAATCCCATTGAACACAAAACAGCTTTCGATGGTAATATCCCCATCATAAATCTATATACAAACTCCCGTACTCTCGGCATTAACTTAAGCTTTCGAAAGCCATTCCATATCATCCCCCAATCATACAAGGGATAGACCGATACCCCCTGTATGATTTCTGGCCTCCTGCTCATCGCCACCAAACGCCCCACCGTAAGTTTTGCCACCTCCCTAATCAATAACAATAACCTCAGCATATCTTTGCATTCAATTAATTCTTTTCCGCTCCACCATCTCCGCACATCCTCCATCACTTTCCCCACTCTAACCCCCCTTGCCCCCCACCCTAACAAACCTCTGTTTCACATATAGGGCCTTCACCCTCGGCCCCAACGCTAAAAGGCCTACTCCTCCACTGCGTATATTCGACATCACCTCCTCCTTACTTAGCCATGCACTCCCGAAAGCCCAAACATAACGTAATGCCCTCCTCTGAATCTCCTGTACGTCCTGAGCCCTCAATGGATACACCACAGCCATACTCCACACTTTACTATAAACTAATGAATTTACTATTATCGCCCACTTTTGTAAGGTGACGTCCTCCGCCCGTAAACTCCGTAACCTTTTTACTGCCTTCTTGACCACCACCTCCGAGATCACCTGTCTAGCCTCCTGCGCATCTGCGATGTATATAACTCCACAAATTTTTAGCCGAACCACCACTTCCCACCCAAACTCCAACCCCAAGCCCCCCCCACCCAGAAACCCACGTCCAGTAAACTTGATTTTGCTCTGTTCACCCGCATTCCAGACGCCCTCCCAAAAAGCTCCAACACTCTTTCCACTGTACGCAAGCCCTCCACTCCAGTTATCAGAACAGTGGTATCATCCACATACCCCACCACATCTATACACCCATCCTTCTCCCCATTTAAAGTCCCCCCCCTCAACGAGCCCATAAAATGGATGCTGCATACATGCAAACAATAATTGAGTCAGGGGACACCCCTGTCTCAATCCCATCTCCATCTTAACAGGCCTACCCTACCTGCCATTAAGCTGAACCCACACCATTGCAGATGAATACATTGTATCAACCCACCTCACCACTTCCATGCTAAAACCTAGAATCATCAAACTAGCCCTCAGAAAGTTTCTATCCACACAGTCATGTGCATTTTCCCAATCAATACCCAAAAGCCCTCCCCCACTGCAACCCTCCAAAAAATCCCTAATGCAGCCATGCCCATCTCTCATACTTCTTCCTGGAATACCCATCTGCCCCTTATGTATAGCCCCACCTAACACCTTCTTCATCCTATTGCCCAGTATCTTTGCAAAAATCTTGTAGTCGGCACACATTAGTGAAATAGCTCTGTACGCACTCAATACTCTTCCCTCTTGCTTTTTGCATACTAATATGACCACTCCCGTTCGCTGTGTCTGTCCTAATTTTCCCTCCCATCACATACAATTCATGACCCTCACCAGACAGTACTTAATGTAATCCCATTGAATTCAATAAAAATCATTTGAAATCCCATCTATACCCGGCGCCTTGCCAGTACTCATGTTGAACGCAGCCTTCTCAACCTCCCCCATGCTAATCTCACCTCCCATCCCCATGCCCTCCTCTCCACATGACCCTAACCCTCTTCCCCCCCACACCCTTCAATTCATACCCTTCCCTCCCTTCCCCCATTTCCTTTGGTACAAAATCAGATAATTACTCATGCCTTCAGGTGCCCAGTGGCCTGGTGCTAAAGCTCTGCTTCACCACGAGGGCCCGGTTCGATTCCCGGCGGGTGAAACTTTCCCGACACGTTTCCTTACCCTGTGTCCTGTCACCTAGCAGCAATGGTACCTGGGTGTTAGTCACTGGTGTGGGTCGCATCCTGGGGGACAGATTAAGGACCCCAATGGAAATAAGTTAGACAGTCCTCGATGATGCACTGACTTTCTTGGGTTATCCTGGGTGGCTAACCCTCCGGGGTTAAAAATCCGAACGAAATCTTATCTTATCTTATCTGTAGTATTTAGTACCTGCCCCTTATGATATCCACCCATATCCTCACTTACCTCCAAGTTTAAAATAGTCGAATCCTTCTGCCTAAAACCTCGCAAAACACTTCCCGAAGGTTTATCCCCCACAGCACAGCCTCCATTCCTGCCCTTACACATACTGCATCAAATCTATCCTAATGTAACTCCGCCAGACCTGTCCCTGAGTTGCACCATGTTTCCATACTGCCACCCCCCCCCCTTCCTCATAACACCCATTTAGCTGATATTCCAAATAATTTTGCAACCAATACCTCCACCCTGCCTCTTCCCTTCCCTTCCTTTTATAAAAACCTGCAATACCCGGCTTAGCGTGCCTTTCCCACCATTCTAAGACACACGACTCCTCCTCTCTAGAATCCCAAAAAGTTTGCCACCATTCACCAAGCGCCATACTCACCTCATCACTCCTCACGAGTCTTGCATTTAATTTCCAAAAACCCGATTGTATCCTAACCATACCCTCCCAATCAAGATCTGCCATAACCGCCCTATGATCAGAAAACCCCACATCAAAAGTCCTAACTCCTAACACATGTACAGCTTCCATTGCATAGATCCTATCTAATCTTGCAGCATTACCCCTTCTGACAAATGTATACTCAACCTGCCAACCACCCCTCCCCACAACATCCAAAACCCCCACGTCTCCCAACACACTGCGTAACATGCCCAACATACACCCCGCCCCCCTCGGTTCCACATCCCCCCCCCGAATGACACAATTCCAATCTCCCCCTATGACAGTAACTAAAGGTAATCCCCTTAAATAGTACATCAAAAATTCCCTCACGAAGTTCTCCTTGACTCTTGCGTTGCATCTGCCGGCATATACACTCCTATAAAATAAACCCTCGTTGCACCCCACTCTCCCTCCACCCTCACGACCCTTCCGACCCTCCTTCCACCCCAAAATATGCAAGGGACTGGTTTCCTTTACAGCCACAGTAACCCCACCTTTCAACCTCAACGAGCCACTCACATACAACTTATATCCTTTCAAAAACAACTCATGACCAAACTTATAATTGTGCTCCTGTACGAAACATATAACTACATTAAATCTCCTCAAAAACCATTCTACCCACACTCTTTTTACCTCAGCTCTCAGGCCATTAACATTAATCATTACAACCTTGAATTATGACAGTAAAGGGGGCTTGCCCAGCCACCTTGGCTGCTGACCAGAGCCACATTTGGCACCCTGTCTGTCCAGACCCCCAACCCCCCTTTGTCCTTTGAACCTTTCAGTACTTCAGTACCGCTACATCCACTCTCCGGGAGATCCAACCTGGGCCTCCAAGACTTTTTTCCTGATCTCTGCCCGGGCGTTAAGACGTAACCCATTTCCTACGTCCCAGCTGTTCTCTTGCATGAACCTCCGTCTCCACACGTAACCTCCTCTTCCGTGCACTCTCTGTGCACCTCAGCCACTGTCGTGTGCACCTTGCCCTCATTACACACAGTCTCCACACGTCCCGATGCATCTGTTGTCTCCTCCAATGATCGTCCACGCTGCCCATCATCCAGACTTCCCTCCACCTCACTCAGGAAGGTATTCAGAACCTCATCCAGCATTCCATCCTGTTGCATTACACGCTCACCGCCATTGCTCGCCGTCGTCTGCTCTGGCCCCGTCCCCACAGGTAACGTAACACATGATTCCATTTCCGCCTCTGCTTTATCCACTTCCTCACTCCAACTGCATGATGCCTGCCTTTCAGCTGCACCTGTCTCCTGCACTACAGGACCCAACAGCTGATCCACCAGTGTTGGCATCTGTTCCCTCTGTCCAGGCTTCCTATGGCATTGGGCTGCCATATGGTCAAATGGCCCACACAGCCTGCATGTCCTTCTCTGTCCTGCATAGTATACGTAGACCTGCGTTCTGAACTCTTCCAATAAAACATAAGAAGGTATTGATTGCCGTAATGTCATATTCAGTGTGAAGGAACCATCGGGCAGTCCCACATAGGCCCATCCTTCCACACTCCCAATTCCGCTGCATGAATCTTGCCATAACGACGGAATACCGCTACCACATCATACTCTGTAGCTTCAAAGGGTACATTTCTGACTTTTACATATGTCACATAGCTGGATACATCATGTAGACATACCTCCACTGCTGTATTCACGGCCATCATGTTCTCTTGGTACGTGTCGACTATGCTTGAGTAAAATCCAGCATTTATGAATTTGATAAAAATCCTCGTTACTCCGTTAACAGCCACACCATACAGCTCTTCACTTGGTATCCCATACACATCATGGATAATCGTAGGGAGTATCACCTGCATTGTAGAACTGCTTAGGGTACCACGTACCAGCTCTATACAGACAGTATTTACACAGCGTCCATGTCTGTCCGCCATTTTGATTGCTGAGATTCACCACCCACCACCAGGGGACAGCAGAGGCAAGCTCAGAATGCCTCCTCTCACCTCAGAGGTCGAGAGACGAATTTCGGTACACTAACTGTCCTCTTCAAGGCAAGCGAAACTGCTGACCTGGAGAGTGTACAAAGAACTTCCACGGCACACATAAGTACGATAAGGCACCTATATTACTGAGAACGGTTGAAGGCCCTTGATTTGTATTCCCTGATCCACCACGAGGCCTGGTCTCAGACCGAGCCGCGGGGGCGTTGAACCCCCCGAAACACTTCCCAGGTAAACTCCAGATACACAAATTGTCGCTTGCCTTATTCAGCAAAAGGAGCACTGCTATTTAATCCAGAATCACAAGCTTTACCTATTCGGCCGACAACACACACACACACAATATATATATATATATATATATATATATATATATTATATATATATATATATATATATATGTCGTGCCGAATAGGCAGAACTTGCGATCTTGGCTTAAATAGCAATGCTAATCTTGCCATATAGGACAAGTGAAAATTTGTGTATGCAATAATTTCGCCAAATTTATTCTGAACCTAACGAAAAAAATATATTTCATTGTGTTTGTTTAGTATTAAATTATTGTAAACGTATCTAAATTATATTTAGCTGAGTTAGGTTAAAATAAATTGTGCTTGTTATAATAAGGTTAGGTAAGTTTTCTAAGATTCTTTTGGTGCAAAATTATAAATTTTTACATTACATTAATGAAAAAAATATATCTTTAAACGTATAAGAGAAAATTTTAGAAAGGACTTAATTTTAAATGAGTTCTTGCTAATTGACCAGTTTTACAAATTCGGCACGACATATATATATATATATATATATATATATATATATGTCGTGCTGAATAGGCAGAACTTGCGATCTTGGCTTAAATAGCAACGCTCATCTTGCCATATAGGACAAGTGAAAATTTGCGTATGCAATAATTTCGCCAAAATCATTCTGAACCTAACGAAAAAAATATATTTGATTGTGTTTGTTTAGTACTAAATTATTGTAAACGTATTTAAAATATATTTGGTTGGGTTAGGCTAAAATAAATTGCTCCTGTTATAATAAGGTTAGGTAAGTTTTCTAAGATTCTTTTGGTGCAAAATTAAAATTTTTTACATTAACATAAATGAAAAAAATATATCTTTAAACGTGTAAGAGAAAATTTCAGAAAGGACTTAATTTTAAATGAGTTCTTGCTAATTGACCAGTTTTACATATTCGGCACGACATATATATATATATATATTTTATATATATATATATATATTATTTTATATATATATATATATATATATATATATATATATATATATATATATAGTATTAATTATGCCAGCATATTATTGTCCACGTATCCTCCTTACAGAAAGAAAGGTCTTACTACAATATATTTTCTTACAACTTTTCTTAGGGAATCATAAATCACAAGTAAAAACTCAAAGGCCTTTCGTCATATTGTTTCTTATAAATATATCGATAATAAAACATTAGTTTTTCTCTCGTATCTCACTAGTGTGATATAATTTAAAGAGAACTATATACATGACCTTAATTAAGGTAATTTCATCATTCGCACTAATGAGTGTCAACATAGCCTCACAGTGTTCTTCAGAGCGCCTGGGTGTAATTCACAACAGGACGTGATATAGACGTATGTCTACTTTGAGCACCTTTAACGTTTATCAAAGTAATGAAGCTCTGTTACAACAGAGAGTTCCCGATATGACCTATGGGTTGAAGGCGACCTGCTACTGCAGTAGTGAGGGAGGAGTGACCTGACAAAGTAGGTCAGTTAAGCTGGAGCTGCAGCCGCAGCAAGCAGCAACAAGGCTGCTCCTATATCTTGCCGTCCCCTGGGCCTATCCGAACTCCAGTGATGGCCAAATAGCAAGTACTGCTGCAACAACATGCAAGGAACCTATAGTGACATAAAAACTGACGGTGACGACAACGAAATGGACTAAATATGACAAAAGAGGGACCGGCATTCAAGTACCAGACCTGCTGCCAGACGTGAACCAGACATGAGACGTTTTCCACTACAATGAAATAACTGACCTCCATATCAACTGCACCAGTGTTTAACGGGAAGACAACATGGCAGAAAACCTGATCAACTAAATCTCCAAGGAAATGACAGGTCTGTAGGACTTTTTTCTTCAGTGCCAAACGAGGGAAAGAATTGAGCATTTAAACATGGCTGACCGGCATCCAAACAGCCGCTACTGCCAGACGTACAACTAGCGAAGTGAAATTCTCATCTTTACTGACGTTCATCTGTACTGACAGTAGCATCATATCTGTACCACCATCATATCACCTGTACCAGGGCTAACGAGAGGAAAACACAGGAGACATCGTCAAATCAACAATACAAAACTCCAAGGTTATAGGAGGGTTATCCCTCAGTGACAGTCGTGGGAAAGAAGTGAATAGTTAAACAGTCAAGGTTAATGTTTTAGTAGCTGACCTATATTCAGCTGACCAATGTACAGTGAGAGAATCATAGCAGAAAACGCCAAATATATCTATAAACTCAAGGAAAGTCAGGTTGTAGGTGGCGTTTACTTCCCTCAGTGTTTTAAAAATGGCTGAGTCAGCAGACCAGGTCAGGCAGTCAACAACACGACACAACCCCCGATAAATGAAATTGAGGGGGATTTGGAAGGATAAAACCATTGATTAAATCTTTCTCGTCTACCAGAATGGAAAGGAGTTAGAAGTTAATAGGTGAAGCCGGACTGTGAAGTGAGGCGGGAAGGGGAGTGTGTAATAAGGGGTTAACTGAAAGGGGTGTGTGAAGTTAAGGGAAAAGTGAGTAGTGAAGAGGGTTTTGAAGAAGAAAATTTACTAGTAATTCAGTGGTGATTGCTAAAGCAGATACTAGGGTGTACTAGATGACTGGAAAAGAGAAATAAATATTACTGTATATGAGTAAAAGAGCGAAGAGTGAAAATGGCAGGCATTAGGGGGGTACAGGCTGCCATAATTATATTTATCTTTCTTCTTCAGTTCCATGAAGAAAGAAATCGGTCATGGGGGCTGGAAAAGACGAATGGAGTAACAGCGCCCTGGACAGTAAAAGGCACCTCATGTAAAATGTGTAAGGGGTGGGTGCATGATGGATGTATGTACAATTATAGTAACGGTGCCAGAATTCATTTTGTGTGTAACAAATGCACTTTGGCACAGGTACCCTTTAGCAATGATGACATTGATTTACCTAATTTTAATACAAATGACCCATAGCCAAATATTGATGATTATAATTGTTTTATGAAAACAGGCCTTCACTTTATTCATGTCAACGCAAGATCACTTCTTCCTAAATTGGCAGAGATTAAGATTCTAGCTAACAAAATTAGGGCGGCAGTTATAACCATCTCTGAATCCTGGTTGGATGATAGACTGACGACGAGGTCAAAATAGAAGGTTACAATATAAAACGTTTAGATAGGAACAGAAAGGGTGGTGGAGTATCTGCCTACATTAGAAATGACTTAGCTTACAACCCAAGACCTGATTTAAATAACAATAAACTGGAGATTCTATGGTTTGAAGTGCTGCTTCCCAAGACAAAACCCATCTTAGTAGGAACTAATTACCGCCCTCCTACCCAGGACTAGTTCTTAGAAGACTTTTCCAGAGTCTTGTCCGGACTTGAAAACAATTGTGAGACAATAATACTGGGCGACTTCAATATCTGTTTTCAGCAGCAAAATAACGGGCTTTGCAAAAGGTATAAGCAAATTCTAGGTTTAAATAGTTACTCAACTAATACACCAACCCGGATCACACAGTTCTCAGCCACCCTAATTGACCACATACTTTGTAACCACTCTTGAGAACATTAGTCAGTCAGGCGTCATTACCGCAGGTCTTAGTGATCATTTCATCATTTACTGCACCAGGAAAATCACTAGGGATAGGATAGGCCTACACAGGACAATAAAAATGAGGTCAACTAGAAACTACAGTAAAGAAACACTGGTAAATAGGTTACACAATTGTGACTGGACAGAGATAACAAGTTGCACGGACGCAAACGATGCCTGGGAAAAATTAAAAACAATATTCAGTACCATCCTTGATAATATTGCACCAGTTAAAGAGGTTAGGATTAAACGAAGAACTGAACCCTGGATGACTACTGAGATATTAGATAATATGAAATTCAGAGACCAGCTGCTAAAACGATTTAAAGCAAACAGACAGGATACTGCAGCACTAATGAATTCCAAAGGGTGAGGAACAGAGTACAGAGACTTATAAAAGGAGCAAAGGCAAAGCACTATTGCACAAAAATTGAAGAGTATAAGCATAACCCCAGAAAGCTCTGGCAACAACTAAAACTGTTGGGGAATAGCCATAAGCCAGTAGATAGGTCTAACATAGTACTCACTATCGATAATGAGGTATGCCACGAAACATCTAAGGTGGCAGATTACATTAATTCCTACTACACATCTGTTGCATCAACACTAGTAAGTAAACTACCAGCTGCATTAAATACCTTTAACACAGACTCTGATAAGTTTCAAAGATACTATACCAATAAAGGGGTAACCCCGAACAGTTGTCAACTAGTAAGTGTATCTCATGACTTTATTCAAAAAGAACTAAGCTGGTTAAACCCAACTAAGAGCACTGGCCCGGATAACATCCCGTCTAAGTTCCTAAAAGATGGTGCTTCTGAACTGTCAGTCCCTATTGCTCACATAATAAATCTATCAATCACCACTAATACCGTACCGGAGCGGTTCAAGGAGGCCAGAGTTACTCCTATCTTCAAGAAAAATAGTAGGTCTGATGTATGCAACTATAGGCCTGTTAGTATACTCAGTATAATATCCAAAATTCTAGAGAGGGCGGTGTACTCTCAAGTAGTTAAGTACATTAATGACAACAACATTCTCCATAGCTATTATTCGGGCTTTAGAAGATCTTACTCAACCTACACCTCCCTAATTAGTCTGATGGATTACCTGAGAACTGAAATGTCAAAGGGGAACCTCATATGTATGGTAACCTTAGACCTGCAAAAAGCCTTCGATCCTGTCAACCACAATATATTATGTAAGAAACTTCAAGCTATCGGTATAGGTTCTGTAGACTGGTTTAAGTCCTACCTTAGCAACAGGAGACAAATTGTTAAAATCAACAAAACGGAATCAGAACCCCTGCCGATAGCATGTGGAGTTCCCCAAGGTAGTATTCTGGGTCCCTTATTATTCTTATGTTATGTCAATGACATGCCTATCAGTGGCAAGTGCAAACTCCTACTGTATGCAGATGACAGTGCTCTGTTAGTGTCAGGTAAAGACCCACAAGATATAGCTAATGTTTTAACACTGGAACTGGAGTCCTGCAGCAAATGGTTAGTAGACAATAAACTATCATTACACCTCGGAAAACTGAAGCCATTCTCTTTGGCACGAAACATAAACTGAGAAGGGTAAATAATTTTAATGTCCAGTGTAATGGGGAGCCCATCACTTTGGTTCCATCAGTAAAATATCTGGGAATCCCCTTTGACCCATGCATGTCAGGAGAATTGATAGGGAACAGTGTAGTAAAGAAAGCGAATGCCAAACTGAAGTTCCTCTATAGACAAGCACAGTGTCTACCTACTGAGGCTCGCAGGACCCTATGTCTAGCCCTTATACAATGTCATATGGATTACGCTTGCTCTTCATGGTACTCTGCCTTGACAAAAAAAACTGAAAGATAGTTTGCAAATCACCCAGAAAAAAATCAAAAGATTCATCTTGGGGCTGGGACCAAGAGAACATGTAGGCCAGGATGAATTACAGCAGTTGGATATGCTGAATGTTGAAGACAGAGTAAAACAACTGAAGCTAAATCATGTTTATAAAATTGCTCACGAACAGTGTCCAGAATATCTTGCTGTCAATTTTGTCAAGGTTGGGAACCAAAGCAATCATAGTACTAGGGGGAGAGAGCACAACTTTGTAGTACCCACAGTCATTGGCCAGGCTTCAAACACCTTTTATTGTACAGCAATAAATGAATGGAACAGACTACCCGCACATGTAAAAGCCAGTCATAGCATGAACCAGTTCAAGAAGAGTGCCAAAAGGTGTCTGATGAATGTAGCTACAGAAAGGGAGGGGAATGATTTTCTATTTTTTAGCTAACATACGTGTAAATTTTACCTTATTCCTAGTAATAACCCTCTATTGTAGATAGTCTAACGACCCTCGTGTAGTAGATAAATCTTAATGACCTCGTGTAGTAGATAGTCTTAATTTACCTCGTTAGTATTAGTCTTAATGACCCTCGTGTAGTAATAGGCTTAATGACCCTCGTGTAGTAGATAGTCTTAAGACCCTCGTGTAGTAGATAGTCTTTATGACCCTCGTGGGGTAGATAGTCTTTTTATAGATAATAAGATGTTATCTTATTAAGATAATTGAGAAAATATACCCTTATATTTAATATAAGGGGAAAGGACCCATGGGAAAAAATCACTCTGTCTGACTTTTTTGGGTTATCCCATTCTCTACACATATGTTTGTATGTATGATAATCTATGTACTGTATTTGGATACTGATAAACTTATTATGTACACACTAAAGCAGCTTGGGTTAACCAGACTGTGTTACATAGTGCTTTTCAACTCACACTGTTACACCTAACTATATATTAAATATTTTTACTACATACGTTATTTAAACATGATTCCATTTGGTAACTTTATATGAGGCCCCAGATAATTTATATAGTCGGACTTGCTTATTTTAGCTACTAATAAGGAAGGTCGCAGTATGATATTAAGTGATACCGGCTCAAAGTAATGTTGAAATTGACTAAGCGTAACAATGTTATTAATTAAATGCTTAGATGTTCATGAATTAGCACTTTCCTATATTAACAATTCAGAAAATGTGTATAAAATCATTGTGAAAGAATGAAACAAGACTTACCGTGAGTGGCAGTGCATATGGGAGTTCCCACTCCCACAGCAACAGCTGTCAGAGTCAACACGTTGATCAGCATCTTGACCTCTTGTAGTGATGCTGTTGATCATTCACTGGGAGACCTGTATGAATCACGTCACATAAGCTGTTGTATTCAAGGGATTAAGTGTTCTAGTCAGTTTTACTATTATTTTCTTGGTTAATATCTTTTGTTTTTGATTTCCAAGACACTTTTTGTGTTGGTCAGGTCCGACCAGGGAACTACAGGACGAATAGTGAGCTTTAAGACGATAAAAAAAACTTTATAGAACACGAGATGTCATAAAAAGACTTTATATAACTTCTATTGAATTGCGTTTTTTCCAGACATTCCCCATGCAATGGGGCTTTTTACATGCACGTGTACGGAATATCAATGGGTTTACCTTTTTACCATTCTTAGCTAATATTTCTCATAGAGTACTTTGAAAGTGAAATCATTGCTAGCAGTGATGACACAGATCACTTGGTTATATTAAGTACATGTGTTCACTCTACTTCCTTCCTCTGCTAATGTATCACAGTTCTTAGATTGTCTTCATTTTGTTTTGAGTAGATATATTAAGTTTAAAGATAAATGTGAAGGAAACAGTCTGCTACTTTTTTTTTGGTGGGGGGGTGTATAACCTTTGTGGTTTAGCGCTCCTTTGTGATTATAATAATTTTTTTTTTGGGGGGGAGGGGGGCACCCAAGTACATGGAAATGCCAAAAATGCGCCTATTTTTTAATGTTTACATAAAAACTACATGCTTTTACTTTAAAAGATGTGTTATTTCGATTTTTTTTCTTAGGGAATACCAATGTTGTGATTCCCAGGACATAGACCATAAGATTGAAAATATTGACAAAACATTTTCTGAGCTTGTGTGCGAGAAGAACTTTATAGACTGCACATTTCTTGGCTATAAAAAAAAAACTAAGAATTTAATTGTAGTTCCCAATTGAATAAACTGAAAACTTCAAATATAACTCTAATAAAGGTGTTAACATTATCTTGAACAGTTATACTACCATTAAAATACTCGTAAGAGGAGGTTTGGCAGAAGAAGCCCAGATGTACTCTGGCATTTATAAGATTCCCTGCACAAATTGTGGCAAGAGATATATTGGGAACGAATAATTTTAAACATCGTGTTTATCCAGAAATGTACATGAACGGTATACAGTACCAGCAAGGTGAAAATTTAGGCACATGTGCAACATCTGGGTATCGTTATTGTAGACGTTTGGCCATCCAGTGGCTTTAACAATACAGATTCGAGGACATAGCGTTATTTTTAGTGGGACTCAAGTATTGATAAGATGCAATAAACACAGCACAGGAAGTTCAGGGAATCAGAATTAATTAGCCAGGTTCCTAATTTCAATACTACCAACACGAAAGTCGAACCTCTTTTGGAAATGCTTCTTTTTAAAGTAGATCTCTCGTAGTATGTGGCTTTTTGTTGAGCAGAGGAGAGGGAAATGAATATTTGTCCAGGGGATCTGGTGTAATTGCTGGCTGGACAAACACTAAGGACATAACAGTACCTTTCATAGACGACTGAGGCTTCTATGAGGGAAATGACATATATGCCAGGGATGGGAGTCAGTAATCTAGGGCAGGTGGAGGGACTCAGGTTAGTTCCGTGGCATGGGCTGTTAGGGTTTTAAACTAGAAATAGCAGTATGGGTTTTTGTATGAAAAACATGGATTGAGCCACCAGCGATTTGAGCTGCTTGATAACATAGATTTTAAGAGTAATCATCATTTCACATTGATTAAATATAATTACAGTGGAAATGGGGAAACAGCAAAGATGAACAGGGGAAAAAGATGAAGATGATAAATCATTCTAACATATTTTATATAAAGAGTTGAAGTGCCATAAAAATATTAACGAAATACATCCGTTTGTATGTGCAAGAAATATTGTTGGCTGTACAATAACTGAGACATAGTTTAATGTCTGAGCAACTCTAGGCGAGTACAAGGTCCAGCCTTGCTGGTTCATCCTCTCCTCTCTCTCTCTCTGGTTGCTGCAAGAAAATTCTACTGTTACCTCAAGCATCTTAGTATTCCACGTTTCTCGTCCCCCAAGTGGCTCAGGTTTGTGTGTGTGTGTGTGTGTACTCACCTATTTGTACTCCCTATTTGTGGTTGCAGGGGTGAGTTGTGCCTGGCCTCCGCTCTTCACGTGTTGGACTAGGCCTCTTTCCTGCTATAGGTGTTTAACTGTGTTTAAACTGTGTATGGTTCTGCCTCCTACGTCATTTTCTGGGGCTATTCCTGCCTTACAGACTCTATGGACTGAAGAAATTTCTCTATCTCTGATATTTGTTGTCTTATTCAATTGTGCTCTTGTTTGTTGTCCCCTCCTGGAACTCCTGTTTTGTCCACCTTGTCAATTCCTCTCAGTATTTTGTATGTCGTTATCATGTCCCCCTAACTCTCCTGTCCTCTAGTGTCGTCAGGTTGATTTCCCTTAACCTCTCCTCGTAGGACATACCTCTTAGCTCTGGGACTAGTCTTGTTGCAAACCTTTGCACTTTCTCTAGTTTCTTTCACGTGCTTGGCTAGGTGTGGGTTCCAAAACTGGTGCCGCATACTCCAATATGGGCCTAACGTACACGCTGTACAGGGTCCATGAATGATTCCTTATTAAGAAGTCGGAATGCTGTTCTGAGGTTTGCTAGGCGCCCATATGCTGCAGCAGTTATTTGGTTGATGTGCGCTTCAGGAGATGTGCCTGGTGTTATACTCACCCCAAGATCTTTTTCCTTGAGTGAGGTTTGTAGTCTCTGCCCCCTAGACTGTACTCCGTCTGCGGCTTCTTTGCCCTTCCCCAATCTTCATGACTTTGCACTTGGTGGGATTGAACTCCAGGAGCCAATTGCTGGACCAGGTCTGCAGCCTGTCCAGATCCCTTTGTAGTTCTGCCTGGTCTTCGATAGAGTGAATTCTTCTCATCAACTTCACGTCATCTGCAAACAGGGACACCTCAGAGGCTATTCCTTCCGTCATGTCGTTCACAAATACCAGAAACAGCACTGGTCCTAGGACTGACCCCTGCGGGACCCCGCTGGTCACAGGTGCCCACTCTGACACCTCGCCACGTACCATGACTCGCTGCTGTCTTCCTGACAAGTATTCCCTGATCCATTGTAGTGCCTTCCCTGTTATCCCTGCTTGGTCCCCAGTTTTGCACCAATCCTGTGTGGAACTGTGTCAAACGCCTTCTTGCAGTCCAAGAAAATGCAATCCACCCACCCCTCTCTCTCTTGTCTTACTGCTGTCACCATGTCATAGAACTCCAGTAGGTTGTGGACACAAAATTTACCGCCCCTGAAACCATGTTGGCTGCTGTTGATGAGATCGTTCCTTTCTAGGTGTTCCCCCACTCTTCTCCTGATAATCTTCTCCATGTGTGTGTGTGTGTATGTTGTGTGTGTGTGTGTATGTGTGTGTGTGTGTGTGTGTATGTGTATGTGTGTGTGTGTGTGTGCGTTTGGGTGTGTGTGAAATGTGTGGTTGTGTGTGTTTTGTGTGTGTGTGTGTGTATGTGTTTTGTGTAGTGTGTATGTATGTGTGTGTGTGTGTGTGTTATGTATGTGTGGTGTGTGTGTGTGTGTGTGTGGGGTGTATGTACTCACCTAGTTGGGGTGCGGGGTCGAGCCCGAGCTCCTGGCCCCGCCCCCTTCACTGATCGCTACTAGGTCACTCTCCCTGAGCCTTGAGCTTTATCATACCTCTGCTTAAAAACTATGTATGGATCCTGTCTCCACTACATCGCTTCGCAAACTATTCCACTACTGACTACTCTGTGGCTGAAGAAATACTTCCTAACATCCCTGTGATTTACTGTGTCTTCAACTTCCAAACTGTGTCCCCTTGTTACTGTGTCCAAACTCTGGAACATCCTGTCTTTGTCCACCTTGTCAATTCCTTCAGTATTTTGTATGTCGTTATCATGTCCCCCTATCTCTCCTGTCCCCCAGTGTCGTCAGGTTGATTTCCCTTAACCTCTCCTCGTAGGACATACCTCTTAGCTCTGGGACTAGTCTTGTTGCAAACCTTTGCACTTTCTCTAGTTTCTTCACGTGCTTGGCTAGGTGTGGGTTCCAAACTGGTGCCGCATACTCCAATATGGGGCCTAACGTACACGCTGTACAGGGTCCTGAATGATTCCTTATTAAGATGTCGGAATGCTGTTCTGAGGTTTGCTAGGCGCCCATATGCTGCAGCAGTTATTTGGTTGACACCTCGCCACGTACCATGACTCGCTGCTGTCTTGCTGACAAGTATTCCCTGATCCATTGTAGTGCCTTCCCTGTTATCCCTGCTTGGTCCTCCAGTTTTTGCACCAATCTCTTGTGTGGAACTGTGTCAAACGCCTTCTTGCAGTCCAAGAATATGCAATCCACCCACCCCTCTCTCTCTTGTCTTACTGCTGTCACCATGTCATGTGTGTGTACTCACCTATTTGTACTCACCTATTTGTGGTTGCAGGGGTCGAGTCACAGCTCCTGCCCCCGCCTCTTCGCTGATTGCTACTAGGTCCTCTCTCTCCCTGCCCCATGAGCTCTATCATACCTCGCCTTAAAACTATGTATGGTTCCTGCCTCCACCACATCACTTTCTAGGCTATTCCATGGCCTGACTACTCTATGACTGAAGAAATACTTCCTAACATCCCTTTGATTCATCTGAGTCTTCAATTTCCCAATTGTGACCTCTTGTGTCTGTGTCCCATCTCTGGAACATCCCGTCTTTGTCCACCTCGTCTATTCCGCGCAGTATTTTATATGTCGTTATCATGTCTCCCCTGACCCTCCTGGCCTCCCGTGTCGTCAGGCCGGGTTTCCCTCAACCTTTCTTCATAGGACAATCCCCGTAGCTCTGGGACTAGTCTTGTGCAAACCTTTGCACTTTCTCTTAATTTCTTGACGTGCTTGACTAGGTGTGGATTCCAAACTGGTGCTGCATACTCCAGTATGGGCCTGACGTTAGATGGTGTACAGAGTCTTAAACGAATCCTTACTGAGGTATCGGAACGCTATCCGTAGGTTTGCCAGGCGCCCCGTATGCTGCAGCAGTTATCTGATTGATGTGCCGGGCCTCAGGAGATATGCTCGGTGTTTATACTCACCCCCAGATCTTTTTCCTTGAGTGAGGTTTGCAGACTTTGGCCATCTAAAACTATTTGTGGCTGCGGTCTTCTTTGTCCTTCCCCAACTCATGACTTTGCATTTGGCGGGGTTAAACTCAAGGAGCCAGTTGCTGGACCAGGCTTGTAGCCTGTCCAGGTCTCTTTGTAGTCCTGCCTGATCCTCATCCGATTTGATTCTTCTCATTAACTTCACATCGTCCGCAAACAAGGACACTTCTGAGTCTATCCCTTCCGTTATGTCTTCACATATACCAAGAACAGCACAGGTCCAAGGACTGAAACCCCCGTGGAACCCCGCTTGTCACAGACGCCCACTTTTACACCTCGTCACCCTACCATGACTCGTTGTTGCCTCCCTGTAAAGATTCTCTGATCCATTGCAGTACCTTTCCTGTTATGTTGCCTGATCCTCTAGCTTTTGCAGTAACCTCTTGGGGGCTGTGTCGAAGGCCTT
>NC_069463.1:1978361-2061114 GCF_026875155.1 Cherax quadricarinatus
GAGAGATGTTGTCTGGTCCCACCGCCTTTGAGGTGTAAGTTTGCATAGCAGCTTCTTTCACCTCTCCTTGCATCTTGCTGTTTCGTGTACCCCCTGTTTGATTTCCAGGATTCCTACGTTTCCACTGTAAATTCTTCTTGTAATATCGGGTTGAGCTCCTGAAATACCTCTGGTCGTCTATTGTGATTTCCCCATCACCTTTCCTCAGTCTGATTACCTGGTCCTTGACTGTTGTTTTCCTCCTGATGTGGCTGTACACAGCTTCGGGTCAGTCTTGACTTTCGATGCTATGTCATTTTCATATTGTCGCTGGAGCCTCCCTTCTTATCTGTGCATATCTGTTTATGGCTCTTCGGCTAATCTCTTTATTTTCATGAGTTCTCCTGTCTTCTGTACCTTTTTCCATTCATAGTACACCTAGTTTTTGCCTCCCTACAACTTGGGGTGGAACCATGGACTAGTTCTGGCTTCCCATTATTTTCTGTTTCCCATGGGAACAAACCTCTCTTGCCTCCTTGCATTTTGTTGCATATAGTCCCATCATTTTCTTGCATGGTTTTCTGTTAGTTCCCTCCCACTGAATGTCTTGAAGGAAGTTCCACACTGCTGAGTAGTTCCCCCTTTTCATGTAGTTTGGGTTTTTCCACCCAATTCCGCTTACTCTCTCACTTGGAGCTCCAACTATGTAGTCGAAGCACGGAACCACATGATCATTAGCTCACAGGGCCTTTCATACAAGATATCCTCTATGTCCGAACTACTCAAGGCAATACATAAGGTCCAGTCTTGCTGATTCATCCTCTCCTCTCTCTCTGGTAGTGCTTAACTTGGTTGATGCCATGAGGTTTTCCAGTACCACAGCCATCATCTTTGGTCTCCATTTTTACGGGACCCCATGGAGTCCAGGGTTTTCCCAGTCAATCTTCCTTGTGATTGAAATCACCCATAACTAGGTAACTTTGCTCCCCCATGTGTGCTCTCATGGCAACCTCGGAAGTGTGTTGTCCATTGCTCTGTTGCCTCTCATTCGTATTCTTCTCTTGGCTCCTGCAGTTTCTGTGGTGGGTTGTACATTACTGCAATTCTCACTTATGTCCCTCTGACTGGATTGTTCTACTAAGTAGTCCATTTTTACCCGCTGCCATCCATTCCTTCCATTTTCTCAAAACCCCACTGGTTTTTAATTAGTCGTGCAACTCTCCTCCCCCTCTCCTCCCTCTGTCTTTCCTGAGGATTTGATATCCGGGTGGAAACATTGATCTGTTATTATCTGGTGAGTTTTGATAACTACTTGACTCTGTCGACCAGACACCAGACAGTTGACTTATTATGCTACGTCAGACGAATAATACACAGCAACCCCCCCCCCTCCGTGTGAATAGGTTCGAGACTCCCTTTGCACAATCCTCCCCTCTGCTATCACCATTGCCCTACACTCCTCGCTCTGTAGTCTTTATCTTTGTTACTTTGTCGTAAGTACAGAGTAAGAGAGTTCTGCAACCCCCCCGCCTTACACACCTCACTCCCCCACACCTATCGTGCCCTCATCCCACAGTGCCACGTTTTTATGTCCCTCCCGTCCGGTCGGGCGACGTGTATTTGGCCGGTCTGGGAAAGTGGGAGGAGCACCTGGAATAAGGAACTATTTGGGTGGTTTGCAGTGGGGGTGGACGGTTTTGTACTGTAGTGAGTGGGGGCATTGGACTGTCGGCGCATGGGTTGTTTTGGTTTAGTGTTTGGCTGCACTGGGGTTGGACCTGGTTGGGTAGGCTTTATAGGAAAGCTGTGAGGGAGGTTGTATTTTGATATTCTTCCTGGGTCGGGCGATCTCTTGTCAGTCTTCTCCATCCCTCTCTTTCCTCCTTTCGCCTTTGTACCATCTCTCTCAGTTTCTACCGTTCTTTGTGTTCTGTCGCGGTTTTCGTGATACACCTTACCTTTTATGCTGGCATGTCCTTAATCGTGCTTTCGCTTGGCAGGATCCTGTTCCAAGTCGATTCTGCCTGAAGGTCTCTTTAACTGGGGGACCGGGTTCTTTTTTTTTACAAACCCCCCGATTCTCCGAAATTTTCCAGCTGGGTATGTCATCTCCATTTGCTTTCATGATGCTTTCAATTCGCTATTTTTCCCCCCTTGTTTTCTTGCTTCATAATGTTTCCCCTTCAACTTCCTGTGCTATTCACAAAGATGACTCACCCTTTCATTCTCCCACTGCATTAATCCCTGTGTTATCCCCTTATTCAAATTGATTTCCTCCATTGCAGCTTTCCTTTCTTCCGTTTCACTAGCTAATGACTTGGGCACAGTGGCCATGTCATTTTTTCCCTTATCGGCTTTTCCCTGGGCTCTGCTGTGGTCTGTTAGGGCCTCTCCCACAATATAGCTTAGCTCTTTCATTTACTACAAAAGTTCTCAGTGATAGTGTCACCCTTATTTGTGACTGAGGTAGCAAGTCTCTGTTGTCAATCTCCAAAATGTTCTTTAGTTCTTTGGCTGTTTCGATTTTTCGTTCCTTCTTCTAAACCTCTGTATCCTGGCTCTGCTGCTTTGTCTTGCACTCCGCACTTCCTGCTTTCCATTAACTACTCTCTCTTCCATTCTCATGCTAAGTTATTCTAGTTTCCTTTCCCATTATTGTTACTTTTTTAAGAGCTCTGCTGCCCACTCTTCCTTTGCAGCTTCCTCCTCCTGTCCTTGGTTTTTCTTGTTGCTCTCTGGCAACCCATTTTTGTTTTATCCTGAATGGCTCAAGAGTGGGAAAACCTATGAATTCTGTGTATTAGTGTGTATGTCAGAGTTTGGGGAAGGGGGAGGTAGAGGAGGAGCGTGGGTATGTGGGAGAGGAGTGGGAGGGGGGGGTGTGGGGGAGGGGGAGTAGGGAACAAGGGTGAAGCAAGTGGGGAGGGGGAAGGAGGGAGAGGTGGGAAAGGGGGGAGAGGGGGAAGGAGGTGAGGTGGGGAGGGGGACGAGGGTGGGGAAGGATGGTGAGGTGGGGGAGGGGGG
This sequence comes from Cherax quadricarinatus, assembly GCF_026875155.1. NCBI lineage: Eukaryota > Metazoa > Arthropoda > Malacostraca > Decapoda > Parastacidae > Cherax > Cherax quadricarinatus. Next base: position 1,981,365 of record NC_069463.1, read on the forward strand.
AGGGTGAAAGAGGGAGGGGAGGGATCAGGGAGAAGGAGTGATGATGTCGCTGGGGAGGGAGGGAGTGTTTTGTGTGAGTCGGGATATGTGTGTGTGTGTGTGTGTGTGTGTGTGTGTGTGTGTGTGTGGGTGTGTTGTGTGTGTGTGTGTGTTGTGTTGTGTGTGCGTGTGTTAGTGCGGGTGCTGCGTGTTTTGTGTGTGTGTTATGTGTGGTGTGTACTCACCTTGTTGTACTCACCTATTTGAAGGTTGCAGGGGTTCGAAGTCCAAGTTCTTGGCCTGCCGCTTCTGGTCGTACTAGGTCACTCTCCCTGAACCTGAGCTTTATCAGTACCTCTTGATTAAAGCTATGTATGAATCCTGCCTCCACTACTCGCTTCCCAAAACTATTCCATTCCTGACTACTCTTGGCTGAGAAATATTCCTAAACATCCCGTGTTGCAGTGTCCAGTCTTGGAAAATCCTGTCTTTGTCCACATTGTCAATTCCTCTCAGTAATTTTGTAAGTCGTTAATCATGTCCCCCCTATTCTCCTGTCCTCCTCAGTGTTCGTCAGGTTGATTTCCTTAACCTCTCCTTCATAGGGGACATGCCTCTTAACTCTGGGACTAAGTCTTATTGCAAACCTTTGCACTTTCTCTAGTTTCTTTACATGCTTGGCTAGGTGTGGGTTCCAAATGGTGCTGCAATACTCCAATATGGGCCTAACGTACAGGTGTACAGGGTTCCTGAACGATTCCTGATCTAAGATTCGGAATGCTGTTCTGAGGTTTGCCAGGGCCGCCCATTATGCTGCAGCAGTTATTTGGTTGATGTGCACTTCAGGAGGATGTTGACTGGTGTTATACTCACCCCATGATCTTTTTCCTTGAGTGATGTTTGTGTCTCTGGCCCCTAGACTGTATTCCGTTCTGCGGTCTTCTTTGCCTTCCCCAATCCTCATGACTTTGCACTTGGGTGGGATTTGTACTCCAGGACCAGTTGCTGGCCGGTCTGCAAGCCCTGTCCAGTTTCCCTTTGTTTTCCGCCTGGTCTTCGATCGAAAAAATTATGAAATCTTCTCTCAACTTCACGTCATCTGCAAACAGGGACACCTTCGGAGTTTATTCCTTCCGTCTTGTCGTTCACATATACCTGAAACAGCACTGAGTACATAGGAATGACCCCTGTGGGAACCCCGATGGTCAAGGTGGCCCCTCTCTGACACTCGCAGTTAAATAAATATTACTCGCTGCTGTCTTTCTGACAGTATTCCCTGAAGCATTGCAGTGCCTTCCCTGTTATCCCTGTTGGTCCTCCAGTTTTTTGCACTAATCTTTGTGTGGAACTGTGTTCAAAGACGCTTTTTGCAGTCAAAGAAAAATGCATCTACCCACCCCTCTCTCTCTGTCTTACTGCTGTCACCATATCATAGAACTCTGTAGGTTTGTGACACAGGATTTCCCGTCTCTGAACCATGTTGGGCTTGACTGGTGATTGAGATCTTTCCTTTCTTGATGTTCACAAATTATTTATGACAATCTTTTCAATGATTTTGCATGTATTATAAATGTCTACAGTGACACTGGTCTGTAGTTTAGTGCTTCATGTCTGTCTCCTCTTTTTAAGATTGGGACTAACATTTGCTGTCTTCATGTACCTCAGGCAATCTCCCTGTTTCGATAGATGTAATGAATATGTTGTTAGGGGTACACATAGCACCTAGGGACTCCCTCTCTCAGGAACCATGGCGAGATGTTATCTGGGCCCCATTGCCTTTGAGGTATCTAGCTCTCTCAGAAAGCTCTTCACTTCTTCCTCGGTTGTGTGTTAATGTGTCAGCACATGGTGGTGTACCCCACCTTCTCCTCTTTCTGGAGGCCCTTCTGTCTCCTCTGTGAACACTTCTTTGAATTCTTGAGGTTACTCACATACTTCACGGGTCATTTCTTGTTGCCTCTCCTCCGTCCTTCCTTAGCCTTGATTACCTGGTCCTGACGGTTGTTTTCTTCTTTGAGTGGCATGTATAAACAGCTTCGGGTCAGATCTGGCTTTGGCTATGTCGTTTTCATATTGACGTTGGGCCTCCCTTTCTTATCTGTGCTTATTCGTTTCTGGCTCTGCGGATGCTCTCTTATTCTCCTGGGCCTTTGCCTTCAATATTTCTTCATTCCCTAGCACACTTGGTTTTTGCCTCCTTGCATCTTTGGGTGAACCATGGGCTCATCCTGGCTTTTTCATTATTCCTATTACCCTTGGGTTACAAAACCTCTCCTCAGCTCTTGCACATTGTTGAACATATTCCTCATCTCATTAACTGGCTTCCATGCCAGGTTCTCTGTTCCCAATCAACATCATTCAGGATGTTCCTCATTCTGTGTTGTCCCCTTTCCTGTAGTTTGGTTTCATTTGTCTGGCCTTCCTGCTTCCCCTCCACTTGTAGCTCTAATGTGTAATTTCGAAGCTCAAATCCACATGATCGCTGGCCCCAAGGGGTTCTCTTCATATGTGATGTCCTCAATATCTGCTCTACCAAGGTGAATACGAAGTGCAGTCTTGCTGGTTCATCCTCTCCTCTCTTCCCCCCCACCCTGTATTGTAGTGTCCCTTACGTGTTGGTACATGAAGTTTTCCAGTACTGCTCCATCATCTTAGCCATCCATGTATCTTGGCCCTCAAGTGGCTCCAAGTTCTCCCATTCGATCTCTTGTGGTTAAAGTCGCACTATGATCAGGTGCTTTTCCCTGGCATGCATGAGCTATTCTGGCCACTGTAGCCAGTGTGTCAACCATCGCTCTATTGCTTTCGTCATACTCTTGCCTTGGCCTACTGCTGTTCTGTGGTGGGTTATATCATACACTGCAATTAATCACCTTGGGTCCTCAGAGTGAAGCGTTCCCGCTATGTAATCACTTTCTTCTCCGCTGTCTCCTCTCTCCGCTCATCAAAAATTCCATCGGTGTTTGTTCAGCAATGTCACTCCTCCACCCCCCCCTGTTCCTTCTGTCTTTTCTCAGGATCTGGTATCCGCTGGAAAGATGGCATCTGTTATCATACCTGTAGCTTGGTTTCTGTGATCGCTATCGGGCATGTCTGGTGATGCTCTTGACATTTCGTCGCCACTCCCTCCCACTTGATTTGTTATTCCATCAGCATTTGTGTACATACCTTCAGTTTCCTTTCCAACATGTTGGTTTTGGGGGGCCTGTGGGGGTGGGAGGACCTGGTAGCATACTGTAGGATTCTATGGTTTGGGGGTGGGTGGCAAGCTGTGGGTATGGATTGTATTTTGTGTTGGGATGGTGTGTAGGTTGTGAGGTTCTGAGGATAGTTGTGTGGTGCTTGCCCTTGGCTGCTCTGTTCTCCTCTGACTGACCTCTGCTGGTTCCATCCTTGTCTCCTTTCCTAGACTCCTTTCGCTTTTTTTGTCCTCTCCCTTCAGCTGCTGTCTCTCTGTTTGAGATCTGTCTCTGTTGGAACACCTTCTTGTGCTCTTCGATCTTTTCAACCGTGGTTTCTCCTTGGAGGATCCTGTTCCGCACTGTTTTTCGTCCTGAGAATCTGCTTGATCGGTCGGTTTCTCCCTTACAAGTACCCTCCTCATTCTCTGAAAATTTACAAATCTCATCCATGTCTTCTCCCACCTTTTTCCGTTGATGATTTTCCAATCTCCTTTCTTTCTACCTGCCGTCTTTCAGTGTGTGTACCTTTCCTCTCTCTCCCGAAGCCCATGGATAATCACTGATTTTGCCCTTTCCTCCTCCCATTGCCTCTCCCTCTGTGACTCTTGTTCCTGTCTTTATGTGCGTCATTTCCTCCCTTGATTTTTCCAGTGGCTCTTGTAGCATGGTTGTGCTTCAGCATTCGACCTATCTCACTCTCCATCTGCACTCCATCTGCTCTTCCCTTCCACTCCCTGGCCTTCTTGCAGGCTGATATGACTTAGCATAATTCATTTATCTCCTTCCTTCCTGTTCTAGAACCTACTCTCAGCTTAGTATGGCGTTGTCTTCTCTGGTCATACTACCCCCTGAGACTTTGCTTCTGCCTGTTTACTCTCAAATATTGTAGGACCTTTACACTTGGCTTACTGCAGTTTCGATTGTGCCTCCCTATTCTTCGTTCTCCTCACTCTTTTTCCCATTTCACAGAGAGCTCTTTCTCCCCATTTTTTTCAGAAAGCTCTCCTAATTTTCTCTCCCATTCTTGCTCTATCCTTTTCCACTGCTACTCCATCCAATCTTCCCAACCTGTACCCATTGTATTATAATCCCTGATTCCTGCGAGTACCAACCATTTTTTTTTTTTATGTGAAAGAGAGAGAGAAAATGAAAAAGGGGGAGAAGAGTGAGAGAGAGGGAGAAAGAGACGAGAAAGGGGAGGGTAGGGGGGGAAAAAGAAGGGAAAAATGAGGGGGTGGGGGGGAAAGTGAAGTGGCTGAAGGAGAGGAGGGAAAAAGGTAAGAGAGGTGGGGGAGTGATACAAGGGAAGAAGAGAGAGAGAGAAGAAAGAAGAGGAAAGAGAGAGAGTAAGAGAGGAAGGAGAGAGAGGGAGAGGGAGGAGAGGACCGGAAGGAGTGTGAGAGGAAGAGAGAGAGGAAGAGAGAGAGAGGAGGAGAGGGGAGAGAGGATGGGGGGAGGGGAAAGGGTTTAGAGGGGCACTTCACAGAAAGGTGGGAAATCCTGTATATGTGTGCATGTCTATGTGTTGTGTGTGTGTGATTGTGTGTGTGGTGTGTGTGTGTGCATGTGTGTGCATGGTGTGCATGTGTGTGCATGTGTGTGTTGCATGTGTGTGTGCCATGTGTGTGTGCATGTGTGTGTGTGTTTGTGTGTTGTGTGTGTGGTGTGTGCTAGTGTGTGTGTGTGTGTGTGTGGTGTGTGTGTGTGTGTGTGTGCTACAGCTATTCAAGTACCTAACAGCAGAGCTATTCTCACCATGTGCTGTGTGCATATGTTTATGTAAACTGTCCTTTTATCCCACGTATGTACTACATGTTTCATGTACATTGGCATATTGTACTACTTGCTATGTATTGCATATGTACCCTATCTCTTGGTTCCCACTGTGTCTTATGAGTTTAATTACGTTTCAAAAAATAAATACACTAGGCTTCGCCTATATGCCGCTTACCTCTAAATTTATTAAAATGCTGCTTTTTTCTAATTTCTGATAGCTCGGAGGTAAGTGACCCCCAATTCCTGCCTAGAGAAGGTACTATTGGACCCCATGCAACTCAAACTAGGTGATTATTACTTGCGGCTGGGCGTGGTGTAACATTGAGGGTCTGTCCTGTTCCCAATGAAGTGATGTATGATTGCTTCTCGGTAATTTTTCCACTATCTTCCTGTATGACACTATAGTTCTGCTCTTTCTCATTTTTTCACTCACTCACTGTATTTACTGACACATCTATACATATCTTTATCTCCTGTTTGAGTCGCTCTTATTCTTCAAAATAACCCCACTGCGTTATTATGGCAACACTATTTAGGCCTGCACAACCGTTCACCCTTCCAACGGCCCTACTAAACACTTCAGCCCACTATTTCACTTTGTTTTCTTTTCTGTGATCACTTATATTATCCTTTTTTCGGGGGGACTTAGTGAAATATATGCACTCTTATGTGTGCAACGCCTATATCCCACACTCTATTCCTTATGGCACAGTCAGAAATTATCACAAAACACGAGCCTCAAACCGCGTGACTCCTCACGAGTGTGTGTGTGTGTGTGATGTGTGTGCTTGTACTCACTACTCACTAATTGTATCACCTAATTGTGGTTGCAGGGGTCGAGGGACTCAGCTCCTGGACCCGTCTCATTCACTGATCGCTATAGTTCCTCTCCCTCTCTGCTTTCCTGAGCTTTGTCATACCTCTTCTTAAAACTATGTATGGTTCCTGCCTCCATACTCACTAGTAGGCTTTTACAATTCATGATGACTCTATCGACTGAAGAAATACTTCCTAACGTCCCCTGTGCACTGCGTCTGCAGTCTTCAGCTTCCATTGTGACCCCTTGTTTCTGTGTCCTCTCTGGAAATCCTATCTCTGTCCACCTTGTCTATTCCCCGAGTATCTTGCATGTCGTATATCATGTCTCCCCTTGACCCTTCTGTCTCCATGTCGTTCAGGCCAATTTCCTCACCTTTCCTCGTACGACCATTCCCTGAGATTGGGACTAGACTTGTTGCAAACCTTGTACTATTCTCTAACTCTCTTGGACGTGCTTGTCCAGGTGTGGGTTCCAGACTGGTGCTGCATTACTCCAGTATGGGACTAACATACACAGTGTACAGTGCCCTTGAACGATTCTTTTTTAAAGGTTCGGAACGCTATTCTCAGGTTTGCCAGGCGCCCGTATGCTGCGGGCAGTTATTTGGTTGATGTGTGCCTCCGGTGACGTGCTCGGTGTTATGGTCACCCCAAGTCTTTCTCCCTGATGAGGTCTGTATCTTTGTCCACCTAGCCTATACTCTGTCTGCAGTCTTCTCTGCCCCTCCCCAATCTTAAATGACTTTGCATTTGGCGGATTGAATTCGAGAAAGCCAGTTTTTGGACCTCATGTTCAGCCTGTCCAAGTCTCTTTGCAGTCCTGCCTCATCCTCATCCGATTTAATTCTTCTCATCAACTTCACATCAACTGCAAATAGGGATACTTCAGAGTCTATTCTTCCACATGTCGTTCGCATATATCAAAAAATAGCACTGGTCCCTAGAACTAAACCCCTGTGGGACCCCCCCTGTCACGGCGCCCACTGTGATACCTCTTCACATACCATGACTCGTTGCTGCCTTCCCTGTCAGGTATTCCCTGATCCTTGCAGTGCCCTCCCTGTTATGTGCCCCTTTGATCCTCCAGCTTCGCACTAATCCTCTTGTAGGGAACTGTGTCAAAGGCCTTCCTGCAGTCTAGGAAAACGCAATCAACCCACCCCTCTCTCTCGTGTCTTACTTCTGTTACCTTGTCATAAAACTCCCGGAGGTTTGTGAACCCCAGGATTTGCCTTCCATGAACCCCTGCTGGTTTTCATTTATAATGTTGTTCCGTTCCAAGTGTTCCACCACTCTCCTCCTGATAATCTTCTCCGTGACTTTGCACACAATACATGTCAGAGGGCACAGGTCTGTAATTTAGTGCCACATTTCTGTTTCCTTTCTTTAAAAATGGGGACTTTCATTTTCTGTTTCCATTTTTCAGGTAGTTGCCCAGTTTCAAGGGATGTGTTGAAGATTGTGGTTAGGGGCACGCACAGTATCTTTTGCTCCTTCTCTAAGGACCATGGGGAGATGTCCGGTCCCCTCGCCTTTGAGGTATCAAGGTCACTTAGCAGCTTCTGCACCTCCTCCTCGGTTTGTTCGTAGTCATCCAACATTGTTGGTATATTCCCTCTTGGTGTTCCCTTCTGTGCCGTCTTCCCACAGCCCTTCATGTCTCTACTGTAAAAACTTACTTAAATCTCCTGTTTAGCTCCTCACATACCTCCTGATCATTTCCCTTGTGAGTTCTCCCCCTTTGTCCTCAATCTGATAACCGGGTTCTTTGACTGTTGTCTTCCTCCTGATGGGGCCCTTTTACAATTTTTTTGGGGTCAGCTTGATTTTTGATGCTTTTTCCCATTTTCTTACTGTTGTGGGCCCCCCCTCCTTACCTGTGCATACTGGGTTCCTGTCTGCACGGGATCTCCCATTTTCGTGTGTTCTCGGGCCTTCTGTATTTTTTCCATTCTCAATTGCCCTTTTTTTTGCCCCTTACACCGTGGGGTTTTAAAACCGGGCCCCGTTCGGGTCTTCCCATTTTTTCTGTTCCCCTTTGGGGAAATTTAAAACCTTTCCACTCCCCTCCTTGCATTTTGTTTTACAATTCCATCTTTTTCGTTTACTGTTTTTCCCCTGTCGGGTTCTGCCCCAAGGGAAAACCCCCTGCAGGAAGTTCCCCCAACCCTATATGCCCCCCTCTTTTATAGTCAAGGCTTTTCCCTTTCAACCCCTGTTATTTCTCCCCACTTGAAACCTCTACAAAGTATTCAAAGCACAGAACCACGGGGGTCACTACCCCTGGGGGACTCTCATACATGATGTCCTCAATGTTGAACGGGCCCAGGGAAAAACAAAAGGGGTTCCAATCTTGCTGGTTTCATCCCCCCTCTCCCCCCCATCTGGTAGTGTCCTTAAATTTTGGGTGCATAAAGGTTTTCCAGTCCCACGTCCAACAATTTGGGCTCCCTTTGTTTTGGGACCCCCATGGGGCCCAGTTTTTCCCCATAAATCCCCCCTGTGGTTAAAAATCCCCCTTTACCAAAACTTTGCCCCTGCTTTTTAGTAAAGCTCTTCTTGCCCCCTCAGCAAGGGGTTCCCCTTTGTCTGTTGCCCCTTTCATATTCCTCTCTTGGCCCCCCTGCAGTTCTGTGGGGTTAAAACATCACGGCAAGGGACCCCCCTTGGCTCCCCCCAGACTGAAGTTCCCTACTATGTAGTCTCTTTCTCCCTGTCTCTTCTGGGGTTTCCCTTTTTCCCTCAAATTTTTCCCATTCTTTTTTTAGGGACCCAGAGAAACCCCCACCTGTGTGGTGTTGGTGTGTGTGTGTGTGTGTGTGTGTGTGTGGTGTGTGGTGTGTTTTTTTTTGTGTGTTTTGTGGGGTGTGTGTTTTTGTGTTGGTTTTGTTTTGTGTTGTGTTGGTGTGTGTTGGTGTTGTGTTGTGTGGTGTTGTGTTGTGTGTGTGGGGTTGGGGTTGTGTGTGTGTGTTTGTGTTTTTGTGTGTGTGTACTGTTTTGGGTGTGCTGTGTGGGGTGTGTGTGTTGTGTGTGTGTGTTGTGTATGTGTTGTGTTGTTTTGTGTGTTGTGTGTGTGTCTTGTGTGTGTTTTGGGGTTTTTTTGGGGGGTGTTGTGTTTTGTGTGTGTGTGTGTTTGTGGTTTTGTGTTTTGGGGTTTTTGTGTGTGTTTTTGTGGGGTGTTGTGTGTGTTTTTGTGTGTTTTTGGGGGGGTGTGTGTGTGAGGTGGGGGGGGGGACTTGTGCGGGGTAATGGTGACCGCAACTCTTGTGACCTTCCAACCCCCACCCTCCTGGGACTTACCCAACCCTTTTTACAAGGGGGGGCCCTTAAAAAAGCTGTCCTCCCAAAACCTAGCTTATAGTAATTTAAATCGCCTTGGGGTGTGTGTGGGGGGAAATTTAAATATAAATTTTTATTGCGGTTATTATCCTTTTTCCATTTTCAAAAATTGAGAGAGGATTTTCCTAGTTTCCCCCCTAAGTATTTTTATGTAATTTTATACAAAAAGTAAAAACAAACGCTCCCCCTCGCTAGACTGCGTCCTCCTCACACCGTAAACCCACTGTTTTCACTTTTATCTATGTTTTTCCCTATTTAATTCGGAATTTATGCTGTGTATTTTTTGTAATGTAATTCACTGTTATTTAATTTGCTAGAAAAGTATGGTCCATCACTCTCAGATCCCTTAAAATTAACAGCACTCCCTGGGAGGGGCGGGTTTCCCTGATGGCGTCTAGGTCCCCTTGTCCTGGCTGCCTCTATCAGGTCCCCTCTTTGGCTGTGTCCATCAGGTGGGCCTTTAAAAGGATGTTTCCCTTTCCAAGTCGGTTTCCCGTGGCCCCTTTCATAAAACCCTTCCTGCCCTGGCGTTTGTATCTGGTCGCCTCCACGGTTGCCTCCCATCGGGGAGCCCTGCCCTGGGCCCCCTTTGGGTCCCCCTGTCATGGCTGCCTCCATCGGGGTCCCCTGTCCGGCTGCCCCGTCTGGCCCGGCTGTCATGGCGGGCCCCCAAACTGGCCCACCTGCCGGGTTTGGGCCCTCCCTGGTCACCGTCCGGGCGGGCCTCCATCTGGTACCTGTCAGGGGGCTGCCCCCAAATCTGGCCCCCTCCCCGGGCCCTCCCCTTCCATCGGGTTTCCCCGGGTCATGGCTTTTCTCCATCTGGGTCGCCGGGCCTGGCGCCTCCATCGGGGTCGCCTGTCATGGCTTTTCTCCATCTGGTCGCCTGTCCTGGCTGCCCCCCACCTGGTCGCCTGCCTGGCTGCCCCCATCTGGTCGCCTGTCAGGCTGTGTCCACGGGTCGCCTGTCCTGGCGCCTCCATCTGGTAAACCTGCCCTCGCTGCCCCCCCATCGGCACCGGCCGGGGCTGCCTCCTTTCTGGTCCCCCTGTCCGGGCGGGCCCCATCGGGTTTCGCCTCCCCTTGGCGCCTCCATCGGGTCGCCTTCATGGTGCCCCATCTGGTCGCCGTCATGGCTGCCCCCAAATTGGGGTCGCCTGTCAGGGCTGCCTCCATCTGGTCCCTGTTCGGGGCCCCTCCATCTGGTCCCCTTTGTCTGGCTGCCTCCATTGGTCGCCTGTCTGGCTGCCCCCTTTCGGGTTTCGCCTGCTTGGTTTGCCCTCCTTTCGGGTTTCCCCTGCCCCTGGCTGCCTCCATTTGGTCCCCCGGGCCTGGCTGCCTCCTTCAGATCGATGGTCATACTGCCCTCCATCACTTCTGTCAATAAAACCGAATGTATCCCAGAAACTCACTTTTCTTGAAGGAAAAAAACCCAAAACATTCCGGGGTTGAGTATTTTTAAACAACACAGGGTTTTAAGTAAGGTTATACCAAATATTTGATCGACTCTTTTAAATTTTTTCTCGGCGTTAGTTTTCTAACGGGCATAACTTAAACAAAAGTCCGGGTTTCCCAGAGGTAAACAAACCTCCCCTAGTCAAAGGACATTTAAATTACTCCACAAAAACCCCCCTCAAAGGGCCTTTCTTGTACCTTCACTTTAAAGTGGGGAAATCAAAATAGTTATTAAAAAGGAAAGGGCAAAAAAACAAAACATAAAAATAAAATTAGAAAAGGAAAAAAACACATATGCAGTTTTTGGTGATCCAAAAATTGACAACGTTTCGCCCACACAGGGGGGCTTTTTCAAGTCATTAAAAAAGATTACCTGGGTGGAAGGACGGAATTTATTTTTTTCCTTGGACTGTCCCTGGCCCGTTATGTTGACGCCCATTTTTCCTCATAACTCCCGGGCGCTTCAACGTTCAAGCTCCCCAAAAGACAACCCAAAACCAGGTAGACCCCTAAATTTCCAGTTCAATTTGAAAAGAAGTCGGGGAACACTCTTTCCCTTTTCCCTTTAAAGTTCTGCTCTGCAAAACCGACCATGAACTTCGTTTTAATTTTATCGAAAACCCCCCAACCCAAAAAGATTTTTCCACTTTACTCTCACCACGACACCAAAACCTTTAAAAGTGGTGTAATTAAAGGCTTCCCTGCGCGCACTCAGAATCTGCAGCAAAGAGTTCCTTGAGGAAGGGAAAGCCTATAAATTTAACAATATTTTCTAAACTCCATCTCCTCGCACTTCCCTCAGGGACTGCAGACGACGGGGATTAAACATCTTTAACCAACCCCGAGAAGACACTGCCCAAAGAGATCATAGTTTCCCCCCCACCCAAACCCCTTTGCAAACATGGGTTTCCCAAAATTTTTCCAAAACTCATTTCCCAATTTTTACCCCCAAAAACCAAAGACCATCAAGGACATCACCCTAGTAGACAGGCAAGCTTTTCCCTCCTCTGCTGGGTATTCATAATCCCCTTTTAATGGCTGCAAAAAATTATACGTGGGCCCAAACATCAAGAGACCTCCCAAAAAACGTATTTCAGAACACCAATACCAAGCAGGACTGACGATACAAGGAAAGGGCCCGTGCCCAAATTTGTTTTAAATTTACACAACCATTTAAATTTAAATCAGAAAATCAAAAACTTATCGCCACAGAAGACAACACTCAATACCGGGAATCCGGAATCATCGCTTAAACTCTATAACCAACAATTTTTAACCCGAACAATGGGGTTCTATAACATTAGGGTAAAACCTCGCCAAAAATTTTCCCCGCTATCCCAAATAAACATAGAAAAAAAAAACTTTCAGAAGGTTCAAAAAACCCCAACTTGTCCAAACCCCCGCCGGGCACCCAAGACACTATAACCCCCCCCCGGTAAAATCATCAGATGCAGATTCTCCACCCGGGCCTCAACATTTTTGGGGGGCCGACTATAAATACTCTCGTACCTTCCACCCCAGGAGATTGTTTTTTTGACTTGGGGAAAAACCCCCCTGTTGGGGGGTTTCGAAAAAAGTTTTCAAAAAAGGATTTACATTAAACTACATGTGTGTTTTTTGTTTCCATTGTGTCCCGTATTTTATACCTTTTTTTTCAAAAATAGCAAAATTACATATCAAAAAACGACCTACCTCAAAACAGAATTCCCCTAAAACCAGTTTAAACCCTTTTCTCACATCAGCTCACTAAACAATAATGTAGTGAGTAAAAACAAATATATAAAACATGGAAGCTTTATATCAGTCCCCCCCTTTTCCCCCCGGCTACTTTTCTGCAGCCCAAAAAGTTAATGTACTTTTCCAAAAAATGGGCCCTTGCCACACCAAGGGGGCCTTTTAAAGGGAAAAACGGAGAGCATTTAAAAAAAAATAAAAAAAAACCGTGGGCCAATTGGGCCAAAAAATTTCCACCCCTATACCTACACTAAACCCTGATGACTTTTTTCCCGCCCCCCGGTTTTTCGTACTGACAATTTCCAAAACCTCGCCTGGGCCTGTCCGTCTTGTTACTCTTCAGGACTTTATATGCGTCCGGTTTTAGAAACCCAAAACCCCTTAAAAAGACTTTGTATATGGGGGTTTTTTTTTTACACATTTTTTTTAATACACTGCGTAAAAACAGCTAAATAAAGACTCTGAAATTTGTAAATTTAAAACGATTGCAAACAAACCATTCCAAAGGGGGGGGTTTTGAACCCGCGGGCAGTCTCAAAGCTCTAGACCGTTCGGTTAGCCACTGAGCCAGCTAGTTTCAAAAAGATTCATCCCAAATAGGTAATTTTTCTACCCATAGGGAAAGGGGGAAAAACCCCCCCCTGGTATGTTTTTTTTTTTTTGCTAAATATTTTATTTTCTGGGGGCTAAAGACACGAAGAAATTTGATATGAATTTTGTGATTGTTTTCCTTGCTCGGAAGATCTAAAATCAGCAAATGCAAGTCTCTTAAAATGATGTAAACATCTGCCTTTAGCAGTTGTGAATGCGATCAAGACACTTGCAAAAACGATGGTTTCTCGGAGGACCACCACATAAATGTTGGCATTTATAAGATACCATGCGGAGGTTGTGACAATGCTACACTGGCGGAAGGCAATTATTTTAAACGTCGATTTTCTTAGCATTGATGCTCTGAAGGCAATGCTGATGATATAAAGTTTTTTTCGACAAATACAGAAACTCATGACAATATAAATATTGCTAACATTCTAATGAGATGTTATAACACAGTAGAGGAAATCTATGGAATCTGCCATAGTCAACAATATTTCTAATTTCAGTATTATAAACAAGAACAAAGAACATCTATTGAATATGTTTTTTTCCTTAAAACTGGTCAGCTGTTAAGTTAGAAAACTGACCAACAAAAACTGTCAGTCTTTTGTGCTTTGTAATTAATTATAATGGAAATAAGAGATATAAGTTTATAGTTCAATCAGCTTTAATTACAGGTTCGACAAATTCTGAGACGAGTTTGATTATCAGTTTAAAATTGATCTAATATACCAACAAGTACGTAAGTAAGACAATTGCAAATGACAGGTATCTTAAGACAACTGCAGCTGACAGGTATTTAATTAACACATTTGCAACTAACAGGTATCTTCAGTCCGATACACAGGTTGATGAAGTCAACAGTCGAATACAGAATCATAATGGAGACACCAGGAACAGTTGAGAGATAAAGATATGATGATCCCATCAGCCTTCATGAAGTCTGAGGTGGTTGTGGGATATCAGGGAAGTTGACTGATTTCCAGAACCGTTGGACCCCCTAAGTTGAGGGGAGATGAAGAATTGAGACACTTATGCAACACATGGGAATCTTTATTGAAGAAACGTTTCGCCACACAGTGGCTTCATCAGTCCAATACAAAGTAGAAGTGGGTAAGGAGAGTAGAAGTTTGAGGTAATCAGTCCCTCAACCTGGAATCGATGTGTTCAGTCCATCACTCTTGTAGGAAGTGCAGCATAGGGCCAGAGAGGTGGCTTATATACTGCAGTGAGATGAGTTGAAGCAGAAGGAGGCGGGATCACAGTGGGACCTGCCACTAGTGTAAGTAGGTCGTCGTCCAAAGGTTGGGCAAGCGTGGAAGTCTTTGTACCAAGACCCCATGATGTTGCAGTGTCTGACAGATGTGATGAATGGTTATGAAAACCGACAATTCTTCAACTTGTCGGTTTTCATAACCATTCATCACTTGAGGGGAGATGTACGGGGGGGGGGAGTAAAGTACGAGCAGTGGACCCCCATATCCTAACGTCCGATGTTGCCACATTTTCTAGTCCACTCTTAATTTATAAGGCTAATTTAGAAACGAAGACTCTGCATGCTAAAAATACATTGCTTCTTATAAGTATTTAAGCTAAGTTAGATTTAGACAGTTATTTAGTTTATCTACAATCATCTTTCACAGCCTACTCAAGCTGACAACAGTGGGCATTTGACCAGGTACATAAAGGGGCACAGCTACCCACGCCGGACACACAGGCTTCAGCCACGAAAAAAAAATCGGGAGCGAGGCAGGTGAGCAGACTAATTGTGGCGATCTATTAACAGTCTTGTTAATTAGGAAAACTTATTCTATGAAAGGCCTTTGTACAGTGAAGTACTCTAACATTCAATAACAGTGTAGTACTCTAACATACAATAACAGTGAAGTACTCTAACATACAATAACAGTGAAGTACTCTAATATACAATAACAGTGAACTACTCTAACATACAATAACAGTGTAGTACTCTAACATACAATAACAGTGTAGCACTCTAACATACAATAACAGTGAAGTACTCTAGCATACAATAACAGTGAAGTACTCTAATATACAATAACAGTGAAGTACTCTAACATACAATAACAGTGAAGTACTCTAACATTCAATAACAGTGAAGTACTCTAGCATACAATAACAGTGTAGTACTCTAACATACAATAACAGTGAAGTACTCTAACATTCAATAACAGTGTAGTACTCTAACATACAATAACAGTGAAGTACTCTAACATACAATAACAGTGAAGAAACTCTAACATACAATAACAGTGTAGTACTCTAACATACAATAAAAAAGTGTAGTACTCTAACATACAATAACAGTGAAGTACTCTAACATACAATAACAGTGAAGTACTCTAACATACAATAACAGTGAAGTACTCTAACATACAATAACAGTGTAGTACTCTAACATACAATAACAGTTTTAGTACTCAAACATACAAAAACAGTGAAGTACTCTAACATAAAATAACAGTGAAGTACTCTAACATACAATAACAGTGAAGTACTCTAATATACAATAACAGTGAAGTACTCTAACATACAATAACAGTGAAGTACTCTAGCATTCAATAAGAGTGAAGTACTCTAACATACAATAACAGTGAAGTACTCTAGCATACAAAAACAGTGAGTACCCCTAATATACAATAACAGTGAAGTACTCTAACATACAATAACAGTGAAGTACTCTAACATTCAATAACAGTGAAGTACTCTAGCATACAATAACAGTGAAGTACTCTAATATACAATAACAGTGAAGTACTCTAATATACAATAACACGTTAGAATGCTATTTTTTTATATTTTATTGAGAACATGTCTTGTACAAACATACACAAAATATATTGAATAATTATACTGGGAACAAGATGTATATGATGAATACTGTCACACACGCACTTAGCTGTACATAGAAGGAACCTGTCACAGAAAACCACAGAATCACAAGTACAACATACCCCACCCAAGCATCCTGACAGTATATGTATGAATAATAACTATAAACATCATACCACACTTGAAATAAGTGTGACGTGCAGTGGACCAAAAACAATAGTGTACTCAGGGGAAATTTTTATTCGCAGGAAGTAATACGCAAAATAAAACATTAATAAAAACTGTATACATCCCTAACACTACCCATATCATGGGGGAAAATGCAGAGCCTATCTTCTTCTTCTTTTGATTTGCCGGTACTCTCCCGGCCCGGGGCCCTTTTCCCCAAATGGTGGGCCCGGCCTTGGCTCGCTTTCTGGGGAGTATCTCAGACTAATGTCTGCCATGGGGGGAGGTGCAAGTACCCCTCATCGTCGGGACCAACTGCCCCAGGCCTAGCCACATTCCCCGCCCTCACGGGGCTCTAGGGAGAAGCTAGGCCTCTCTGGTCCGCCATCCCCGCCCCAAGGGGGGAAAAAGGGAATGACAGTCTTATGAGCTAAAGGCTCGGGCTCAGGCACCTACCCTACCCTAGAAGGGCTGGGCATGGTGTCGATCGCAGAGCCTATAATCCGTCGGAGCCACACAAACAAACCCCCCGACAAATACATACAATTGGTATATAACTATAAAGAATAAGTATACTGGCAACAAAATTAATTATCACAACAGTCCTTTTGTGACCTACTTCAAACATTTAAAAAAAAACTACCCTATCACACCTACACATTGCACAAAAGTCAGTGCACAAAAACAAAGGTGTATCAATGAGTACTACCAAGTTGCAAAAACCCGTGTCCCCTGACACTCCTATTCCCCCTCCCTCACTTCGGGCACCGCCCACTTTTTCTTTGTCAGTTCACAATACCCTGTAACTCATTCACCTAGCTGTACATGAGAGAATGAGCCTGTCACTGAACACGAAAAGTATCACAATCACAACAGACTCTACCCAAGCATCCTTACAGCATATATCTGAATAATACCTAAAAATAGCACATCACACCTGAACGTAGGTGTGATGTGCAATGGACCAATAGTGTAGTCAACATTCCCTGCTCAGACGCTGTGCTGAGCGGTCGTCAGCTGTCTCTCCTCAGTCCCGACACCTGGTGGAGGAGCTTTGAGACGACAACAACAATGGCGACGGGTTATCGAAGAAGAGTTAATACTGTGTGTGTTGACCTTATAAAGGGCACGATCCCCAGCTCATCGATTAATGTGTTGGTGCCGATGATCATCTGCGATGTATATGGCTTTCCAGCGTGAATCCCTGTGTGGCGTTGCCTTAAATGGACTATCACGGATCTTCGTCAAGTTTTGCGATACCAAGACCTACGAGCAGATTGTCAACCAGTATCAGGATGTTAGCAAGGCAAGTAACCCCAGCAGTCACAGTTAAGTTGCACGTACGTTTCACATTAATAATACATGGGTAGTGTGCTGAAACTTGCCTTTTGAGGTAACGATGTTTTGACATAAGTGACATACACCAGGTTACGATGTGTCGGTTGGTTGATGGCCGCTTTGCTGGTTTACAGGATAGGGTCGTTTACGTTTAAAAAATGTCCCTGCGCAACCAAATACCTTCGTACATAAACCCTAGAGGAGTTCCGTACCCAGGTGTACGTTACGTATCATGGTCAGAGACGATTGGTCGCCTTTGCGGAGCATTGGACCACTTGCTGCACATGCGTCAATGCGCACCCGCCCTCAGGAAGTGGTCATCTTCCGGATGGTGAGGCCTCTCGACGGAATTTGGCAGATGAAGTAATTCGAGGCCATACCGCGCCCTGAAATCGTGGAGTGATGTGGGTGGATCGGGCCCATGCCAACGTGGAGTTCATCCTGCGTGACGCTACCTGTCACGGTCAACCACGATGTGGTAGAATATGGTGGACGTGAGAGCCCTCAAGCAAGAAAGAGAGGATGCTGACATGGACGCTAACATTGTATCGACATTGAGCGGACCTTTTAGCTTCGAGGAGTATGATTCCGTGCCGTTAAGTGTGCTGCGTTTGGGAGTGTATCAGATGAGGAGTGACCACAGTTAAAGGACGTCGATCTGTTAATTAAACGTGAGTGACGGTTAGAAGGTCCGAGAGTTAATACTGTTGAAGTAGAAGTTAACAAGGAGAACATTACAGGTAATGATAAAGTTGAGGATGCTGTTTATAGGAAGCGTGCGGCTACCCCCCCGATCCGACGATGTCTTGACCCCTGGACAGCGCTCGGGGAAGAAGAACGTGGTCGGAAGTCACGGGTGGGGCGTTCGCGTTGTTTCCAGGACAGCGAGTAATATAACAAAGAATGTCAAGGTAACGGTGGCGCCTTGGGCGTTAGTCAACATAAAGGGAAAAGGGGTTGTGGTGGTCCTCGAGGAAAGGCCACCGTTAGCAAGTTTGGTGTATAACCATAAATGTTAATGTATGAAAAATAAAACAGAAGGCAAGTGCATGTACATGCGTGGTTGCGACATTCGCTTTGCAGTAGATGTTATGTTTCGTGCCAAGACATAAACCATAAAGTTGGGAAGTTCGAGTTGGAGCCGATAGATGGTCTATGTTTTATGGCTCACTCGAGTCGTTTGAAAGGTGGTGTAGCTGTGTTAATAAAAGCGACCAGTGACCGTTCGTGGCTAATGGTGAACTCTCAAGATCGAAACTCCTCTAATCGGAAGGGGTGGGCGGGGGGTCGCGTGGTACGCGTCCATAGGTTGAGTGGCGGGCGTACTCAAGGCGTGGGTTTTGTAGGAGTCTACATTGGGCGCCAGTGAACATGATGTTTAAGATTAAAAATACTTTTGCGTTACTCTACGCGACGTTTTTGTGTAATATTTGAGATCTCTTGCCTGATATACTAACAGTAGTTGGTGGCGACTGGAACTGTGTGGTGCGCCCCGTAAAGACGTCAGACGAGGGGGGGGGGGCGGGTTATTGTTCGATTATTTTGGGGTGATTTGTTGTCCTGGGCCTGGGGTTGGTGGATGTAAGCTGGAAGCAGTGACTCTGGGATTGAGCCAACTTCGTGCGTAAGGACTATGCTGCGCGCTTAGACTGGGGTATATGTGTCTCGGCGCCGGTAGTTGTAACCAAAGTGCGTGTGTTAGATGTGTATTTCTCGACCATCGCGGTGTTCTCGTAGAGCTCGACTGGAGAGGGTCTCCCGACTCGTTAAGGATATTGAAGTTAAATACTCGTTTACTCAAAAGTGTTGAAGATAAGAACTCTTCACGCACTTATGGGCGTACTTTGGGAGTTAGAATCCTTGGAAGGTAGTGATTTAGTGCGACAATTGGACGGGTTATGAAGCCTTGTATTAAGGATTTTTTATGTACATCGGGGTAAGGAGGCTTCGATTGGAGTATGGATTTTTGCGGTACCTGGAGGGTTCTTTTACAGCACTGTTATGCGCAAGGGGAGGTATCTGGAATATAACCTGTGGGACGAGATTGACAATCTAAAGATCACATCCAGAAGTGAAAAATATACGGTTTTTGATGGGGAGCGTATTTCGTGTGGAGCTGAGGGAGGCGACAAGCATGTGGGTGGATAAGCCAGTCGCTTGTGTTCTTACGTAGTCAGAACAAAGGAGGAAGGCGACCGAAATTCGTGAGTTTAGTGGTAAGGGATGGCGTTGAAGTGGTATAGTGAGGGTCAGTTGTAAACAACAATCTTGAATGGAATAAAGCTATATTTACGTTTGATAAATGGTTTAATATCAAAATGCTAAATTAAAGAATAAGCGTGGATGCAATACTGGGAATTGGGGCAGAATGTTCGATGTGAGTTCGAATGATAATGATCGCTTTCTCAGGGGTGGGGCCTATAACTGTAGCTGAGGTGTGGTGAGCTTTGAAGGGAATGTGCATGGGGAAGGCGCCAGGTATTGATGGCATTCCATGTGAATTTTATATTCAACATTGGGAGGTCCATACGGACTTTTTGGTTCGTTTACCTACACACAATGCGATGAAGGAGGGCGGGGTCGTTTAGGTATTTGTTCAGAGTCGGCGGTTTTGGTGTTAGTTAAAAAATGTGGAGTACCCGTATCCCACTCAAGGATTACCGACAATATCACTAATGTGTAAGTGATTATAAATTATATGCAAAAATTTTAATGAATTGGATTAAGAAAGTGTTTGACAAGGTAATACATAAGGGTCTGTTCGGCGTGCCAGGTAGGACAATGTATGATTGCGTCATGGGCATTATCGGGAAGAAGTTTGTCGCAGGACATGCACGGAACGGAGGGGCGGGGGGTGGTGTTTTGGCTTTAGACTGGCAAGCTGGCTTTTGATAGTGTAGAAAGGGTTTGTGCTGTGGAAGTTTATGAGATGGCAGGGCCGTTTGGTAATGAGATCATCATGTGGCCTCGCTCTTTGTATAATGGTGCTGGGTTCTAGAAGTACAAATTATAGGGGAAGTTAGGAGACTTAGTCATAATTGAATAGAGGGGGCAATTCGACAGGATGCCCTATGTCTCAAATGCTTCTTTGCTTGCATGCAGGGGAAACCCCCCTTTTATTGGGACAGTTTGTGGGCGGGGGTGTAGATTGTCGTGAGGTTCGAGTAGTGATCGACCTGCCATAGTAGGTTATGGTAGATGATACAACTGTCCTAGTTACGTACGAGGGAGCAAGTTGAGCGTTGTAGGAAGATTGTTGATATATTTGGTTTTACAGAGCATCAGGAAATTGGAAGTTAATAAAGAAAAATCAAAGATTTTGAAGTTGGGGAATTGGGGCGAGGAGAGAGGAGGAGGTGTAGTGACGTGGACATGTGGTTTGACTGTGTTACTATATGTTGGTATACAGTATATGAGAGAGGTTGATGAGACGAGGGCCTTGTAATTCGGGGAGAGGGTGGTAATATAATGTTTTGAGGCGTTTAAATAGTCTAAGGCCACGACATTTAACCCTACACCAGCGAGCGGATAGTAATTAATGTTCTTCTTTATAGTAAAGGTTGGCGTTGCTGCGACTGTATCCACTAATAATAGGGGCGATATCAACATCTTTTAAATAGAGTTTATAGATTTCTGTGGGGTTCAGGGGTGCGACTGCTCACAAGAGCGGTGGTAGAGGACACCAATGGTCAAGGCAGGGTTAGGTCTTGTTCCTTTAAGAGACCGAGTCATTGCTTGTACGTTGATACGTCGTTTTTCTCCGGAACTGGGCAGTGGCAGGCATGGTGGTTTTTTTAACGCAGAAATGTATCGTGGACTGCGCAGGTGGTGGACAGTCGGGCAGATGTAATAAGTGCGATTCGATGCTACGTGTGTTACTGGGCATGCAGAGACGTGCGGACGGGTGTGAATAAATTGAGTACTTTGGAAAGAGTGGGTTGGTGAAAGTTGAGGTGGAGAGTTCAAGGAATGTTCCCATGTACGCGTGGTGTGATATATGGAAGCCGAGTTCATCAGTTACATCCCTTCTATCCTAGAGTACGCGAAGTGGTTTTTAAAATTTTTACAAGGGATTCTCGCGTTCCAAGGTGGTGTTGTCTAATCGGCGTTTTGTTGTAGAGGAGGACCGGAGTTGTTCAGGTGTGCGGGGAGGACGAATCGCGTTTCACGTTGTTGTATTTCTGTGACGAAAAATTTCGGTATAGTACGTGCGTGGTGTTTAGGCAGGGTTTTAACGAATGGTAGTGGGGGGGGGGGAGGTCTGTCTGTAATTAGGGCGTTGAGTTTTGTGTGGGATGGGTCGACATCTGTGTCATACGCCCCTGCGTTGTCGTACTGGTCGTAGCCGATTAATATATGTTGTCATGGGCTGGTCGTATGGAGACATGTATGAAGGTTCATTGCAGACTCAGGTTTTAGCGGAGAAACAATACTTAGAAAATAAGTTCTAGAAAATCAGTTAGTATAATGGGGGAGATGGAGAGTGAAAGATTTCCCGTCTGCATACAGAGCGTTAGAGTTAAAGGATTTGAGAATAAATGTGTTTGTTCAGTGGGTTAATCTTACGGGCTTGGTCAGCTAGCGTTCTAATTGTAATGTATGTCTTAATGTTGAATATATGTCTCCAATTGTTGGTATGTGTCTCCAATGTGTGCACTTTTTATCGTGTAATACCAATCTTGGTATTTGTTATAGACGTGTTTTACTATTACATGTAATATATGATATTGCATGTAATTGGATGTTTTCGGTCGTCGATCCATTTAATACCTATGTCTACGTTGACGTCGTATGAGTGTGCTTGTGTGTGTGTGTTATTGTTTGCGTGTGTGGTTTTTTAACACGTTATTATGCGTCTATATACTTACCCAAGTGTGCTTGCATTTGTATATACACCAAGTTAGACATGTTTTTAATAATGTATTAATGTGTTGTGTATGAGTATAAAATCCCTTGTTCAATACTTTGTGTGTAGGTGTATTACCATTATATTGCTTCAGCAACGTTTTGTCGTGGATCATTGTTAATGTAATTTGACTTATAGGAAATCACTTTCTAACCAATGTTAGAAATCAAACTGTTCTATATTTTACATAATGTATTTATTGCACTTGCAGTTTGTTTTTGTAAAGAGTGAGGCAGTTATATCTTTACCATTACAAGTTAGGAAACAGTTGTATAATTGTGTTTTATGCTTCATATTCTTAAGGTCATAAGATTCTTACTTTAGGATATGCATTATAGAGTGTTAGGGAAGGGAGGGGGGTTCTGTCTAGGGAAGGGGGGGGGGGGGGTTTTTTGTTTGCAGGGCTACGGTATGTAACATACTGTGCCCTTTTGTGTTTGTACTTTATGACGTTCAGTCATAGTATAGAATATTTTATTGTTTACTTTTGTTGTCGTTTAGTACGGTATCAATTCTATCCTTACTTGGTTAAGTTGGTGTTTTCATTAGATAATTTTTGTTACTTGATGTATAATTTTATCTGTATGTGATATTATATGCGCCATGGAAAGTTTATTACATTTGTTGGCAGATAAGCTGTTTGTATTTTTTATGTGATGTGATGTTTTTAAATATAATTAAAATGCATTGGGGATGAGGGACAGTTTGTGTTAGCACAAAGTTAAATGTCTGTGTGCTTTGTTAATGAAATTTATAATTCTGTGTAAGACCTGATAATGTGTTCTTTTATCTATTTAATGTATTGTATTGTTTTAAATAAAATATAAAAAAAAAAAAATAGTGTAGTCAAAGTTATATATGCATAGGAAGTAATACACACCTCGTCTTGGGGGAAACCATACAGAAAATTCTCTAAGCTGAATCTCCCACAACCATTACTGGGTCACACCTTTAAGCCAGCAATCATCACACTTACATCCTAACACTTGCAAACAGCACTCAACCACCACTCGTTTATGTCTAAGCCAGACGCCCATACCCCCCCACACACACATACCCACCCACTCGGGGCGACCAGCCCTTTGGGCAACCCCTGAAATCCCACCACCCACCCCGCCCTACCGTGAAAAAGCCCCTTCCCCTACAAAGCTAGTAAAAATCCCAACAGTTCACCACGATATCCCAGGGAAAGCTTGCTTCCCCCCCCCCGTCCAATATTTCCCTATTCCTGCAAACCGTCTTATAGAAAGTGTCTGCCATTAAACCCTGTTTCTTTGCGGCACCCAATCCCCATTCCCATGCATACCCCACGATACATACACAAAATCTACCATTAAATACGCCATTTCCCCCGTTGAATACTCTCAGGCACCTCTCCCACATCCAAACTTAGCGCCCAGCACCGGATACCCCCCCCCCCACATGCCTCATTTACCCTACCCACCCCAATCCCGAACACTCCTCAAACATCTCAAACATTCGCAAAAATACACTGCATGATGCCCCCCTATCCTTCCCACCACACACCCCACACCCACTCCCCCTCCAAACACCCCCACCCGTAAACCACTCCTGATGGCAAAAAGCCGTGCAGGAAGCGGAACATAACTTCCCCGGGACCTGAGGCCTAAGCTTCAAATTGCGAAACAGACGCCAAATATCTCCCCAGCCATACGTTAGGGTATATCCCCTCCACCTGCACCAAACCACTGCTTCCAATCATTCGCGCCAAACCACCACACAAAATCTTGCCAGGCTCCCTTAGGACAAAGAGGGCACGCAACACTGCCTCACATTCTCATAACTCTGCACCCCATACCACCTCTTGACTCCCTCATGCAGGAGCTCCAACCTCCCCCTCCTGCACCCGACGCCCCACGAACTCCCATCGTAAGTAAACACATTTTACCGAACGCCGCAGACCCAATAACCCCCCCCCCCAGGCTTCGGCAGTATTATCACCTCCCTCATCCAATCACACCCCGATCCCCATATAAATTTAAAACGCCCTCTTTAAGATCGGTGCAATTCCTTGCCCGGTTATGGGGTATACCGCCGCCACTTGCCAGCCCTTACTAAAGAGTAATGTGTTGACCACGATGGCCATCTGCAATAATGTCAAATGGTACGGCTTCCAAACTCCTCAATCTATGCTCCACCCATTCTACAGTATGCACGATTTACCTCTCTCGCCCCGCTCTTGATCCTCCATATAACATGATTCCACATATCTTTAAGCTATCCACCCACCCTCCACTCCATGCCAGCACCCCACTCTCCCCCCCCACCCCCCCCCAGTGCCAATCTCCCAGCCCCATCAAGCACAATTTCTCTACGTTTACCCTCGTCCCCATAGCCACCCTAAAGGTACGAATGAACTCTCCCACCTCACTCAAACTCTTTCCCTCCCTCACAAAAACCGTTGTATCATAAGAACATAAGAACATAAGAAAGAAAGAACACTGCATCAGGCCTACTGACCCATGCAAAGCAGGCCCACGCCCTTCCCCCCAGATTAGCCCAATGACCCACCTAGTCAGGTCACTTCCACTTAAGGAAGGAGAAAGGCATCAGACCTAGTAGCACAAGCTAGTCAGGTCCAACTCACACCTACCCACACCCACTCATGTATTTACCTAACCTATTTTTAAAACTGCACAACGTTTTAGCCTCTATAACTATGCTGGGGAGTTTGTTCCACTCATCCACAATCTTTTACCAAACCAGTGCTTTCCTATATCCTTCCTGAATCTGAATTTTTCCAACTTGAAACCATTACTGCGAGTCCTGTCTTGGCTGGAAATTTTCAGCACGCTATTTACATCCCCTTTATTTATTTCTGTTTTCCATTTATACACCTCGATCATATCCCCCCTAATTCTACGCCTTTCGAGAGAGTGCAGATTCAGAGCCCTCAGTCTATCCTCATAGGGAAGATTTCTGATACATGGGATCAACTTTGTCATCCTCCTCTGTACGTTTTCCAGAGCATTTATATCCATTCTGTAATACGGTGACCAGAACTGGGCAGCATAATCTAAATGAGGCCTAACCAAGGATATATAGAGTTGAAGAACAACCTGAGGACTATTATTTATACATCTAGATATGAAGCCAAGGATTCTGTTAGCTTTATTGTGAATACTAATGCACTGTTGTCTTGGTCTTAGATTATTGCTAACCATAACTCCTAAATCCTTTTTGCAATCAGTAATATTAAGATCTACATTTAGTTTAAATGTAGCATGGTCATTTTCCTGCCCAACATTTAGAACTTTGCATTAGTCTATATTAAACTGCATCTGCCATTTCTCCGACCATTGCATCAGTCTATTCAAATCATCCTGGAGTGCTCTAGTGTCCTCATTAGAATGAATTGAATGACCTATTTTGGTGTCATCAGCAAATTTGCTTATGTCGCTATTTATTCCCTCATCTATGTCGTTTATGTAAATTGTGAACAACAACGGGCCCAACACTGACCCCTGAGGAACATCGCTTGTGACTTGCCCCCATTCTAATTTCTCCCCATTTATGCAAACTCTCTGTTGCCTATTTGTCAGCCATGCCTCTACCCATAAAAAATCATCCTATTCCGTGTGGCTTAAGTTTTCCTCAATATCATATTCAATACCATGATCTACATCCTCAAATACCTTAGTGAAGAAAGTTAGTAAATTTATAAGACAGGAACGCCCCTTCGTTAAACGATGTTGAGATTCATTAATCAATTTATGCCTATCAAGATGGCTATGAATTGCTTCGGCAATTATTGATTCCATAAATTTTCCCACTGTGGAGGTAAGGCTTATTGGTCTACAGTTTGAAGCTAAGGACCTGTCACCTGCCTTGTAATTAGGTATTACATTTGCCATTTTCCACTTATCAGGCACTATGCCAGTTTGTAGTAATATGTTGAAAAGATCAGCCAAAGGTATGCTAAGTTCCTCTTTTCATTCTTTTAACACCCTTGCAAACAGTTCATCAGGACCTGGGGATTTGTTAGGTTTTAATTTCTCTATTTGTCTGAGGACCATGTCACTAATTACAGCAATCATGCAGAGTTTATTATCGTCCTGTTCTTCATTAAATATTATTTCTGGAATTTCGCTAGTATTTTCCTGAGTAAAAACTGAGAGGAAGTATTAATAATTTAACACATATCCACCAGGAGGCCTGGTCACAGACCGGGCCGCGGGGGCGTTGACCCCCGAAACTCTCTCCAGGTAAACTCCAGGTATCCTTATCACTGTCAGTGATCTGACCTGAGTTACTCTTAAGTGGACCTATCTTGTCCCTAATCTTACTTCTGTATACCTGAAAGAACCCTATCGGGTTAGTCTTCGAATCCCTTGCGACCCTAGCGTCAAAATCCCTTTTTGCTTTTCTTATTCCTCTTTTCTCTGTTTAATTGAATATACTGTTTTCTTAACTGCCCATCCCCTCTTTTGATATGCCTATATATGTCTCTCTTTTGACCACTGAGATGTTTTAATCTATTGTTCATCCATTTGGGGTCATTTCTGTTAGATCTAATTTCCCTACTCGGAACAAAAGTTGTCTGAACAGCTAGAACTATGCTCTGAAAAACGTCATATTGGCAACCAAGATCACCTACCTGACCCATAGTCAGGTCATCCCAATTTAGCCCACCCAGGTAATTTCTCAGTCCCATGAAATTGTTCAAGTGAAAGTCTGAGACAGATTTGATTGGGGTTATCTGGGTAATTCCATGATATACTGAAACTGGGTAATTTGTGATCACTTTCCCCAAGCTCAAGATTATTAATTAGTGATTCTTTGTTGGCAAGAACCAAGTCAAGCAGATTGTTTCTTCTAGTTGGTTCTGTCACAAACTGTTCTAAAAAGCAAACCTAGACTCAAGGTTTCCTGTCATATTGTTCCAATCAATTTGTCTAAAGTTAAAATCTCCCATTAACACAGCATTTTCATATCTAGATGCCTTATGAATTTCGTCCCATAACAGCTTACTGCACTCCCTATCAAGGTTTGGGGGACTAAAAATCACACCCAAAATTAATTTGTCACGACCCTCGAAAAACTGTAGCCAAACAGATTCTGTGTTCGATGTTTCTAATATTATATCACGTCTAAGACAACAATTTAAATTATCTCTGACATACTTCGCCACTCCACCACCCTTCCTGTTGACATATCCCATGATCCCTGGCCAACACACCACCTCCCCCGACCCTCCCCCCACAGATACGGGCCTCAACAAGTCTGTAAAATGGGTCCTGAACACAGGCGAACAGGATTTGCAAAAGTGGACATCCTTGCCTGAGACCCCGCCCCATACTCACCACTTCCCCTATGTGAGCATTGATTTTCACATGCACCCACGCCCCTCGATACAATGTCTCCACCCACTCCACAACTTCCCTCCCAAAGCCCTGCCGCAGAAGAATCTGCTGCAATGCCTCCCATTCCACACGATCATATGCCCCCTGCCAATCCAATGCTAGCAACCCTCCCCCTCTTCCCCCAAACCCTCTACAAACCCATGGCCCTCGACCATAGACCTGCCAGGCAACCCGTATTGCCCTCCTGACAAGATGCACCCCACGACACATTTCAGGCAATTTCCCAGGATTTTTGCAAACAATTTATAGTCCACACATAGTAAAGGTAATGCCCGTTAATCCTTCAGGGTACTCTGGATCTCCCCCCTTCGTGACCAAAACGACCACTGCAGTGGCCTGTAACCTCCCTCCCCAAATGCCGCCTCTCCTTCATGGTGTTCATCAACTTCACCAAACACCCACGCATTAACTGCCAATGCTGCAGATAGATTCACATGGCAATCCATCAATTCCTGGTGCCTTTACCTTATGGATACCCACCAATGCCCAACAAACCTCACCCTCATCTCCCTAGCCAGCACCACCTGACCACTATGCCCCAGTGAACATGGCACTAGTTCTCACACGCTATGTAATGCCGCTCTTCCACCTGCACAACTACCCAAACACTCCTCAGACTGCGCATCTGCATAACCACTCATCCCCTCTGTCGTTGGCAACACTTGCCCCTCACGATAACCCCCCACCTCCGAGTGGACGACTAACCAACCAACCTCAGTGGCTTTCTGTCATCCCTGCTGTCCCCGTAAGACACACGCCAATGGATGATCGCCCCATAGCACCTGCTTAACCCCCCCTGCACATGTACTGCGTCGAAACACTCATTTTGCAGCTCACGAATCCGTCCCTTTTACAATGGAAATTAGACCCCTTCATGGTTACTTACAGAACTAATTTGTACCTTCCCTCCCTAACATAGTTTGCAACTAAAAAAAACACTTTTCCCCCAATATACATATACATGATAATGAAAACTCTACCTATTAACAAAATCGTGAATTATAATGTTAGTTTTAGACAGTTGTTTTTCAAATCATGTTAGTATCTGCATACCGACTTTCAAATGCCTTAACATTGTCTATATACACTATCACAATTACATTACCACACCCTAGTCATAACTACCAACAAAGGCGTTTTTCTGTTAGTATCCAATAAGTTTACACTTCCCTATTCCACTCCACTCCAAATTATAACAGCACACTCGCCAACAATATTTGCCTGTCCTTACACCAGTAACATTTCATAAATTATCACCATACTTCTTAACAGTTGGTTCCACATCACCATACTGCCACCTTTCCTCAGTCTGTTCCATTAACAAAAGTCCATTGTATATGGAAGATTTCTGATGATCCCTAACAATTACATATGATATGTACTAACTAAACTACAAAATAAACTCTGACACAATTAAATTGCATCTTAACTGTAGTTCCCACCTTATCATACCAGATACAGTGAACTTCCCTTTCTTTGAGCACATTACGTACGCCTCATACCTTGCCATGTATTGCCACTTACTCCCCATACATTTCATTCATCCATCTCCTCACACAATGCTCGACTCACAACCAACTTATGCAGTACTTAGCATACAAACCCATTATATATCCAACCACAGATTTCACTGTGCAAGGCTGTATCAACCTCGCAACATTGTCATGTTGCTCAAAAGTCGATATGCCAGATATTGAAACATGTTTTAAAACAACATCAGCCTTCTCTTTCACGAGGTAATAACACATGTCTTTGATAGTCTGCATTACACAAAAATTTATTAACGGGTACAACCTACAATAACTCAATGTTGCAGGTATTATCATACATACAATACCATTTTCCTTAGTCAATCTTTAAACCTGATTGCTTCACATAACCTCTCCTTCTATAACTCCCTTTTACTCACAAGACCCTAATTTATACAATCCTTGGCTTGTCAAAACCTTTCACACTAAACGTACATGTCAACACAGCACCACTCGTTACATACCTTCCCGACCCTCACATTCTTTCGCAAAAACTTTACCTCATACACTGCCCCCTCCTAAAACTAATGTGAACCCGCTTATAAAGGAAACCAGTCCCTTACGTATAATGAACTCGCCAAATGAATGAGGCTATTGACCGTAATTTTTGCGGTAGGGGTCTGGAAAACGTGCCCTCCACTGTCCCCCGTATAAATTTGTTCCTGCAAACCGTTCTATATATGCCTGCCGCAATTGCCCTAATTCTAATTCCCCTCCCCCCGTGTCCCTCATTTCCCAGGAAATATACAGAAAATCTGCCACTACATACATAATCGCCCTTTTCACTTCTCTGGAGATCCCCTGTTAAGGCTCGCAGGGACTTTACATTACCCCCACCCATCAACCTAAAAACTCTCGCTAACCACACCCTTACCTCTCTCAACTCTTCACAGAAATAAACCGCATGAAAAGCCGTTTCCTGTTCTCCACAGTGATCGCAGGTCGGTTCCCTCACCAATCCCATTGAACACAAAACAGCTTTCGATGGTAATATCCCCATCATAAATCTATATACAAACTCCCGTACTCTCGGCATTAACTTAAGCTTTCGAAAGCCATTCCATATCATCCCCCAATCATACAAGGGATAGACCGATACCCCCTGTATGATTTCTGGCCTCCTGCTCATCGCCACCAAACGCCCCACCGTAAGTTTTGCCACCTCCCTAATCAATAACAATAACCTCAGCATATCTTTGCATTCAATTAATTCTTTTCCACTCCACCATCTCCGCACATCCTCCATCACTTTCCCCACTCTAACCCCCCTTGCCCCCCACCCTAACAAACCTCTGTTTCACATATAGGGCCTTCACCCTCGGCCCCAACGCTAAAAGGCCTACTCCTCCACTGCGTATATTCGACATCACATCCTCCTTACTTAGCCATGCACTCCCGAAACCCCAAACATAACGTAATGCCCTCCTCTGAATCTCCTGTACGTCCTGAGCCCTCAGTGGATACACCACAGCCATACTCCACACTTTACTATAAACTAATGAATTTACTATTATCGCCCACTTTTGTAAGGTGACGTCCTCCGCCCGTAAACTCTGTAACCTTTTTAATGCCTTCTCGACCACCACCTCCGATTCACCTGTCTAGCCTCCTGCGCATCTGCGATGTAATATAACTCCGCAAATTTTTAGCCGAACCACCACTTCCCACCCAACTCCAACCCCAAGCCCCCCCCACCACCCAGAAACCCACCTCCAGTAAACTTGATTTGCTCTGTTCACAACCGCATTCCAGACGCCCCTCCCAAAAAGCTCCAACACTCTTTCCACCGTACGCAAGCCCTCCACTCCAGTTATCAGAACAGTGGTATCATCCACATACCCCACCACATCTATACACCCATCCTTCTCCCCATTTAAAGTCCCCCCCCCCTCAACGAGCCCATAAAATGGATGCTGCATACATGCAAACAATAATTGAGTCAGGGACACCCCTGTCAATCCCCGTCTCCATCTTAACAGGCCTACCCTACCTGCCATTAAGCTGAACCCACACCATTGCAGATGAATACATTGTATCAACCCACCTCACCACTCCCATGCTAAAACCTAGAAGCATCAAACTAGCCCTCAGAAAGTTTCTATCCACACAGTCATATGCATTTTCCCATCAATACCCAAAAGCCCTCCCCCACTGCAACCCTCCAAAAAATCCCTAATGCAGCCAGCCCATCTCTCATACTTCTTCCTGAATACCCATCTGCCCCTTATGTATAGCCCCACCTAACACCTTCTTCATCCTATTGCCCAGTATCTTTGCAAAAATCTTGTAGTCGGCACACATTAGTGAAATAGCTCTGTACACACTCAATACTCTTCCCTCTTGCTTTTTGCATACTAATATGGCCACTCCCGTTCGCTGTGTCTGTCCTAATTTTCCCTCCCATCACATACAATTCATGACCCTCACCAGACAGTACTTAATGTAATCCCATGAATCAAAAAAAATCATTTGAAATCCCATCTATACCCCGCCTTGCCATTTACTCATGTGAACCCCAGCCTTCCCCAAAACCCCCCCCATGCTAATCTCACCTCCCATCCCCATGCCCTCCTCTCCACATGACCCTAACCCTCTCTCCCCCCCCACACCTCCTCAATAGCATCACCTTCCTCCCCCTTCCCCCATTTCCTTTGGTACCAGAAATCAGCATAATTACTCTTTCTTCTGTAGTATTTAGTACCTCCCCCTTATGATACCACCCATATCCTCACTTACCTCCAAGTTTTAAAATAGTCGAATCCTTCTGCCTAAAACCTCGCAAAACACTTCCGAAGGTTTTATCCCCCCAGCACAGCCTCCATTCCTGCCCTTACATATACTGCATCAAATCTATCCCAATGTTAACTCCGCCAAAACCTGTCCCTGATTGCACCATGTTTCCATACTGCCACCCCCCCTTCCTCATAACACCCCTTAGCTGATATTCCAAAAATTTTGCAACCAATAAACCTCCACCCGGCCTCTTTTCCCCTTCCCTTCCTTTTATAAAAACCTGCAATACCCGGGTTAGCATGCCTTTCCCACCATTTTAAGACACACACTCCTCCCCCTCTAGAAACCCAAAAAGTTTGCCAACCATCCCCAAGGCGCCATACTCACCTCATCACTCCTCACGATCTTGCATTAATTTCCAAAAACCCGATTGTATCCTAACCATACCCTCCCATCAAGATCTCCATAACCGCCCTAAAGATCAGAAAACCCCACATCAAAAGTCCCCAACTCCTAACACATGTACAACTTCCATTGCATAATCCTATCTAAACTTGCAGCATTACCCCTTCTGACAAATGTATACTCAACCTGCCAACCACCCCTCCCCACAACATCCCAAAACCCCCACGTCCCCCCAACACACTGCGTAACATGCCCAACATACACCCCGCCCCCCCTCGGTTCCCCCATCCCCCCCGAATGATACAATTCCAATCTCCCCCCTATGACAGTGACTAAAGGTAATCCCCTTAAATAGTACATAAAAAATTTCCCTCACGAAGTTCTCCTTGACTCTTGCATTGCAATCTCCGGCATATACACTCCTATAAAACAAACCCTCGTTGCACCCCACTCCCCCCTCCACCCTCACGACCCTTCCGACCCTCCTTCCACCCCAAAATATGCAAGGGACTGGTTTCCTTTACAGCCACAGTAACCCCACCTTTCAACCTCAACGAGCCCTCACATGCAACTATAAACCTTTCAAAAACAACCCCATGACCAAACTTATAATTGTGCTCCTTACGAAACATATAACTACATTAAATCTCCTCAAAAACCATTCTACCCACACTCTTTTTACCTCACTCTCAGGTCATTAACATTAATCATTACAACCTTGAATTAAAACAGTAAAGGCGCTTTGCCCAGCCACCTTGGCTGCTGACCAAGCCACAATTTGGCAACCCTGTCTGTCCAGACCCCCCAACCCCCCCTTTGTCCTTTGAACCTTTCAGTACTTTTAGTACCGCTACATCCACTCTCCGGGAGATCCAACCTGGGGCCCCCAAGACTTTTTCCTGATCTCTGCCCGGGCGTTAAGACGTAACCCATTCCCCACGTCCCAGCTGTTCTCTTGCATGAACCTCCGTCTCCACATGTAACCTCCTCTTCCGTGCACTCTCTGTGCACCTCAGGCCCACTGCGTGTGCAACCTGACCCTCATTACACACAGTCTCCACACGTCCCGATGCATCTGTTTGTCTCCTCAATGATCGTCCACGCAGCCCATCAACCAGACATCCCTCCACCTCACTCAGGAAGGTAATTCACACCCATCCAGCAATCCATCCCTTTTTGCATTACACTCTCACCGCATTGCTCGCCGTCGTCTGCTCTGGCCCCCGTCCCCACAGGTAACGTAAACCCATATTCCCATTTCCGCTCTTCTTTAACCACTTCCTCCACTCCAACTGCATGAATGCCTGCCTTCACTGCACCTGTCTCCTGCACTACAGACCCAACAGCTGATCACCAGTGTTGGCATCTGTTCCCCTGTCCCAGGGCTTCCTATGGCATTGGCGCCCATAAGGTCAAATGGCCCACACAGCCTGCACTGTGCCTTCACAATGTCCTGGCATATTATAACTAGACCTGCGTTCTACTCGTCCAATAAACATAAGAAGGTATTGATATCCGTAATGTCATCTTCATGTGAAGGATACCCTCGGCAGTCCCACATTGCCCATCCTTCGACACTCCCAATTCCGCTTCATGAACTTGCCATAACGACGGAATACAGCTACCACATCATACTCTGTTTGCTTTCAAAGGGTACATTCTGACTTTTACATATGTCACATAGCCTGAACATCAATGTTGAGACATACCTCCACTGCTGTAATCACGTCATCATGTCTCTTGGTACGTTCGACTATCTTGAGTAAAATCCAGCATTTATGAATTTGATAAAAATCCTCGTTACTCCCCGTTAACAGCCACACCATACAGCTTCTCACTTGTATCCCATACACATCATGGATAATCGTAGGAGTACACCTGCATTGTAGAACTGCTTAGGTACCACGTACCACTCTACACAGACAGTATTTACAACAGCGTCCAGTCTGTCCGCCATTTGATTGAGCATTCACAACACCACCCACCACCAGGACAGCAGAGGCCCCAGCTCAGAATGCCTCCTCTCACTCAGAGGTCGAGAGACCGAATATCGTACACTAATTGTACCTCTCAAGGCAAGCAAACTGCCTGACCTGGAGAGTGTACAAAGAAATTCCACGGCACTCAAAGTTACGATAAGGCACCTATATTACTGAGAACGTTGAAGGCCCTTGATTTGTATTCCCTGATTCACCACGAGGCCTGGTCGCATACCGAGCCGCGGGGCGTTGAAACCCCCCGAAACACTCCATAAACTCCAGAATACACAAATTGTCGCTTTGCCTTATTCAGCAAAAGAGCACTGCTATTTAAATCCAGAATCACAAGCTTTACCTAATCGGCCCGACATATATATATATATATATATATATAGATATATATTATATATAAATATATAAATATTATAAAAAAATATATATATATATATATATATACATGTCGTGCCGAATAGGCAGAACTTGCGATCATTGGCATAAATAGCATGTCATCTTGCCATATAGACAAGTGAAAATTTGCTATGTTCAATAATTTCGCCAAAATTATTATGAACCTAACGAAAAAAAAAATTGATTGTGTTTGTTTAGTACTAAATTATTGTAAACGTATTTAAAATATAATTGGTGGTTTAGGCAAAAATAAATGCTCCTTTATAATAAGGTTAGGTAAGTTTTCTAAGATTCTTTGGTGCAAACAATTAAATTTTTTTACATTAACATTAATGAAAAAAATAAATCTTTAAAACTGTAAGAGAAAATTTCAGAAAGACTTAATTTTAAATGAGTTCTTGCTAATTAACCAGTTTGACAAATCGGCACGAATATATATATATATAGATATATATATATATATATATATTATAAATATATATATATATACTATATATATATATAAGATATATATATGTATATATAGTATAATTATGCCCGCATATTTTTTAAAAAAAAATTGCCCACTATCCTCCTACAGAAAGAAAGGTCTTACTACAATATATTTTCTTACAACTTTTCTTAGGAATCATAAATCACAGAAAACTCAAATGGCCCTTTTCGTCATATGTTTCTTATAAATATATCGATAATAAAACATTAGTTTTTCTCTCGTATCTCCACTATGTGATATAATTTAAAGAGAACTATATACATGACCTTAAGGTAATTCTATCATTCGCACTAATGAGTGTCAACATAGCCTCACAGTGTTCTTCAGAGCGCCTGGGTGTTTAACTAAGTAATTCACAACAGGACGTGATATAGACGAAGTCCACTTTGAGCACCTTTAACGTTTTTCAAAGTAATGAAGCTATCTGTTACAACAGAGAGTTCCCGATTATGGACCTAGGGTTGAAGAAGACCTGCTACTGCAGTAGTGGGGGAGGAGTGACCTGACAAAGTAGGTCAGTTAAGCTGGAGCTGCAGCCACAGCACAGCAGCAACAAGGCTGCCCTATATCTTGCCGTCCCCTGGCCACCCGAAACTCCTGTGATGGCCAAATTTGCAAGTAACTGCGCAACAACAAGCAAGGAACCCTAAAGTGACATAAAACTGACGGGAAGAACAACGAAATGGACAAAATGACAAAAGAGGGACCGGCAATTCAGTACCAGACCTGCGCCACGTGAACCAGACAAGACGTTTTTCCACTACACTGAAATAACTGACCTCCATATCAACTGCAGTAAAAAACAGTGTTTAAAACGGGAAAGACAACCATGGCAGAAAACCGATCAACTAAATCTCCAAGGAAATGACAGGTCTGTAGACTATTTCTTCAGTGCCAAACGGAGGGAAAAGAATTGAGCATTTAAACATGGCTGACACGGCATCCCAAACAGCTCGCTACTGCCAGACGTACAACTAGCGAAGTGAAATTCTCATCTTTACTACTTCATCTGTACTGACAGTAGCATCATATCTGTACCACATCATAACACTGTACCAGTGCTAACGATAGAATACACAGAGACATCGTCCAAATCACATACAAAACTCCAAGGTTATATGAGAGTTATCCCTCAGTGACAGTCGTGGGAAAGAAGGGAATAGTTAAAACAGTCAAGGATTAAGTTTAGTAGCTGACCTATAATCAGCTGAACCAAGTACAGTGAAGAATCATAGCAGAAACGCCAATATATCTATAAACTCAAGGAAAGTCAGGATGTAGTGCGTTTACTTCCCCAGTGTTTTAAAAATGGCTGAGTCAGCAGACCTCAGGTCAGCAGTCAACAACACGACACAACCCCCGATAAATGAAATTGAGGGTTTTAGGAAGGATAAAACCATGGATTAAATCTTCTGTCTACCTATAATGGAAAGGAGTTAGAAAGTTAATAGTTGAAACCGACTGTGAAAGTGAGGCGGGAAGGGAGCGTGGTAATAAGGGGTTTACTGAAAGGGTTTGTGAAGTTAAGGAAAAGTGAGCAGTGGAAGAGGGTTTTGAAGAAGAAAATTTACTTAGTAATTCAGTGGGTGATTGCTAAAGCAGATACCAGGGTGTACTAGATGACTGAAAAGAGAAAAAAATAATACAGTATATAGTAAAAGAGCGAAGAGTGAAAATGGCAGGGCATTAGGGGTACAGGCAGCCATAATTATATTTTATCTTTCTTTTCATCGTTCCATGAAGAAAGGAAAACGGTCATGGGGCTGAAAAGACGAATGAGTAACAGCGCCCTGGAACAGTAAAAGGCACGCTCATGTAACATGTGTAGGGGTGGGTTCATGATGGAATGTATGTACCATTACAGTAACGTGCCAGAATTCATTTTGTTGTAACATATTGCACTTTGGCACAGTTTAACCTTTAGCAGTGATGACATTGATTTACCTAATATTAAAAATACAAATAACCCATTGCCATATATTGATGATATATTGTTTTATGAAAATAGGGCCTTCATTTATTCATGTCAACCGCAATCCATCTTCCTAAATTGGCAGAGATATAAGATTCTAGCTAACAAAATTAGGGCGGCAAGTTATAACCATCTCTGAACCCTGTTGGATGATAGACTGACGACGAGGTACTAAATAGAGTTTACATTATAACACGTTTAGGATAGGAACTAGAAAGGGGTGGAGAGATTGCCTACATTAAATGAATTAGCTTACAACCAAGACCTGATTTAAATAACACTAAACTGGAGATTCTAGGTTTGAAGTACTGCTTCCCAAGACCAAACCCATCTTAGAGGAACTAGTTACGCCCTCCCTACCCAGACCAGTTCTAGAAGACTATTCAGAGCATGTCCGGACTTGTAAAACAATTGTGAGACAATGAATACTGGCGAACTTCAATATCTGTTTTTCAGCAAGCAACATAACGCTATGCAAAAGGTATAACAAATTCTAGGTTCAAATAGTTTACTCAACTAATACAGCCAACCCGGATCACACAGTTCAGCCACCCGATTGACCACATACTTTGTAAACACGCTTGAGAAACATTAGTCAGTCAGGCGTCATTCCATCAGGTCTTATGATTCATTTCATCCTTTACTGCAACCAGAAAATCCTAGGATAGATAGCCTACACAGGACAAAAAAATGAAGGTCAACTAGAACTACAGTAAGTAAACACTGTAAATAGCTACACAATTGTGACTGACAGAGATAACAATTTGCAACGGCACGTAAACGATGCCTGGGAAAAATTTCAAAACAATGTTCACTACCATCCTTGATATTATTGCAGCACCAGTTAAAGAGGTTCGATTTAAACGAAGACTGAACCCTGGATGACTACTGAAATATTAATAATATGAATTCAGTATAGACCAGCTGCTAAAACGATTAAACAAACAGACAGGAACTGCATCACTATGTAATTCCAAAGGGAGAACAGAGTACAGAGTCTTATAAAAGGAGCCAAGGCGAATAGCACAATTGCTTCAAAAATTAAGAGTCTAGCATAACCCCAGAAAGCTCTGGCAACAACCTAAAACTGTTTGGGGAATAGCCATAAGCCAGTAGTTATGTCTAACATAGTACTTCACCTATCGATAATGAGGAATTCCACGAAACATCTAAGGTGGAGATACATTAATTTCCTACTACACATCTGTTGCTCGACAACAAGAAGTAAACTGACCAGCTGCATTAAATACCTTTAACACAGACTCTGAATAAGTTTCAAAGATACTATAAAACCATAAAGGGGTAACCCCGAACAGTTGTCAACTAGTACGTGTATCTCATGACTTTAATCAAAAAGAACTAAGCTGGTTAAACCCAACTAAGAGCACTGCCCCGGATAACATCCCGCTAAGTTTCCTAAAAGATGTGCTTCTGAACTGTCATCCCTATTGCTCAGCATAATAAATCTATCATCACCACTAATACCGTACCGGAGGGTTCAAGTGATGCAAAGTTACTTCCAACTTCAAGAAAATATTAGGTCTGATGTATGCAACTATATGGAGGCCTTTATATACTCAGTATAATATCCAAAATTCTAGAGAGGGCGGTGTCTCTCAAGTAGTTTAAGTACCTTAATGACAAAATTCTCCATAGCTATTTAATTCGGCTTTTAGAGATCTTACTCAACCTACACCGCCCTAATTAGTCTGATGGATTACATGAAGAACTGAAATGTCAAAGGGACCTCATAGTATGGTAAACTTAGACCTGCAAAAGGCCTTCGATCCTGTCAACCACAATATATTATGTAAGAAACTTCAAGGCTATCGGTATAGGATCCGTATACTGGTTAAGTCCTGTCTAGGCAACAGGAGACAAATTGTCAAAATCAACAAAAACGAATCAGACCCCTGCCGATAGCACGTGGAGATCTCCAATGTAGTATTCTGGGTCCCCTTATTATCTTATGTATGTCAATTGCATGCCGATCAGTTTCAAGTGTCAAACTCCTAGCTGTAATGCAGATGACAGTGCTTCTGTTAGTGTCAGGTAAAGACCACAAGATATAGCTAATGTTTTAACACTGGAACGGGAGTTCCTGGCAGCAAATGGTTAGTAACAATAATCATTACACCCTCGGAAAACTGAAGCCATTCTCTTTTGGCACGAACATAACTGAGAAGGGTAAATAATTTATGTCCAGTGTAATGGAGCCCATCACATTGGTTCCATCATTAAAATATCGGGGAATCCCTTTTGACCCATGCATGTACAGGAGAATTGATAGGAAACAATGAAGTTAAAGAAAGCGAATGCCAAACTGAAGTTCCTCTATAGACAAGCATCGTGTCTACCTACTGAGGCTCGCAGGACCCTATGTCTAGCCCTTATACAATGTCATATGGATTACGCTTGCTCTTCATGGTACTCTGCCTTGACAAAAAAAACTGAAAGATAGTTTGCAAATCACCCAGAAAAAAATCAAAAGATTCATCCTGGGGCTGGGACCAAGAGAACATGTAGGCCAGAATGAATTACAGCAGTTGGATATGCTGAATGTTGAAGACAGAATGAAACAACTGAAGCTAAATCTTGTTTATAAAATTGCTCACAAACAGTGTCCAGAATATCTTGCTATCAATTTTGTCAAGGTTGGGAACCAAAGCAATCATAGTACTAGGGGGAGGGAGCACAACTTTGTAGTACCCACAGTCATTGGCCAGGCTTCAAACACCTTTTATTGTACAGCAATAAAGGAATGGAACAGACTACCCGCACATGTAAAAGCCAGTCATAACATGAACCAGTTCAAGAAGAGTGCCAAAAGGTGTCTGATGAATGTAGCTACAGAAAGGGAGGGGAATGATTTTCTATTTTTTAGCTAACATACGTGTAAATTTTACCTTATTCCTAGTAATGACCCTCGTGTAGTAGATAGTCTTTTTAGTATGATAATAAGATGTTATCTTCATTATAGAATAATGAGAAAATATTACCTTTATATTATAATAATAAGGTGAAAGGACCCCAATGGAAATAAGTCACTCTGTCTGACTTTTTTGGGTTATCCCAGGCTCTCTACACATATGTTGCTATGTATGATAATCTATGTAACTGTATTTGTGTATACCTGAATAAACTTACTTACGGATACACACTAAAGCAGCTTGAGTTAACCAGAGACTGGTTGTTACACTAGTGCTTTACAACTCACACTGTTACACCTAACCTAATATATTAAATATTTTTACTACATACGTTATTTAAACATGATTCCATTTGGTAACTTTATATGAGGCCCCAGATAATATTATATAGTCGGACTTGCTTATTTTAGCTACTAATAAGGAAGGTCGCAGTATGATATTAAGTGATACCGGCTCAAAGTAATGTTGAAATTGACTAACCGTAACAATGTTATTAATTAAATGCTTAGATGTTCATGAATTAGCACTTTCCTATATTAACAATTCAGAAAATGTGTATAAAATCATTGTGAAAGAATGAAACAAGACTTACCGTGAGTGGCAGTGCATATGGAAGTTCCCACTCCCACAGCAACAGCTGTCAGAGTCAACACGTTGATCAGCATCTTGACCTCTTCTAGTGATGCTGTTGATCATTCACTGGGACACCTGTATGAATCACGTCACATAAGCTGTTGTATTCAAGGGATTAAGTGTTCTAGTCAGTTTTACTATTATTTTCTTGGTTAATATCTTTTGTTTTTGGTTTCCAACCCCTTGTGGCTTAGCGCTTCTTTTTGATTATAATAATAATAATAATTTGGTTTCCAAGACACTTTTTGTGTTGGTCAGGTCCGACCAGGGAACTACAGGACGAATAGTGAGCTTTAAGACGATAAAAAAAACTTTATAGAACACGAGATGTCATAAAAAGACTTTATATAACTTCTATTGAATTGCGTTTTTTCCAGACCTTCCCCATGCAATGGGGCTTTTTACATGCACGTGTACGGAATGTCAATGGGTTTACCTTTTTACCATTCTTAGCTAATATTTCTCCTAGAGTACTTTGGAAGTGAAATCATTGCTAGCAGTGATGACACAGATCACTTGGTTATATTAAGTACATGTGTTCACTCTACTTCCTTCCTCTGCTAATGTATCACAGTTTTTAGATTGTCTTCATTTTGTTTTGAGTAGATATATTAAGTTTAAAGATAAATGTGAAGGAAACAGTCTGCTACTTTTTTTTGGTGGGGGGGGTGTATAACCTTTGTGGTTTAGCGCTCCTTTGTGATTATAATAATAATTTTTTTTTTGGGGGGAGGGGGGCACCCAAGTACATGGAAATGCCAAAAATGCGCCTATTTTTTAATGTTTACATAAAAACTACATGCCTTTACTCTAAAAGATGTGTTATTTCGATTTTTTTTCTTAGGGAATACCAATGTTGTGATTCCCAGGACTTAGACCATAAGATTGAAAATATTGACAAAACATTTTCTGAGCTTGTGTGCGAGAAGAACTTTATAGACTGCACATTTCTTGGCTATATAAAAAAACTAAGAATTTAATTGTAGTTCCCAATTGAATAAACTGAAAACTTCAAATATAACTCTAATAAAGGTGTTAACATTATCTTGAACAGTTATCCTACCATTAAAATACTCGTAAGAGGAAGTTTGGCAGAAGAAGCCCAGATGTACTCTGGCATTTATAAGATTCCCTGCACAAATTGTGGCAAGAGATATATTGGGAACGAATAATTTTAAACATCATGTTTATCCAGAAATGTACATGAACGGTATACAGTACCAGCAAGGTAAAAAAATTTTGGGCACATGTGCAAACGGGGTATCGTTTTTGTAGACTTTTGGCCCAAACAGTGGCTTTATCAATACAGTTTTCGAGGACACAGCGTTATTTTTATGGGACTCAAGTTTTGAAAAGATCAAAAAACACACAGCACGGGAAGTTCGGGGAATTCAAATTTAAAA
Source organism: Cherax quadricarinatus (assembly GCF_026875155.1). NCBI lineage: Eukaryota > Metazoa > Arthropoda > Malacostraca > Decapoda > Parastacidae > Cherax > Cherax quadricarinatus. Next base: position 2,023,380 of record NC_069463.1, read on the forward strand.
TTACCCGGGGTTCCTAATTTCAATACTATCAACAGAAAGTCGAACCTTTTTTGGAAAGGGCTTCTTTTAAATTAAATCTCTCGTATTATGTGGCTTTTTTTTGAGCAGGGGGAGGGGGAAAATAAAAATTTTTGTCCAGGGGATCTGGTTTTAATTGCTGGCTGGAAAACACAAAGGGAAACATAACAGTACCTTTCATAGACGACTGGGGTTTCTATGGGGGAAATGACAATTTTCCAGGGATGGGAGTCAGAACGGGGGCAGGTGGGGGGGAACTCAGGTTAGTTCCGGGGGGCATGGGCTTTTTGGGGTTTTAAAACTAGAAATACAGTAGGGTTTTTTTGTATAAAAAACAGGGTTTTTTGGGGCCACCAGCGATTTGAGGTTTCCCAAAAACATAGTTTTTAAAAGGTTAATCATCATTTCACTTTGAAAATAAAAAATTTACAGGGAAAGGGGGAAAAACAGCAAAATAACGGGGGAAAAAAAAATAAAGATGAAAATCTTTCCCTAACAATTTTATAAAAAGATTTGAATCCCAAAAAAAATATAACGAAATACACCCTTTTGTATGTGCAAGAAAATTTTTGGGGCTATACAAAAACTGAGACATAGTTTAATGATGAGCAACCCCCTGGGTGAGTAAAAGGGTCCACCCTTGGGGCGGGTTTTCTTTCCTCTCCTCTCCCCTCTTTTGGGTTTTCCCTGCAAGAAAATTTATGTTACCTAAAGCATCTTAGTTTTCCCAAAAGGTTTTCTCGTCCCCCAAGGGGCTAGGTTTTGTGTTTTGTGGGTGTTTTGGTGTGTGTGTGTGTGTGTGTATGTGTTTTGTGTGTGTGGGTGAAAAGGGGTGTGTTTTGTGGTGTGTGTGGGTGGGGTTGTGTTGTTTTGTGTGTGTGTGTGTGTTTATTTGTGTTTTGTGTGTGTGTGTGTGTAATGTGTGTGTGTATGTGTGTGGGGTGTGTTATGTGGGGTGTGGGTGTGTGTATGTGGTGGGGGTTTTGTTGTTGTGTGTGTATGTGTGTGAAATGTGTGTTGTGTGTGTGTGTGTGTGTGTATAAATGTGTGTTTGGTGGGTTGGGGGTGTGTGGGGTGTGTGTTTTTGTGTGTGTGTGTGTGTTATGGTGTGTGTGTGTTTGTGTGTGTGTGTATTTGTGTGTTTTTGGGTGTGGGGTTGTGTTGTTGTGTTTGTGTTGTGTTTTGGTAGGTGTGTAGGTGTGTGGGGTTTTAAATTTTAGGTACTGACCTTTTGAGGTTGCGGGGGTCGAGTCCGACTCCTGGCCCCCCTTTCCTGTTTAGCTACTGGGTAAAATCTCCTGAGCCTTAAACCCTTTATCATCCCTTTTGTTTAAAACTATGTGGGGACCCTCCCCTTCCCCCCTCGCTTCCCAAACTTTTCCCACTCTAAATTAACTCTTTTTGGCTGAAAAAATATTTCCCTAACCCCCTGTGTTCTTCTGTGCCCTTTCAATTCCAATTTGTGTCCCTTTTTTTTACTGGCCAAATTCTCGGGAAAATTCCTGCCCTTTTGTCCCCCCTTGTCAATTCCTCTCAGTTTTTGTATGTCGTTATCATTCCCCCCAAATTTTTCTCCTGTCCCCATGTCGTCAGGTTAATTTTTCCCTTAACCTCTCCTCGTAGGACAACCTCTTAGCTCTGGGACAGTCTTGTTTGCAAACCTTTGCACTTTCTCTATTTTTTTTTCGTGCTTGGTTTAGGTGGGGGTTTTCCCAAACTGGTGCCGCATACTCCAATAGGGGCCAAACGTACCGGTGTACAGGGTATTGAATGATTTTTTTTTAAGATTCGAAGCTTTTTTCTGGGGTTTTGCTGGGCCCCCCTTTAACGCTGCAGCAGTTATTGGTTGATGTCGTTTCAGGGTTTTCCTGGTTTTTATACTCACCCCAAGATTTTTTCCTTGGGGAAAGGTTTGTAGTCTCGGGCCCCCAAAGACTAAAATTCCCCGCCCTGCGGTCTTCTTTCCCCTTTCCCCCAAATCTTCATGACCTTGCACCTTGGTGGGATTGAACTCGAGGACCAAATTTGCTCGACCGGTCTCAGCCTGCCCAGATCCCTTTTTTAGTTCTCCCTGGGTTTCGTCAAATTGAATTCTTTTTCATCAATTCACGTCTTTCTGCAAACGGGGGACACCTAAATCTATTCTTTCGTAAGTCGTTCACAAAACCAAAACACACTGGCCCCTAGGACGGGCCCCCGGGGACCCCGCGGCCACGGGTGCCCACTCTGAAAACCTCGCCAGGTACCATAAACCTCGCTGCGCCCTTCCTGACAAGTTTTTTCCTGTTTCCAAATTGTAGTCCCTTTCCCCTGTTACCCCTTTGTTTGGGTTCCTCCATTTTTTTTGAAACCAAATTTAAAATTTGGGGGAAACTTGCAAACCCCCTTTTTGGCAGTCCAAGAATATGCAATCCACACCCCCCCCCTCTCTCTCTTTTTTCTTACTGCGTCACCATGTCATGTGTGGGGTGTGTGTGTGTGTGTGGGGTGGGGTTGTGTATGTATGGGTGTGTGTTGTATGTGTGTTGGTTTTTTGGGGTTGTTTTGGTGTTTGTGTGGGGTGTGTGTGTGTGTGGGTGTACTCACCTATTTGTACTCACCTATTTGTGGACGGGGGTTTCGAGTTATAGCTCCCCCCCCGCCTTTTCCACTGATTGCTACTAGGTCCTTCTCCCCCGGCTCCATGAGCTTCTTTAAATCCCTCCCCTTAAAAACTATGTATTTTTTCCTCCCTCCACTACTTCCCTTTCTGGGCTTTTCACGGCTTGCTCCCTTTTTTGACTAAAGGGAAATACTTCCTAACACCCCTTTGATTCATCTGATTTTTTCAATTTAAATTGTGACCTCTTGTGTCTGGGCCCCCATTTGGAAACCCTTTTTGTTCACCTATTTTTCAGCGCAGTATGTTATAAAGCCCTCCCCTAAACCCTCCGGGCCCCTCCACTGTCGCGGGCCCGTTTTTCCCCAACCTTTTTTTCCCGTAGGACAATCCCCGCAGTTTGGGGACTATTTTTGGTTGCAAACCTTTGCACTTTCTCAAAATTTCTTGACGGGGCTTGACTAGGTGAAAGTTTTCCAAAACCCGGGTTGCTGCATACTCCAGTAGGGCCCTTTGACGAAAATGGTATACGAGTCTTAAACGAACCCTTACTGAGGTATCGGAACGCAAATCCTTTGGGGTTTTACCGGGGCGCCCGTATGCTGCACAGTTATCTGATTGATGTGCCCCCAGGAAAAAGGCCCCCGGTTTTATCCTCCCCCCCCAAAAATTTTTTTCCCTTTTGAGTGGGGTTTTGCGATTTTGGGCCCATCTAAACTATATTGGTCAGCGGTCTTTTTTTGCCCTTTCCCCAATTTTTTCTGATTTTTTGAAATTTGGGGGGGTTTTAAATTTTCAAGGAGCCAGTTGCTGGACCAAGCTTTTCCCTGTCCGGGTCTCTTTGTAGCCCCTCCTGTTCCCACCCGTTTTGATTTTTCTCATTAACTTCAAAATTCGTCCCCCAAACAAGGACACTTCTGAGTCTATCCCTTCCTTTAAATGCCCTTTCAAATCCCAAGAACACACAGGCCCCGGGATGCCCCCTGGGGAACCCCGCTTGTCAAAAAAGGACGCCCCCCTTTTGAACCTCGTCACGTCCCAATGCTCGTTGTTGCCTCCCTGTAAGGTATTTCTCTGACCCCATTGCGGTGCATTTCCGTTATTTTTTCCTGACCCTCAAAGTTTTTGAAATTAACCTCTTGCGAGGAACTGTGTCGAAGGCCTTCTTACATTTCCAAAAAAATGCAGTTTTTTCCACCCCTTCCTTCCTTTTGGGCCTTACTTCTGTCCCCTTTGTCATAAAACTCAAAAGGGTTTTGTGACACGGGGGTTTTTCCCCTCCCTAAAAACCATGCGGGGTTGTCAATTATACACTTGTTTCTTTCCGGGTTGCTCCACCACTCTCCCCCCGAGATCTTTCCATGCCCTTTTGCATACAAATTCACGTTAGTGTTTAAAAGGTTTTTGTTTATTTCCTCATGTCTGTCTCCCTTTTTAAAAAAATTTGGGGACTACATTTGCCATTTTCCCATACCTCGGGGATTTTGCCCAGTTTCAAATAAATTGTTTTTGAAGATCTTTGTCAATGGTCCCACCGCCTTTGAGTGTCAATTCGCCATAGAGCTTCTTTCCAACCTCCCCCTTTGGTTATATTTCCCCTCATCCCACTTGGGGTTTCACCCCCCGCTCTGATTTCCTGGGGGTCCTACTGGGTTTTCATTTTTTTTTAAATACTTTTTTAAAATTTCTTGTGTTGAGCTCCTGACTTACCCCCCGGGTTTGTTTCTTGTAAATTTCCCCCATCCCCCTTCCTCAGTCTGATTCCTGGTCCTTGACTGTTTTTTCCCCTCCTGATGGGGCTGTACAACAGCTTGGGGGTTAAAGTTTTTGACTTTCGTTGCTATGTCTTTTTCCGTTTTGGCCGCTGAGCCCCCCTTTCCTTATCGGGCAATTCGTTTTTGGCTCTTGGGCTAATCCCCTTTTTTTTTCCTGAGTTCTCTGTCTTCTGTACCTTTTTTTTTTCACTAGAAAAAAACCTATTTTTTGCCTCCCTAAAACCTTTGGGTAAACCCAAAGGACCCCCTTTTGGGTTCTTTTTTCCCATTATTTCTGTTTCCCTTGGGAACAAATCTCTCCTCTGCCTCCTTCCCTTTTGTTGCCACATATCCATCATTTCTTGTACGGGTTTTTCCTTTTCATTCCCCTCTCCACGGGAAGTTTGAAAGAATTTCCTCAACCTAGTTTTTCCCCCCTTTTTTTGGGGTTTTTGGTTTTTCCCCCCCTTTTCCCTGTGCTCCCCTTCCTCTTGGACCCCAATTATGTAGTGGGAACCCACAAAACCCCAAATGATCACTGCTCCCAGGGGCCTTTCATACATGATATCCTCGATGTCAAAAACTACCAAGGTGAATACAAGGTCCATTCTTGGGGGTTCTTTCCCTCCTCTCCCTAGGGTAGTGTCTCAAAACATGTTAATGCATGGGGTTTTTCCATCCACATCCATCATCTTGGCTCTCCATGTTTGGGGAACCCCCAGGGGGCCCCTCCATTTTTTTCCCAGTCAATCTCCTTGTGTTTGAAATCCCCCCAAAACTAGTAACTTTGCCCCCCCCCGGTGCGCTCTCCTGGCCACCTGGGCGTGTGCAAACCTTTGCTCGTTGCTTCATCGTATTTTTCTTTTTGGCCTTTTTGCAGTTCTGTGGGGGGTTTTGGACATTACAACAATTTCTCCCCTTTAAAGCCCTCAGACGGGGATTTTTTTCCTACTAATAGCCCCTTTCGCCCGTCCCCATCCATTCCTTCCTTTTTCTAAACCCCCCCCCATTTGGTTTTTAATGGGGCAGTGAAAAACTCCCCCCCCCTTTGTCCTCCCTCTGTCTTTCCTGGGGATTTGATATCCATTTGGGAAAAGATTGAACCTGTTATTTTTTCCCCGGGGTGATTTTTGTTTCTGGGGGAGTGCTATTATGTCGGGGGATGTTCCCCCCTTGATTTTTTCGTCCCAATTTTCCTCATACTTTTTTGTTTTTCCATCTGTTTTGGGTTTCCCCACACCTTCAACTTCTTTTCTAAGATTGGGTCTGGGGGGGTGTATTGGGGGTTGGGGAAGTGGGGACCTGAAAAGGAACTAGGGTGGTTGCTGTGGGGGTGGGGGTTTAAAAAATGCAGGGGTTGGGGGCATTTTGTGGCATTTTTTTTTGGGTTTTAGAGTTTTTTGGGTCGCACGGGGGTTGACCGGGTTTGGGAGGCTTCAATAGGAAGTTGTGAGGGGGGCTGCATTTGATCTTCCTGTGTCGGGGAAATTCCCTGTCTGTCTTCTCCATCCCCTCTTTTTCCTCCTTTCGCCTTTTTTCCCATCTCTCTCTGTTTTCTGCCCTTTCGGCTTGTTTTTCGGGTCGGGTCGAATACCCTTCCTGTATGCGGGGCATGTCCCTTAATGGCTTTCTCCAGCGGGATCCTGTTTCGGGTTTAATTCTCCTTAAAAGGTCCCTTTACGGGCCCGGGTTCTTTTTTTAAACAACCCCCCTATTCTCCAAAAATTTTCCCCAGCGGGGGTCATGTGTCTTTCTCCTTTTGTTTTCTGATTCTTTAAAATTGCTTTTTTTTTTCCCTTGTTTTTTTTGCTTCATTTTTTTTCCCCCCTTAAACTTCCTGGGGGCCCTACACAAACTGACCTCCCCTTTCATTCTCCCATTTGCATACCTTTTTGTATCCCCTCATTAATTTGATTTCCTTTTTTTTTGCAGTTTTCCCTTTTCTTCATTTTCATTAGCAAGTATTTGGGGGCTCAGTGGTTTTATCTTTTTCCCCTTTCTGGTTTTCCCCCTGGGTTTGCCGTGGTTTTTTAGGGCCTCCACAATAGTTTAGGTTTTTTCATTTCCCTACTTTTCTCCATGATTGAGCTTCTACCAATAATGTTTTTGGCCTCCTTCTTTCCCTCCCACCCCCTTATTTGTGACTGAGGTAGCATTCTCTGTTGTAAATTCCCAAAATGTTCTTTAGTTATTTAGGCTGTTTTAGATTTTTTTAATTCCCCTTCTAAAACCCGTATCCCCGGGCCCCGCTGCTTTGATTGCCCTCCCACTTCCGGGTTTTTCCCTGTCTCTCTCTCTTCCCTTTCATGTAAAATTCTTCCCAGTTTTTTTTTTCCCCTTCCCTGTTCCCTTTTTGTGAGCTCTGCTGCCCCAAACTTCCTTTGGGGAGTTTCCTCCTCCTGTCCCTTTGGTTTTTCTTGCGCTCTCCCGGCAACCCAAAATTTTCTTTATCCCCGATTTTCCCCAGAGTGGGAAAAACCCATGTTTAAATTTTGTATGTTAGGTTAGTATTTTTGATGTCCCGAGTGTGGAGGGGGGGGGGGAGGTTAAAAGGAGGAACTGTGGCTATGGGGGAGATTTGTGGGAAGGGGGGGTGGGAAGGGAGTTAAGCAAGTGGGGTGAGTGGGGGAGGGAGAGGGGGGAAAGGGGGGAGAGGGGGAAGGGGGGGGGGTGAAAAGGGAGGGGGGGGATCAGGTGAAGGGGTGAGTTTTTCCCTGGGGGGGGGGGTTTGGGGGTGTATTTTGTGTGTGGGGGGGGTGTGGGGGTGGGGGTGGGGGGTGTTGGGGGTGGTGGATGTGGGGATGTGTGTGGGTGTGGGGGGAGTGTGTGGGGTGTGTGTGGATGTGTTTGGTGTGGGGGGGAGTGCTGGGGGTTGGGTGTGCGTGGGGGTGTGGGGGTGTGTGTGGGGGTGTTGGGTGTGGGGGGGTGTGGGGGTTGTGCGCACACTAGGCTACGCTTTCCCTTTTTTAAAATCATAAAAAAATTTTTTTACAATCAAAATTTCCCTTTTTTAAAAAAACACTAATATATTTTATAAATATTAATTGTGGGACACTTGTGTTTGTGTGTAACTTGTGTTTTGTGTGTGTTTTTTACTAGGGTTGTCCCTTTTTTGAAAAAGAGGGGGGGGGGGGGCCCTTTAACACATTTTGTTATTGTTGTTGGGGTTTACCGGTACCTCCCGGCCCAGATCTCCCCCACACTTCGCTTTCTTTTTTTTGAAGATTTTTTAGGATTATTTTTTCTCACTCAATTCCTTATTAATATTACTAATGTTTATTATAATAATATTTTTGGGGAAAACGTGTGTTTGAAAGTGTGTATTGTTTCTAACTTGTCGCTGTCAGAAAACGGGGGGGGGGGTCACTAGGCTACACAACTCTTCTGGGGTTTACCTGGCGATATTTAGATAAAATTTTTAACCCACTATCTATCTCCCGGTACTGAAATGGGAGAGAGTGATGGGATAGGGATACAACCAGCGGGCGGAGAACACTTGAGACTTTAGAAAACCCAACCAAAATTAACCACAAATAGGGAAAATGATGTCGTCTGCCCCAACAATGGGGGTTCCTGCTGGTCCGGCTGCTTTCAACTCCTTTAATTTTGTAACTCCTTCAGGAACTTTATCATGGGATTCAAGTTTTTTTTTTCTTTTTCTTTTAAGCTTGGTATTTTCCCTTTTTTTCTTTAGTTTCAGTATTAGGTCATAAAAAGTCTTTATGATTTTTAGCTACCTTCACAACACCAAAACTGGGGATTGACTAATTTTTTCTTTCTTTTAAATATTTACTTAATTTACTCTTTTATGACCTTTTCACTTCACTGCTGATTAAAAACCCCCCCAACATATGTATTTGTTAAAATTTCAGATCACACCCTTAAACCCCAAATTTTCTGTTTGGATATTTTGTGTCAACACGCCCGGGCCCGTAGCCGGGTTTAGCTGATGCTACCCCCCTCCCTCCCCCAATTCATTCAAATCTAAATTTTAAAAATTTCCCTTTAACTTTTCAATTAAATTTGCACTCTTGAAAGCTATTGCACCCTTTTAGGGATGTTTCACTGATTCACTCAAGTACATGAACCCCAAAAAAATATCTTAGAAAAAGCCACAAAAACGCTAAAAACCTGGGAGCACTATTCAGCGATACTGGGTTCACGTGTGTGTTTTTCTCACCTAATTTTTTACTCACCCATTTTTGGTTGCCGGGGTTTGGTCCTAGCTCCCCGGCCCCGTCTTCACCGGTCGCTTCTAACCCCTCTCTCCTCCCCCCTCCATGAGCTTTATCAAACCCTCGTCTTTAAAAAATTTTTGTTTTGGGCCTGCCTCCACTACTCATTTTTTTGGCTATTCCACTGCCTTACAAATCTAAGGGCGAAGAAAAACTTTCCCACTATCTCTCTGACTCTTTTTTTTCTTCAACTTCCAATTTTTGGCCCCTTGTTTTTTGTGTCCCCCCCCCTGGGAAAATCCCACCTTTCCACCCTTTTCTATTCCACGGTATTTTTTTTTATGTCGTTAACCCTTCTCCCCTGGGCCCCCTGTCCTCCAGTGTCCCTCAGGGCCCATTTCCCTTAATTTTTTCTTCATAGGACATTCCCCTTTGCTCTGGAACTAAACCCTTTTTGCCAAAAATTTGTACTTTCTTAAATTTCTTTGGTGTGTGTGCTGTGGGGTTGTGTGTGTGTGTACTCAATCCCCATTTGTGGTTGCAGGGGTTCGAGTCTTAAGGGTCCCGGCCCCGGTTTTTTGTGTGTTGTGTGTGTGTGTGTGTGTGTGTGGGATATGTGTGTGTGGGTGTGTTATGTGTGTGTATAAGTGTGTGTGTGGTGTGTGTTTGAGTGTGTGTGAAAATTTTGCATGTGTACTTTACCTAATTTTACTCACCTATTTGTGGTTGCAGGGGTCGGTCCTAGCTCCTGGGCCCCGCCCCTTCACCCGGGTTTCTACTAGGCCCTCTCTCTTTCCCCCCTCCAAGAGCTTTTTTCAAACCTGTCTTTAAAACTTGTATGGGTTTCCCCGCCTCCCCCTTCGTCATTTTTTTTGGGTATTCCCCTGCCCTTTCAACTCTAGGAAATGAAGAAATACTTCCCCACCCATCTCCCCTAACCATTTGTGCCCTTTAACTTCCCCTTTTGGCCTCTTGTTTCTGTGTCCCCCCCCTGGAAACATCCCGGGCTTTGTCCCCCTTTTTCTATTCCACGAATATTTTATAGCTTATTTGTCTCCCCCGCCCTTTCCCGTCCTCCCGTTCCCTCAGGCCCATTTTTTCCCCCCAAACTTTCTTCATAGGACATTCCCTTAGCTCTGGAAAATAACCCTTTTCGCAAACCTTTGTACTTTCTCTAGTTTCTTGCGTGCTTTTCAAATGGGGGTTTCCCAAAAAGGTGCTTCATACTCCAGAGGGGGACATACACGGTGTACGGTCCCTTTAATTTATTCCTACTAAGGGTTTTGAATTCGTTCTCAGGGTTTTCCAGGCGCCCCCTATGCTGCAGCAGTTATCTGATTGATGTTGCTTCCGGGGGGACATCTCGGTGTTATACTCACCCCAAGGGTCTTTCCCTTGAGTGAGGTTTCAAATCTTTGGCACCCAGCCTATACTCTGTCCCCGTGGGCTTCTGTGCCCTTCCCCCCATCTTCAAACTTTGCATTTGGCAGGAAATTAAATTTTGAGAAGCCATTTTTCTGGAAACCCGGTGTCCAGTCTGTCCCCGGGCCCTTGAAGTCCTGGGTGGTTTCCTTTTAGATTTAAATTTTCCCATTTTAATTCACCATCTGAAACAGGGACACTTTGATCCAAACCCCCCGTCATGGGCGTTCAAAAATATACCAAAAAAAAGCCCCTGGTCCCAGGACCCCCTGTGGGGCCCCCCCTTGTCACAGGTCCCACTGGGGATACATCATTAGTACCCCGACTCTTGTTGCCCCCCGTCAGGTATTCTTGATCCATTGGGGAGTGCCCCTTCCGTTTTATGCCCCCCCCCCCTGATCCTAGCTTCTGAAATAAACTCTTTTGAGGAACTGTGTCAAAGGCCCCTTTTTGCAGTCCCCAAAAAGATGAAAACAACCCACCCCTCCTCTCTTTTCTTTCTTCTTTTTTTTTATCATAAAAATCCAGAAGGGTTTTTTGACACAGGATTTTTCCTTCCCCTGAATCCGTGCTGGTTTGGGATTTAAATCCGTTCCGTTTCAGGTGCTCCCCCAAATTCCCCCTGATAATCTTCCCCCATAATTTTTCATACTTACATTTAATGCCCCAGGTCTAAAAGTTTAGTGCCTCTTTTTTGTCTCCTTTTTTAAAAATGGGAACTACAAATTTGGGCCTCTTCCATATCAGGTAGTTGCCCATTTTCCCGGGGGTGTGTTGAAGATTGTGGTAAGTGGCCCGCACAACATATCTGTCCCCTCCTAAAAGGGCCCACGGGGGGATGTTGTCCGGGCCCATTTCCTTTTAGGTATCGATGCCCTTAGCAGTTTTTTTCACCCCCTCCTCATCTGTATGTATGTCGTCCAAAATTTGGTGTATTCCCTTGCTGGTGTCCCCATCTGGGCTGTCCCCCCGAGTCCTTCCCGTCTCTACGTAAATACTTTCCCTTTAAAATTTGTGTTTTGGGTCCTCACAAAAACCCCTTGAACGTTTCTTGTGATTCTTTCCAAACCCTTTTTTCCTCAGCCTTATCACCGGTCCCTTTCCCGTTGTCTTCCCCCCTAATTTTGGGTTTTACAGCAGTTTCGGGGGCAGATTTGACTTTCCCATGCTATTGTCGTTTTCATACTGTCGCGGGCCTCCCCTTTCCCTTTTCTGTGCATACTCGTTTCTGGCTCTTCTACTAATCTCCTTGTTTTTCCCGGGTCCAAAGCCTCCTTTTCCCCTTTTTTATTCTCTGTTTCACTTTTTTTTTGCCCCCCTACACCCTTCCGGGTTTAAACCCCAAGGGCTTTGTTTTTGGCTTCCCAATTTTTTCTGTTTCCCTGGGAAAAAAAAACTTTTCCCCCTGCCTGACGAAAACCCCTGTGTGTGAAAAGTATTGTGTTGTGGGTGTGTGTGGTGTGTGGTGTGTTGTGGTGTGTGTGTGTACTCACCTAATTGTATCACCTTTTTTGGGGTTTAGGGGTCGAAAACCCGCTCCTGGGGCCCCCCCTCTTCAAATGATCGGGTACTAGGTCCTCTTTTTTCTCTCTGCTTCCTGACTTTATCATTTCCTCTTCTTAAAAAATATGTATGGTTTTCCCGCCTCCCCTACTTCACTTTCTACTATTCCACTGCTGACAACCTTTTGACGAAAAAAATACTTCCTAGCGTCCCCTGTGATTCGTTTTGAGCTTTAGCTTTTCCCGTTTTTGACCCCCTTTTCCTGTGTCCCCCCTTGGAACTTTCCAAACTCTGTCCCCCCTTGCTATTCCCCCCAGTATCTTGTATGTCGTTTTTCATGGGCCCCCCGACCCTTTTGTCCTTTCCCGTGTGTTATTTCCCATTTCCCTTAAAACCCTTTCCCCGACAATTCCCTTTAGCTTTGGGGCAAACCCCCGTTGCAAACATTTGTACTTTCTTTAACTTCTTGACGGCTTGACCAGGTTGGGTTTCCCGGGCTGGTGGGTGCATACTCCAGTATGGGGTAACATACACGTTTACATGTCTTGAACGATTCCTTATTAATATATCGGAAAGCTTTCTCAGGGTTTGCCAGGCCCCGAGGTGCAGCGGTTTTTTGGTTGATGTGTGCCTCCGGGATTGCTCGGTGTTTTTGGTCACCCCAAAGGGTGTGTGTGTGTGTTTGGGGTGTGTTTGTGGTGTGTGTGTGTGTGTGTGTGTGTGTGGGGTGTTTTGTATGGTGTGTGTGTGTTGTGTGGTGGGTGTGTGAGTGTAGTTTTTGTGTGGGGGTTTTTGTATTTCTCAAACCCATTTTTTACTCACCTATTTTTGGGTTGCAGGGGTCCCAGTTATTTGCTCCTTGGCCCCCCCTCTTCGCTGATTTCTACAAGGGCCTCCTCTCCCCCGGCCCCCTTTAGGGTTTATCATACCTCGGGCCCTTTAAAAAATGTATGGGTTCCCCCCCCACTTTCGTCACCCTTTTTTTTGGGTATTCCCAACCCGGCCGGGGCTACTCTATGACTGAAGAAATAAAATTTCCCAACATCCCTTTTATTCTTTTGAGTCTTCAACTTCCAATTGTGCCCCCTTGTTTCTGTGTCCCTTCTCTGGAACATCCCGTCTTTGTCCACCTTGTCTATTCGCTAGACATGTTGTGGTGTGTGTGTGTGTGTGTGTGTGTGTGTGTGTGTGTGTGTGTGTGTGTGTGTGTGTGTGGTGTGTGTGTGTGTGAATGTGTGTGTGTGTGAATGTGTGTGTGTGTGTATGTGTATGTGTATGTATGTGTATGTGTGTATGTGTGTGTGTGTATGTGTGTGTATGCCTGTGTGTGTGTATGTGTGTACTCACCTAATTGTGGTAGCAGGGGTAAGGACACAGCTCCTGGCCCCGCCTCTTCACTGATCGCTACTAGGTCCCCTCTCTCTCTCTCTCTCTCTCTGCTTTCAGAGCTTTGTTATACCTCGTCTTAAAGCTATGTATGGTTCCTGCCTCCACTACATCACTTGTTAGGCTATTCCACTTCCTGACGACTCTATGACTGAAGAAATACTTCCTAACATCCCTATGACTCGTCTGAGTCTTCAGCTTACAATTGTGACCATTTGTTTCTGTGTCCCCTCTCTGGAACAACATGTCTCTGTCTACCTTATCTATTCCACGCAGTATTTTGTATGTCGTTATCATGTCTCCCCTGACCCTCCTGTCCTCTAATGTCGTCAGTCCGATTTCCCTCAACCTTTCTTCGTAGGACATACTCCTGAGCTCCTGAACTAGCCTTGTTGCAAACCTTAGCACTTTCTCTAATTTCTTGAGGTGTTTGCCCAGGTGTGGTTTCCAAACTGGAGCTGCATACTCCAGTATGGGCCTGACGTACACAGTGTACAGTGTCTTGAAGGGTTCCTTAATAAGGTATCGGAACGCTATTCTCAGGTTCGCCAGGCGCCCGTATGCTGCAGCAGTTATCTGGTTGTGTGCCTCCGGAGACATGCTCGGTATTATGATCACCCCAAGATCTCTCTCCTTGAGCGAGGTTTGCAGTCCTTGGCCACCTAGTTCTATACTCTGTCTGCGGTATTCTTTGCCCTTCTCCGATCTTCATGACTTAGCATTTGGCAGGGTTGAATTCAAGAAGCCAGTTGGTGGACCACGTGTCCAGCCTGTCCAGGTCCCTTTAAAGTCCTGCCTGGTCCTCATCTGATTTAATTCTCCTCATTAACTTCACATCATCTGCGAACAGAGACAGTTCTGAGTCTATCCCTTCCAACATGCCATTCACATATACCAGAAATACTAAAAACAACAGACATAGCCCCACTCCACAAAGGGGGCAGTAAAGCAACTGCAAAGAACTACAGACCAATAGCACTAACATCCCATATCATAAAAATCTTTGAAAGAGTCCTAAGAAGCAAGATCACCACCCATCTAGAAACCCATCAGTTACACAACCCAGGGCAACATGGGTTTAGAACAGGTCGCTCCTGTCTGTCTCAACTATTGGATCACTACGACAAGGTCCTAGATGCACTAGAAGACAAAAAGAATGCAGATGTAATATATACAGACTTTGCAAAAGCCTTCGACAAGTGTGACCATGGCGTAATAGCGCACAAAATGCGTGCTAAAGGAATAACAGAAAAGTCTTTTCGAAAACTAAAATTTTCCCTCCCAAACCAGAACACAGAGAGTAGTCGTAAAAACAGAGTAAAGCCCCGGGGCAGCTACGGTAAAAAAGCTCTGTTCCACAAGCACAGTACTCGCTCCCATCTTTTTCCCTCATCCTAAATATCCGACATAGAAAAGGGTTGTCAGCCACAGCACCGGGGTTTCCCTTTTGAAATGAGCCCCCAAAAAATTTCTCCCTGACAGTGCCCTTCCATTGCAGACACTGCAAGGCTCCAGGCGGACATAAACCCAAATTTTTCCCAGTGGGCTGCAGAAAACTTTAGGGAAAGTTAAACCCAATGAGAAATTTAAAATTTCCCCCCCCGATAGGGAAAACCCACGGGGGAAATTTAAAATCTTCATAAGTACAAAACAAATTCTGGCCACAAAATAGAGCAAAAACCCAACGCCCAAAGACCTGGGAGTGATCATTCGGAGGATCTCACCCTCAAGGACCAAAAACTTTGAAATCAATCGATTGCTAAAAAAATTTTGACGGAGGGATAATGAAAAACCTTAAAAACTGGGGGGCCCAACCCCTTATAAACCCCCCTTCAGGTATTTGGGTTCCCTATCTAGGCGGGAAAAATTGCGGGCCCAAAACACCCCTTTTAAAGGGCGGGTGAGTTTGCTAAACCTAAAAAAATTTGTACAGAAAACCTTTCACGGTGCGCATAACGAAGATAAAAAAAACCTCAATTACTGGGAGCGTTTAAAGGTTTTCCAAAACCCTTATTCCCTGGAACTCAGGCGGGAGAGATACATGATTATATCACCGGTAAAAACCCTAGAGGGACAATTTCCCGAATTTGCACACGAAAATCACTCCTACAAAAGCAAAGATTTGGCAGACGAGCAACCCCCCCAATAAAAAGGGCGGGGGTGCCCTTTCCCACGTTAAAAACCCTTACAATAAGTGTCGGGGGCCCGAGCCTGTTCAACTGCCCCCCGGCATACATTGGGGGATTACCAACAGACCCCGGGCGCCCTTTCAAGCGGGCAGGGACAACACCTAAAGTCGTTTGCGCCCACCGGGGCGGTGGCTCGTCTTTGGGTTTGCTGCACCCACAGCAAAAAGCCTGGTTGATCAGGTTTGGGACCCCCCAGGGGGCCCTGGTCACAAAAGGGGCCGCGGGGGTTTTTCCCACCCGGAACCTCTCCAGGAAAACTCCAGGTAATACACTGGCCTGGGCCCGCCCCTGTGGGACCCCGCTCGTCACGGGGTGCCCCTGTGTTTCCCCTTTCCCGTACCTTTATTTCGTTGTTGCCCCCCTTGTCAGGTATTCCTGATCCATTGAAAGGCCCCTTTCCCGTTTTTGTGCCTGTTCCTTTTTGTTTCTGCACTATTTCTCTTTTTGGGGGAAACTGTGTCGAAGGCCCGGGGGGCGGGTTTCCAAGGGAAAAGGGAAACCAACCCACCCCTCTCTCTCGTGTCGCATTTTTTCCCTTTGTCAAAAAAGGGGTCCAAAAGGGGTTTGTGAAAAAGGATAGGGCCTTCCATGAACCCTGCTGGTTTTCATTTTAATTTTGGGTTCCATTCCAGGTGTTCCCCACTCCCCCCCTGAAAATTTTTCCCCAATGCTTTGCTTTTCTATAAAATGTCGGGAGAAAAAGTCTGTATTTAGTCCCTTTTTCCTTTTTCTGTTTCCCTTCTTAAATATGGGGATTTCATTTGCGTCTTCCTTTTTCTCAGGTATTGCCCAGTTTAAAGTGTTTGAAGATTTGGTTGGGGAAAAACGCACAGCATTTTTTGCCCCTTCTTTTAAGGACCCACGGAAGAGGTCCGGTCCCCATCCCCTTTGAGGTATCAAGGTCATTACGGGCTTCGGCACCTCCCCCTGGGGTTGTTGTATGTCATCCAACACTTTTTGGGTATTTTCCCCTTTTTGATGGTCCTTCTTTTGCTGTTTTCCCCCAGACCCTTTTCCTGTCTTTTTCCCTGTAAAAAATTTAAAAAAATTTCCCCTGTTTAGTCCTCACATACCTCCTGTTGTGTGTGTGTGTGTGTGTGTGTGTTTTGTGTGTGTGTGTGTGTGTGGGTGTGTGGTGTGTTGTGTGTGTGTGTGTAATCCCCTGAATGTGGTTGCGGGGGGTCGAGTAAATAGCTCCTACCCCCCGCCTTTTCCCCGGGTCGATACTAAATTCCTTTTCCCCCTGCTCCATGAAATTTTTTTATACCTTTTTTTAAAAGCTTTTTATGGAAACTTGCTTCCATTTAACTTCACCTCCAAATTTTTCCCATTTCCCTGACAACTCAAAGGACAAAAGAAATTTTTTCCAAAACTCCCTATGACTCTTGGGTTTTCGTTTCCAATTGTTTTCCCCTTGTTTTGTTTTTCCACCCTCGGGGAAACATTCGATCCTTGCCCACCTTGTAATGCCTCTTAGTATTTTTTAAACGTTTTTTAGTTTTCCCCCTCTATCCCTCCTATCCTCTAGTGACATGGGGTTGATTTCCCCTTAAACCCTTTTCCTCATAAGATTACTTCTCAGTTCCAGGACTAATGTGTTCCCAAAAATTTTTCCCACTTTCTCCAATTTCGTGAGGGGGGGGGGGGGGGGGGAAAGGAGGGGGTTTTCCAAAACTGGGCTGCATATTCCATATGGCCTTACGTACACTTGTACAATGAGGAATACCCCTTACTCAGATGTCAAATCCCAAATTTCCGGGTTTTCCAATCCCCCATATGCTGCAGCAGTTATTTGTTTGTTTTGGGCCTAGGGACATGTTCGTTATAATGTTTTCCCCCCAAGATCCTTTTTTTTTAACTGGCTTTTGGCAGCTTTTGGGTTTTCCCTAACCTTTCCCCCGTCTGTATCTTCTGTGCCCCTTCCCCAATCTTGGGGCCCTTTTAACACTTACGGGGGGTTAAAACCCAGGACCCCATTTGTGGACCAAACTTGTATTTTTGTCCAACCCCCTTGAAATTTTAAAAATGATCCTCCCCCCATTTTGTTTTTCCCCTCATCAGTGTCAATCATCAGCGAACAGGGGACACTTTTGAATCTTTTCCCTTTCCCAAACCATGCCCCATTCCTTATACAAGAAACAGCACCGGGCCTAGGACGGGAACCTTGTGGGGAACCCCCCTAGACACATTTTTCCCACTTTCCCACACTTTAGCACGTACCCAAAACACGTTGTTTTTCCCTTTCCCGTCAGGGAAAACCCTGATTTTATTGCGTACTTTCCCCCTTATTCCTGCTTGCCCCCTCTTTTAATTTTTGCACCCCGTCCTTGTTTGGTTTTTGTCAAAGCCTTCTTTTCAAACCAAAAAAAATGCAAACTACCCACCCTTCCCCTTCCCCGTTTTTCGGTTTCCCTTAAATTGGGAGAAACCAAATTTAAAATTTTTGAAACAGGATTTCCCATCTCTGAAGCCCGGGGTGACTGTCCCCGGGATGAGCCCAATCTTTTCCAAAAGTGTTCCCCCTACTTTTTTCTTTATAATCTTTTTTCCCTGACTTTACTACTATACAAGTCAGTGACACTGGTCTGGGATTCAATGCGGCCCCGTCTGTCCCCTTTTTTAAAAAATTTGGAAATAACATGTGCTTTTTTCCCCGCCTCAGGCAACTGCCCTGTTTCGATAGATTTTTGAAGTTTTTTGCTAATTTACACACAAAAGTTCCTTGCTCCCTCTTCCAGATCCCCAAAGGAGAATTTACCCGGGCCCACCCCCTTTGAGGTACCCAATTCGTCCCAGCAGTTTCTTCAAACCCCTACCCTTTGGGTTTTGGGGCATTGTGTCCAGCACCTGCTGGGGAAAACCCCAAACCCCCACAGTTTTTCTGGAAGCATTCCTACTCTATTTTGGGAAAACTTCTCTAAATCTTTTTTTTTTAGTTTATCACATACTTTTGGGGCACCCCTTCGTGAGCTTCCCTCCCCTCCTTTTCCTTTATCGAATTTCCCGGGGCCTTGAACTGTTGGGTTTTTCCCCCCCTAAAAGTTTTTTGAAAAAACAACTTTTTGGGTTTAGATTTGGGGTTTTGATTTCTAGTCGTTCTCGTATTGCCCTGGGCCTCATCCACATCCCCCGCATATTCGTTTCTGGTTCTTCTGCCAACTCCTTTTTTTCTTGGTCCTTTGCCTTCTATACCTTTTTCCCTGCTCTAGCACACTTGGTTTGGCCTCTTTTTCACTCCCCGTTAAAAGGGCCCCACTCCGGGTTTTTACCATTTTTTTCTGTTGCCCTTTGGGTATGAACCTTTCCCCTGCCCCCGCACTTAGTGGTTACTATTTCCATCATTTATTTTCTGTCTTTCCCCTCTAGTTTTTCTTTTTTCCCCTGCACTTTCAGCAGGAAACTTCCCATTCCTGTGTTTGTCCCCCCCTTTTTTTGAAGTTTTATTTCTCTCTTTGTTCCCTTTTCTGCTGCATTCTCCACTGTTTAAATCCCAAAAAGATATTCAAAACCCCCCCGGACCTCACGATCACTAGCGCCAAAAAGGTTTTTTCGTGGGTTTATATCCCTTTTTGTCTGAAACCCCAAAAAAATTTAAAAAGGGGAAACGGGGATCCAGGGCCCGCTGCAAAATCCTTCCCCTCTCTTGGGGTTTTATCCCCAAAATGGTTTTAAAGCATGGGAATTCTTCAGTTCAGTCTCAACAACTTTGCCCTCCATGTTTCTGGGCCCCCTGTGGTCTAGGTTTTTCCCCTCATTTTCTTTATGATTGAAATCCCCCTTTTTAAACAAATTTTGGGCCTTTCCCCTAGAAACCCTCCTGGGCCCCTTCAGCTTGGGTTTCCACCCTTGCCCTATTGCCAAACCCTCATACCTTTTTTGGTTTTCCTGCGTTAAGTGGGGGGTTATTTCATCCTGTACCATCACCTTTGGGGCCAAACCCGTCTCAAGTGGGTTTCACAATTGGGAAATCATCTGTTTCCCCCCCTTTTTTTCCCTTCCTCCCCTCTCCTCAAAAAATCCACTGTTTTTTTTTGAGCCAAAATTTTTTCCCCCCCTCCCCTGTTCTCTCTGCTTTCCCCATAATTGATATCCAGGGGGAATAATTTTAAACTGTTATATCCCCGTAAATTTTGCCCTGTTAGGGGCCCCAGGGTGTAAAGGGGATGCATCAATGATGCCCTTTTTTGCCATCTTCACTCTTATTTGGTTTTTCCATCGCATTGGGGAAACCTTTCCTTTAGCTTTCCTTTTTCCTTTTCTGTATTTTGAGAGGGTTTTTTGTATTTTTTTGGTTTTATGTTCCCCCCAAAAGGGTGAGTTTTCCTGTCTGTCGTTGCTGCCTATTCTTTTCCCTCCCCCTGGGGTTTTGTCTTGCTCTCACTTTCAGTTGTTCCCTTTCCTTTTTAGTTTTTGGGCCCCCATTGAGGAAAACTTTTTGACAATTTTTGGAGAGTCCTTTAACGTGGGGTTTTTGGGTTTTGGGTCCCGTTTCCGTACCCATCTGTCTTCAATTTTCAATTTTGAAATTTGGGCGATTTTTTTCCCTCGAATACCCCCCCCCCCCAAGTCTTTAAAAAATTTTTTCTTTCCCCCGAGAATTTTCCTTCTCTCCCCGTTTTTGCAATGATGTTTTAATCTTTTTTTCTCCCAAAGCTTTCTTTCATCATATGTTCCCCCGGCCCCTTTTCCACATTTCCCGAAGCCCAGGGAAAATTATTGCCCCTCCCCTCCCCCTTCCCCTTTCTTTTTTCCCCCCCGTATCTTGGATTGATTTAAGCATTCCCCCTTTTTCTGTTTCCCTAATCACTCCCAAAACGCCCTGTTTGGGCCCGAATTACTGCCCGCATAAGGACTTTCTTTTGATTTCCCCCCCTCCTTTAGTCCCCCCCGCTGCCTGCTGATTTCCCATTTCAGTCATCTTGGGTCCTTTCGGACCTTTATCTTTAGATCCTGCTTCAGCACATTTCCCTTTCTTCCTCCAATCTCTGTTTTCTTTGCCTCAGCTTCTAAACTCGTGATTCCCACTTTTTGCTCTCTGCAGATATTCCCCTCTAACATGTTTTTGCTAAGTTTTATTTTAAACCTTTTCTCCCCTTTTTGTTCCCTTTTGTTCTTGAGCCGTTCTAAAAAACCCCTTCTTCCTTTTCCGACCCCCATCCAAACGGTCCCCTTTCCTTTAAAGTCCTCCCCTTTGAGAGCCATTTTATTTTTATCCGTTGGGATTTCTAGTGCTTCAAATTTTCGTAAAAAAAGTGGGGGGCGTGGTGGGGGGATTTATGAAACTAATGTGTTAGGTTTGGTTTGTGTGTACTCACCTAGTACTCACCTAGTTGAGGTTGCGGGTGTGTGTGTGTGTGTGTGTGTGTGTGTGTGTGTGTGTGTGTGTGTGTGTGTGCGTGTGTGTGTGTGTGGTGTGTGTGCGTGTGTGTGTGCGTGTGTGTGTGTATGTGGTATGTGTGTGTGTATTTATATGTGTGTGTATGTGTGTGTATGTGTGTGTGTGTATGTATGTGTGTGTATGTATGTGTGTATGTGTGTGTGTGTGTGTGTGTGTGTGTGTGTGCACTTTACCTACCACTTGTCATATGTAAGATGCACTTGCTTATGGATACTTGACATCGATGTGTATGTGTGTGTGTATGCGTGTGTGTATGTGTGTATGTGCGTGTGTATGTGTGTGTTTATGCTTTCTCTGTCTACCTTTCCTCTTTGTATGTCTGTCTCTCTGTCTGCCTACATGTCTCTCTGCCTGCCTATCTTTCTTTTTCTCCTCTTATTCTCTACATTCTTCCATCTCTCCCTCCACCCTTTCCCCGTCATTCCTCCCTCTTTCCCTCCTTCCTACCCTCGAGTCCCATTCTTCTTCCCCTCCCCCCTTCCCTCCTCTCCCTCGCCGTTCCGATCCTCTCAATAAATTTGAGGAGAGGGACGGTGGGGTGGGGAGAGTTGGTGTGTGGGTGGCCACCAGGTGCCAAGTGGCACTGCCAGATAGTAGAGGTTAGTGACACTGGGTTCTCAGGTGTGCGACAGACCATTGTACAAACTGGGTAGTGTGTGATACCGTAGTCTCTTCAGAACACTTGTTCATCTCACACTTACTGTATTATATTCTGTCAGAGGCATCAACTGTAACCCAACGGAACTCCTGCCGGTCTACGAGCTTTAACACTGGCTTTAACACTGGCTCTATTCTTATCCCCCCTCAAGGCCAAATCGTCTATGAACTCAAATTTATGGACCATGGTTCAAGCCCTTAGTCCACAATTGTTTATTACAATTTAATTTAAATATATATATATATATATATATATATATATATTATATATATATATATATATAATATATATATATATATATATATATATAATTCAAATTAAATGGGGCAAGCAAGTCCATGGTCGACAGGAATATAATTGAATCTTGTTTCATAAAAAGCAGTTTTGAAAATAATATGAATATTTCCTTTGGTTTATATAAATCAGATCCATTTATAATTAATAAAATTTGGGAGGAATTTAATAATACATTGGACAAATAATAAATCTTAATTCTTGGGTAGAATAGTTTGTGGGATGTCGTAAAGGACGTGTCTAGTTGGGCCAGTGGGCCTGCTGCAGTGTTCTCTTTTTTATGAGTCGCGTGTCAGGTGTTGCTTTGTTGTGGGATGTGATGGTGAGGTGTGGTCTAGACCCTTTATTTACCTTCCTTTGATGTATTACTTTTATTGTTCCTTGATAATGTGAGTAGTCACGGAATGCTTGGAATTTCACTATTCTTTCACAGTGGTTGTTATATATATATATATATATATATATATATATATATATATATATATATATATATATATATATATATATATATATATATATGTGTGTATGTGTGTGTGTGTGTCGTGCCGAATATGCAGAACTTGCGATCTTGGCTTAAATAGCAACGCTCATCTTGCCATATAGGACAAGTGAAAATTTGTGTATGCAATAATTTCGCCAAAATCATTCTGAACCTAACGAAAAAAATATGTTTCACTGTGTTTGTTTAGTATTAAATTATTTTAAACAAATCTAAAATATATTTAGTTGGGTTAGGCTAAAATAAATTGTTCTTGTTATAATAAGGTTAGGTAAGTTGTCTAAGTTCCTTTTGGTGCAAAATTATAATTTTTTATATTAACATTAATGAAAAAAATATATCTTTGAACGTAAAAGAGAAAATTTTAGAAAGGACTTAATTTTAAATGAGTTCTTGCTAATTGACCAGTTTTACATATTCGGCACGACATATTATATATATTTAATGTGTATATATATATATATATATATATATATATATATATATATATATATATATATATATATATATATATATATATATATATATATATATATACAAGTGGTATTTAATCAATAACAACACTGCGACTAGCCAAGGATTCGAACCCGTGTTGTTTTAGCCCGCCACATGGTGAACGAAAATTCACGACGCTCTAAGCCATGGGACCATACAATCCTACAAGAATCACGCACCTACCAAAGCTAGATGTTGTACCGCGATCCGAGGACAAACGATGGTGTGGGTGCTTCAGAGCTAATTTCATCCTCCTCCCACTTGTTTTTGGTTACAATAATATGTATATATTGCTCGTGGAGGATAGTACACCAAACGGGGAAGAGGATGAAATTATCTCAGAAGCATCCACACCATCGTATGTCCTCGGATCACGGTACAACACCTTGCTCTGCTGGGTGCGTGACTCTTGTAGGATTGTATGGTCCCATGGGTTAGAGCATCGTGAATTTCCGTTCACTATGAGGCGGGCTAAAACAACACGGGTTCGAATCTTCAGCAAGTCGTCACAGTGTTGTTATACATATATATATATATATATATATATATATATATATATATATATATATATATATATATATATATATATATATATATATATATATATATTATATATATATTGTAAAATATACATTTTACAATTCAAGAAAAGACAAACAATCATATTCAACCAAGAATATGTTGTGTCTCTCTTACAATAAAAATCTTCTTGGTATATCTCCTCTACTTAAGGAATTAAAAAACAAAGTTGTTTTTACAAATGTTGATACAGTAAAAAAAATCTGATTAAAAATTCCCCCCAAAATGCTGATGGATATGTCTACAATATTCCCCGTAAAAAACATAATAAACTTTATTACCTGCAAACTGCTAAAAGCCTTGAACTAAGACAGCAACAACATAAATACAGCAGAAGAACTGGACAAGAATCTGATGCTTTGTTTATTTATGAAAGATTTTAATCACTCAACTGATTTTCAATTCGGAGAAAGTTGTATCTGAGAGAATATAAATTAAATCATATTTCATAAAAGAAACAGTATTGATTTAATATGATTTGGGATTATGCAAATTAGATTCATTTATAATTCATAAAATTTGGGAAGAATTTAAACAATGCGACAATCCAAATGAATTCCTTAAGAACGAGACCCAAAATTTGGTCATCTCAAAAATCTTGGATATTATCCTAAGATCACAAGACTTTGAAAAGGCAATCAATGACATGCCCATGCACTCTGCCCCAGGCCCAGACTCATGGAACTCCGTGTTCATGAAGAACTGCAAGAAGCCCCTATCACGTGCCTTCAACATTCTATGGAGAGGGAGCATGGACACAGTGGTCCTCCCACACTCACTAAAAACAACAGACATAGCCCCACTCTATAAAGGTGGCAGTAAAGAAATTGCAGAGAACTACAGACCAATAGCACTAACATCCCATATCATAAAAATATTTGAAAGGGTCCTAAGAAGCAAGATCGCCAACCACCTAGATACCCATCAATTACACAACCCAGGGCAACATGGGTTTAGAACAGGTCGCTCCTGCCTGTACCAGTTACTGGACTACTATGACAAGGTCCTGGATGATGTAGACGATATACAAAATACAGATGTCGTATACAAAGACTTTGCAAAAGTTTTCGACAAGTGTGACCATGGTGTAATGGCGCACAGAATGCGTGATAAAGGAATAACGGGAAAAGTTGGTAGATGGATCTATAACTTCCTGAAAAATAGAACAAAAAGTAATAGTAAACAGTAAAGTCTCAGGCAGCTACGGTGAAAAGTTCTGTTCCACAAGGCACAGTACTCGCTTCCAGTGTTCCACAAGGCACAGTACTCGCTCCCAGTGTTCCACAAGGCACAGTACTCGCTCCCAGTGTTCCACAAGGCACAGTACTCGCTTCCAGTGTTCCACAAGGCACAGTACTCGCTCCCAGTGTTCCACAAGGCACAGTACTCGCTCCCAGTGTTCCACAAGGCACAGTACTCGCTTCCAGTGTTCCACAAGGCACAGTACTCGCTTTCCAGTGTTCCACAAGGCACAGTACTCGCTCCCAGTGTTCCACAAGGCACAGTACTCGCTCCCAGTGTTCCACAAGGCACAGTACTCGCTTCCAGTGTTCCACAGGCACAGTACTCGCTTCCAGTGTTCCACAAGGCACAGTACTCGCTCCCAGTGTTCCACAAGGCACAGTACTCGCTCCCAGTGTTCCACAAGGCACAGTACTCGCTTCCAGTGTTCCACAAGGCACAGTACTCGCTTCCAGTGTCCCACAAGGCACAGTACTCGCTCCCAGTGTTCCACAAGGCACAGTACTCGCTCCCAGTGTTCCACAAGGCACAGTACTCGCTCCCAGTGTTCCACAAGGCACAGTACTCGCTCCCAGTGTTCCACAAGGCACAGTACTCGCTCCCAGTGTTCCACAAGGCACAGTACTCGCTCCCATGTTCCACAAGGCACAGTACTCGCTTCCAGTGTTCCACAAGGCACAGTACTCGCTTCCAGTGTCCCACAAGGCACAGTACTCGCTCCCAGTGTTCCACAAGGCACAGTACTCGCTCCCAGTGTTCCACAAGGCACAGTACTCGCTTCCAGTGTTCCACAAGGCACAGTACCTCGCTTCCAGTGTTCCACAAGGCACAGTACTCGCTCCCAGTGTTCCACAAGGCACAGTACTCGCTCCCAGTGTTCCACAAGGCACAGTACTCGCTTCCAGTGTTCCACAAGGCACAGTACTCGCTTCCAGTGTTCCACAAGGCACAGTACTCGCTTCCAGTGTTCCACAAGGCACAGTACTCGCTTCCAGTGTTCCACAAGGCACAGTACTCGCTCCCAGTGTTCCACAAGGCACAGTACTCGCTCCCAGTGTTCCACAAGGCACAGTACTCGCTTCCAGTGTTCCACAAGGCACAGTACTCGCTTCCAGTGTCCCACAAGGCACAGTACTCGCTCCCAGTGTTCCACAAGGCACAGTACTCGCTCCCAGTGTTCCACAAGGCACAGTACTCGCTCCCAGTGTTCCACAAGGCACAGTACTCGCTCCCAGTGTTCCACAAGGCACAGTACTCGCTCCCAGTGTTCCACAAGGCACAGTACTCGCTCCCAGTGTTCCACAAGGCACAGTACTCGCTTCCAGTGTTCCACAAGGCACAGTACTCGCTTCCAGTGTCCCACAAGGCACAGTACTCGCTCCCAGTGTTCCACAAGGCACAGTACTCGCTCCCAGTGTTCCACAAGGCACAGTACTCGCTCCCAGTGTTCCACAAGGCACAGTACTCGCTCCCAGTGTTCCACAAGGCACAGTACTCGCTCCCACTGTTCCACAAGGCACAGTACTCGCTCCCAGTGTTCCACAAGGCACAGTACTCTCTCCCATTCTATTCCTCATCCTCATATCTGACATAAACAGAGATGTAAGCCATAGTCCGTGTCTTCCTTTGCGGATGACACCCGGATCACCATGACAGTGACCTCCAAAGACACTGTGAGACTCCAAGCGGACATCAACCAAATCTTCAACTGGACCACTGAAAACATTATAAAGTTCAATGATGAGAAATATCAACTGCTCAGATATGGAAAACTTGAGGAAATCAAAGCTGTATCAGGGTATATGACAAATTGTTACATACAATAGAGCGGAAAAGTTATGTGATGGACCTGGGAGTGATAATGTCAGACGATCTCATCTTCAATGACCACAACCATGTATCTACCGCATCTGCTAGGAAAATGACAGGATGGATAATGAGAACTTTCAAAACTAGGAACGTCAAGCCAGTGATGATTCCCTTCAAATCGCTTATTCTCTCTAGGCTGGAATACTGCTGTACACTAACGCCCCCCTCCCCTTCAGGACAGGCGAAATTGCTGACCAGAGAGTGTACAAAGAACTTTCACGGCACACATAAGTACGATAAGGCACCTAAATTACTGGGAACGGTTGGGGGCCCTTGATGTGTATTCCCTGGAGCGGTACTACATGCATCATTCCCCCAATGAAATGCAGGGGTGCCATGAATACTCTGAGAGACAACACAATAAGTGTCAGGGGCCCAAGACTGTTCAATTACCTCACATTATACATAAGGGAGATTACCAATAGACCCCTGGCTGTCTTCAAAAAGGCACTGGACAGACACCTAAAGTCAGTACCTGACCAACCGGGCTGTGGTTTGTACGTCAGTTTGAGTGCGGCCAGCAGTAACAGGTGAAATGTCATATGTGAGGTGATATCCCACGACATTATATTATATATTATATATATATATATATTATATATATATATATATATATATATATATATATATATATATATATATATATATATATATGTGTGTGTGTGTGTGTGTGTGTGTGTGTTTAGTTGTTAGCATGTTTGCTCCACAAACAGTTTAATAGAGTTTTTAACTTATTTCACAGTTTTTGGATATTCGAGTATTGATGTTAAATTGGTAGTAACGCTGTCCAATATTAATTTATGAGGCAATGCCTTCCTTTGCTCGGCGACACAGACAAATCAGCATGTAAAAATATACATACCTACATACACCATCTGTATTGTCGGTGCCTCGTGCATACATACACCATCTGTATTGTCGGTGCCTCGTGCATACATACACCATCTGTATTGTCGGTGCCTCGTGCATACATACACCATCTGTATTGTCGGTGCCTCGTGCATACATACACCATCTGTATTGTCGGTGCCTCGTGCATACATACACCAGCTGTATTGTCGGTGCCTCGTGCATACAGCACATGTGAAGTGTGATCCCGGCGTCACCTTGTGGGTGGTGTGGTCTTGCTGTTAACACTTAAATAGTTGTCTCCTGTTATCACCTTGTGGGGGGTGTGGTCTTGCTGTCAGCACTTCAGTAGTTGTCTCCTGTTATCACCTTGTGGGTGGTGTGGTCTGGCTGTCAGCACTTCAGTAGTTGTCTCCTGTTATCACCTTGTGGTTGGTGTGGTCTTGCTGTCAGCACTTAAATAGTTGTCTCCTGTTATCACCTTGTGGGCGGTGTGGTCTGGCTGTCAGCACTTCAGTAGTTGTGTCCTGTTATCACCTTGTGGGTGGTGTGGTCTGGCTGTCAACACTTCAGTAGTTGTGTCCTGTTATCACCTTGTGGGTGGTGTGGTCTGGCTGTCAACACTTCAGTAGTTGTGTCGTGTTATCACCTTGTGGGTGGTGTGGTCAGGCTGTCAGCACTTCAGTAGTTGTGTCGTGTTATCACCTTGTGGGTGGTGTGGTCTGGCTGTCAACACTTCAGTAGTTGTCTCCTGTTATCACCTTGTGGGTGGTGTGGTCTGGCTGTCAACACTTCAGTAGTTGTCTCCTGTTATCACCTTGTGGGTGGTGTGGTGTTGCTGTCAACACTTCAGTAGTTGTCTCCTGTTATCACCTTGTGGGTGGTGTGGTCTGGCTGTCAACACATTCAGTAGTTGTCTCCTGTTATCACTTGTGGTTGGTGTGGTCTGGCTGTCAACACTTCAGTAGTTGTGTCCTGTTATCACCTTGTGGGTGGTGTGGTCAGGCTGTCAGCACTTCAGTAGTTGTGTCGTGTTATCACCTTGTGGGTGGTGTGGTCTTGCTGTCAGCACTTCAGTAGTTGTGTCGTGTTATCACCTTGTGGGTGGTGTGGTCTTGCTGTCAGCACTTCAGTAGTTGTCTCCTGTTATCACCTTGTGGGTGGTGTGGTCTCGTTGCTACCTCACTAGTGTACTGGTATCCCACTTCACTCTCTAGTACGTTATACTCACCTCTTGGGTGGTGGACAGATATTTCAAGTATATTAAACTGATATACTGTTTTGTAACAGCATAGTTGACACTCATAGTTGTTAATGAAATTCCGTTTGTTTATAGCAGGACGTTTCTCAGGTATCACATCGGTTAGTACGTTAGCTGTAAATTCAGAAAGACTCAAAAATTTATAAACACGTTTATATAGACTGGTTAAATACTTAGGATATGATCCAAAATGGCACGAAGTATATTTAACTAATTGACGTGAAGAATGTTGATTGCAACAACGTCACTCGACGATGTAAGACCCGAAACTGGAAGGTCATGAACAGCTATTCCACTAATAATGTCGAGTATATTTGTTACTCAGATGATAGCCAGTGCAAAATCCCCTTGATGGACCCCAATGGAAATAAGTAAAGGACCCCAATGGAAATAAGTAAAGGACCCCAATGGAAATAAGCAAAGGACCCCAATGGAAATAAGTAAAGGACCCAAATGGAAATAAGCAAAGGAACCCAATGGAAATAAGTAAAGGACCCAAATGGAAATAAGCCATTTTGTTTGACTTTTTTGGGGTTATCCCAGGTTCTCTACACATATGCTGCTATGTATGATAATATATGTAACTGTATTTGTGTATACCTGAATAAACTTACTTACCATGCTGACAATGTTTTCAACTCCCGCGATAAACAACCTTGAGGCAAAGTTTTCACTGAATTATAAATTAAGAATATATATGTATATAATTCCTTCCACAATATACTTAGTGTTCTTTCTTAAAATGTGTATACATTTGTATATATACACCTCCAAAAAATATGGGTGTAGAATGTAGGGAGAGGCGATGGTGTAGAAGCAGACACTACCCAGGTTCCACTGACAGCCAGCTACACCTCACACGCCTCCACACACCCCATAAGGTTAGTGTGTATTTATACACCGTGGGTATACACCGTGGGTATACACCGTGGGTATACACCGTGGGTATACACCGTGAGTATACACCGTGGGTAGACACCGTCGGTATACACCATGGGTATACACCGTGGGTATACACCGTGAGTATACACCGTGGGTAGACACCGTGGGTATACACCGTGGGTATACACCGTGAGTATACACCGTGGGTAGACACCGTGGGTATACACCGTGAGTATACACCGTGAGTATACACCGTGGGTAGACACCGTGGGTATACACCGTGGGTATACACCGTGAGTATACACCGTGGGTAGACACCGTGGGTATACACCGTAGGTATACACCGTGAGTATACACCGTGGGTAGACACCGTGGGTATACACCGTGGGTATACACCGTGAGTATACACCGTGAGTATACACCGTGAGTATACACCGTGGGTAGACACCGTGGGTATACACCGTGAGTATACACCGTGAGTATACACCGTGAGTATACACCGTGGGTAGACACCGTGGGTATACACCGTGGGTATACACCGTGAGTATACACCGTGGGTAGACACCGTGGGTATACACCGTAGGTATACACCGTGGGTATACACCGTGGGTATACACCGTGAGTATACACCGTGAGTATACACCGTGAGTATACACCGTGAGTATACACCGTGGGTAGACACCGTGGGTATACACCGTGAGTATACACCGTGAGTATACACCGTGAGTATACACCGTGAGTATACACCGTGAGTATACACCGTGGGTAGACACCGTGGGTATACACCTATTATTTAAGACGAATTTTCGTGTTCTTGTGTATGGTGTATATCTGGTGTGTATGAAGCATTTTATTATTATTATTAAAGATTCGCCGGTATTCTCCCGGCCGGGCTTTTTCCAAGTGGTGGCCCGGCCTTGGCTCCCTCTTTAGGGAGTGTCTGAGACCTAAGTCTCCCATGGGAGGAGGCACAAGTACCTCCTCATCTTTGGGACCAACTGTCACTAGGCCTAGCCACAAGCTAGGCCTCTCTGGTCTGCCATCCCCGCCCCAAGGGGGCTAATGGGAATGACAGTCTTGTGAGCTGTAAGCCCGGGCTCAGGCACCTACCCTGCCCTGGAAGGGCTGGGCATGGTGTTGATCTGAAGCATTTTTTTTTATTGCTCTCCTAGTATTAAGTTGGTATTTACAGTACATACAACGTGTACATGAAATATGTAAATTCTTAAATGACTTCAGCAAATAAAAAAATATTCTAACATATATATATATATATATATATATATATATATATATATATATATATATATATATATATATATATATATTATATATATATATATATATATATATTATATATATATATGTCGTGCCGAATAGGCAGAACTTGGGATCTTGGCTTAAACAGCAACGCTCATCTTGCCATATAGGACAAGTGAAAATTTGTGTATGCAATAATTTCGCCAAAATCATTCTGAACCTAACGAAAAAAAATATATTTCACTGTGTTTGTTTAGTATTAAATTATTTTAAACAAATCTAAAATATATTTAGTTGGGTTAGGCTAAAATTGTTCTTGTTATAATAAGGTTAGGTAAGTTTTCTAAGATTCTTTTCTAGCAAAATTAATTTTTTTTTACATTAACATTAATGAAAAAAATACATCTTTAAACGTATAAGAGAAAATTTTAGAAAGGATTCAATTTTAAATGAGTTCTTGCTAATTGACCAGTTTTACATATTCGGCACTACATATATATGTAATAAGATCACAGTAAACAGGTGATATCAGAATAAGCAAAACAACCACTGTGAAAGAATAGTAAAATTCCATGCGCTTTCGTAACTTCTCACATTATCAAGGAACAATAAAAGTAATACATCAAAGGAAGGCATATAAAGGGTCTAGACCACACCTCACCATCACATCCCACAACAAAGCAACACCTGACGCGCGACGACACCCGACTCATAAGAAAAGAACACTGCAGTAGGTCTGTTGGCCCATATTAGTCAGGTCCTTCACGATACATCCCACTAACAAAATATTTGTCCAACCCTAGTATTCTACCCAAGAATTAAGATGTATTATTTGTTTAATGTATTATTAAATTCTTCCCAAATTCTATTAATTATAAATGGATCTAATTTATATAAACCAAAGGAAATATTCATGTTATTGTCAAAACTGCTTTTTATGAAACAAGATTCAATAATATTCCTGTCGACCATGGACTTGCTTGATACAACTTTCCCAACTTTTTGAAAATCAATTGGATGGTTAAAATCTCTCACATGAATAAATAGAGCATTGGAATCTTGTCCAGTTCTAATGCTATATTTATGTTGTTTTAATCTTAGTTCGAGACGTTTACCAGTTTGACCGTAATAATATTTATCGCAAATTTCACAAGGAATTTTATACACATATCCGTCAGCGTTTTGGGGGGAATTTTTAATCAAAATTTTTTTTTACTGTATCAAGATTTTTAAATACAACTTTGATATTAAAAGTCTTAAGAAGAGAAGGCATATCAACCAAGTTGATATAAGTTTGGTTGTCCCTTTTTTGGATTGTTAAAAGTATTTCTAGCAGTTTTAAATGATTTATCAATCATGTTTCTTGGGAATTTGAGATCATTAGCTTTTTCATAACTTTTTGAGATCTCTTCATCGAGCAACTTTACCAGCAACTTAAGGAAGAATTGAGGGCAGCGAAGATGGAGATACGGCGATTGACCGAGGAAAACAAGAGGATTCGTAGTAGTCCTCCTGTTTCGAGACCTCAGGTCAAGAAGGGATCGTGGTCAGTGGCTGGACAGCAGGGGACGACGAAGTTGACGATCAAGAAGACGAATGGAAAGCCAGAAACGATGAAGAAGAAAGAGACTGCTGTGGAAACTCCTCTGGAAACCTCCAACGCATTCTCGGTGCTACCCGACGAATGTGAGTCGACTACTGGGATCGTCACGACGAACGACAAGGAAGGTAAGAATATTGTTGTTGTTGGGGATAGCCAGGTTAGATACATGGATAGGGCATTCTGCTTGAAGGACAGGAGTAGGAGACAAAGGGTATGCTTTCATGGGGCTGGGATGGAGGACATTGTTAGCCGGCTTGACAACATCATGAATGGTAATGGGATCAATCCTATTATTTGCCTCAGTGCTGGAGGCAATGATGTAGGCAAGCGTAGAAGTGAGGATTTAGTTAGAAAGTTCAGGACAGCTAAAGACATAATTAGGAAGAACGGGGGGCGCCCTGTTATATGTGGCATTTTGCCAAGAAGAGGTGTTGGTAATGAATGGTTGTCCAGAGCAATTGGTATTAATTGTTGGCTGGATAAACACTGTAAGGATAATGCAGTACCATTCATTGACAACTGGGACAACTTCTATGGCCGAAATGACATGTATGCCAGGGATGGGGTTCACTTATCCAGGGCAGGTGTGGGTTTTCTTGCTAACTCAGTTGAGGGGGTTGTTAGGACTTTAAACTAGGATTAGTTAGAGGTATGGGTTTAGAAAATGATTATTAATGAGTATGGATATATTGACTTATGCTCTGATATTAAGAATCTTAATAGAACTGTCATGGAGTAACTCTGGGTAATGAAATTTCAGAAATTGTGTAAAAACTAAGATGAATAGGAAAAATGTGCAGAAGAAAAAACATATGAGGGTATTTTATGCTAACAGTCGAAGTGCAAGAATAAAATTAATGAACTACGTTTGGTAGCATTTTCTGGGAACTTTGATATCATTGCATTAACTGAAACGTGGTAGGATTTAAAGAGTCGGGATATGACTGTTGAGTGTAATATTCAGGGATTTAAGTTGTTCAATGTGGATAGATGTAATGGGAAGGGGGGGGAGTTGCATTGTAAAGTTCGAGAAAATATTAATTGTTGCATAAAAACAGGTATAAAAATAGATGGAGCAGTAACACTTTTTGGGGTAGAGTTCGTGGAGGGTCAAAAAAAATAATTTGGGTGTAAATCCGACCCCCAGTTTGGTCCGATAGAGGGAGATTTTTTTTGGGGACAAAATTTGTTAGGGCTTCTGGACACGAACATATCTAGTGGGATTCAACTTAGTAAAATTTGACGGGAATTTTTTGCAGTAATCTAGGTCCAGTGATTTCAGGGAAAACATTTTCGGATTTTTTTCTAAACAGATTAACGAGCCCCAGGGGAAAAATTTGCTAGACCTAGCTTGTCAAATAAGGAAACACTCGTAAATTCGGGAGATCCTGAAGACTTGGCGCAAGTGACACAAATCCATCACTTTTAGCTTTAATTGGGGAATGCAAGAATAATGATAATACAGAAAAAAAAACCCTGATTTTCGTTCTGCCGAAAAGGACTTAGGAAATCTTCTAATCTTGTTTGGGGGTTTCTAGCTAATGTTTTTATGACAATAATCTACTTATAAAAAAGGGGATCTGTTTAGATTTTTTTCTTAAAAAAGTCCAGTGCCCAGATAATACTTTCCCCAGAGAAATTTAGGTCTAAAAAAAAACGACCCCCAAAGGGGGTTAAAGAGGCTAAAGCATCATTAGGGAAAAAAGGGGGAATTTTTAAAGGCGTCAGAAGAGGAGGGGTTAAACCTTACGACCAATATGTTAGCTTAAAAGAAAAGAAAAAAGGGCGATTAAAAGGGAAAACGTGACTATGAAATTAGAGTTGCTAATGAATCAAAGAAAATCCAAGGGGTTTCTTTCAAGTGTATAGGACGAAGGTGAAAAAAAAATAGGACTCTGAAATCGGGAAAATGGCAGGAGGGATAAGAACGGGAAATGTGTTCCTTATTTAAATGACTATTTTTTGTCATTTTTTTCCGGGAAAATTTAAAATAGATTCCGAATTTAACAATTATTTTATTTCCTGATAAATTTAAGTTAACTAAATTACTGTCACGGGGGCATGGTTATTAAACGAAGACAAACGAAACAAAATGCCCCCGGGGACCCGTGAGTTTTTTTTAAGGGGTACTTAAGGGAATGCAGATGGACTTAGTCACCCTTTAACGAGTGTATTCAATGCTCCACCCTTCCAGTGTTGTGCCAGAGTTGGGAAAGATGGTAATGGGGTTCCCAAAATTTTCAAATCGGGGGATAAGTCCACCCTTCAAATTACCGTCCAATAACCCGACATCTATAGTGGGCAAGTTATTAGAATCAATTATAGCTGACATTATCAGAAGTCACCTTGAAGACATAACTTGATAAAAAAACTCAGCATGGATTCACGAGAGGTGTTCCTCCCGACAAACTTACGAGTTTCAATAGAACATTTGAGGCAGTTGACTAAAATGAATATGTATTGTTTATTTGGATTTTAAAAACCCTTTGAGGAAACTCACAAGAGACCTTAAAAAGTGGAGCCATGGTATAGGGGGGAAAAGTTCTAGCGGTTGAGGCATGGTTTTCCCAAATAAAAGCGAGGTTACCATTAATGGATAAATCAATGGGGATTGTCACTAGTGGCGTTCCACAAGGATCATTTTAGGCCCTCTCCGTTCATAATTTACATTAATGCCCTTGATGAAGGATTACTAGTGACAAGTAAGTTTGTAGATACAAAGAAGGCCGTATAATTCACTCTGGGGAAATATCAATGAACCCAGGCGATTTGAACAAATTAAGTCTTGGCTGAAAAAGCAGATAAATTTTAATGTGGATAAGGTAAGGTACCCCCTTGGGTAATGAAAAAAACCCTCGAAGCTAAAAATCTAGGTAAAATAAGCTTGATCATACAAATGTGAAAAAGACTGGGAGTCATGGTAAGCAGAAATTAAAGCAAGACAGCATGCCTTATTTGTGCGCAACAAGGCCAAAGATTACTTGGATTTATCAAAAGAAGTAAAAGTAACAGAACCCAAAATTTATTTTCAGCTCAAACATCACTATGGGCCCCTCATTTAGATTAGGCTCATTTTGGGTCCCTTACTACAGGTGGACATAGACCATTAGAGAACAACAGAGAATGACTAAAATGATTTACGGAAGGAACCTCCCGATAAGATAGACTTAAAGCCTTAAATCCCACCCTGGAGAGGCGTAGAATGGGGGAGATATCATTGAAGGGAAATAAGTGGATGACGGGCATAAAAAAGGGAGACAAAAAAGCTGAGGGTGTCAAACCAGTAAAAACCAAAATATGGATTTAAGTTGGATAAATTTAGATTTAAAAGGCATAGGTAAATACTGGTTTTTTAACGAGTTGTAGATGCGGGAACAGTCTTCCCCTGGGGGGGATAGAGGCTAGGACCGGGGGAGCTTTTAAAAAGAGACTGGACAAATTTAAAGAGAGGGGGGGCTGGGGTTTTTTGGTGCAGGGACGGGATTATTTCTTGGGGGAGCTTTAGGAGATGCGTTTTGAAAGGACCTGCCTCGTAGGGGCCCTGGGCCCTTTTGCAGTGTTCCCCACATTCTTATTTTTTATGTTTTTTAGTTCATTATCAAAAAAACTGATCAGAAAACCGAAGTTTAACTCATCTTTATGTAAAAATAAAAGTGGACAAGGAACATTTTTTTGTAGGTTTTTTGTAATTTTTAAAATTTGAATCATTATTACCCCTTTTAATTAAAACTCTTAAAAGGCAAGAGTTATTTTCCTCAAACTCAACAGTAAAATTTGTAGAAGGGCTAAACTATTTAACTTAACAAGAAAAAAAGTTTTTATCTGCATTTTTGGGGATAAACACAAAAAATCATCAACATATTTGAACCATTTAATTTTTATTAGGGGATTGGTTAAGCAACTTGTTTTTAAAAAATTCCATGTAAAAGTTACTAAAACAGGGAAAGAGGATTTCCCATTGCCATACCAAACTTCTGAGGAAAACTTATCATTAAATAAAAATTTTGATCAAAAATGCAAACTTAATAGTTTAAAGATAGAGAACTGGGAAGGTAAATCATAATTAACGGTTCTTCAATAAGAAACTTAATAAATCACCAAATGGAACTTTTGTAAACAAGGAAGTAAAATCAAAAAAACCATTTAAAAACATTTTAAATTTAGTCAAGGAGCTTTTAATTATCAATAAATCTTGTTGTTTTTAACATTTAAAATTTTGAAATTTTTCCAACAAAGGGCTCAAAAGCGACAAGCCATTTTGGGTAATTTATATGAAACTGACCCATGGGGCTAAAAAGGTCTGACGGATTCATGTAGGATAATAAAACACCAAGCCAGGTAAACCAGTCAACAATTATTAGTACATAGGTTCGTTTCAATAAATGGAGAAGAAAAAGAAAAAATAAGAGAGTGGTGAGGGAGTACAAAAGGAACAAAATTTATAGAGTGGGGGAAGGGAGTGTCAAAAAATATTTCTTAAATAAAGGAAAAAAAAAATTGAAGTGTGATAAAAAGTTAAGAAAGTTGGGGGAAAGAAAAAATGATAGTTAAAAAAGGTATTGGAAAAGGGGGAGAAAATTTTGAAAATGGTAATAATGAAAGAGGGAGGGAGTAATTTTTGCATTGGTCAGGGGGGAACTCTTTTGGTGGAAAAAAGAGAGGGTTGGGGTGGGGGGAGGTGCGTGAGGCATTACGTAGAATGAAAGAGGGGAAAACAGCTGGAACTGATGGGGCATGACAGAAATGTTGAAAAAGGGGAAATATGTTTGGAGTGGGTTGGTATTTTTTTTTTAATATGTCTGAAGAGAGGAAGGGACCTAGGTATTGGCAGGGGGCATGTAAAGTTCCTTTATATAAAAGGAAGGGGGACAAAAGAGATGAAAAAATTATAGAGGAATAAATTTTGAGTAACCAATTAAAGTTACGGTAGGGTTAATTTTTTAAAGAATTAGACTAAACAGAATAGGATTGCAAGCAAGAAGGTTTCGGGGTGGGGAGGGGGTGTGTAGATCAAATGTTTACATTGAAGATATTTGAACAGTATTTTTGATAAAGTAGGGAAAATTTTCATTGCATTTATGGATTTAGAAAAAGGGATATGATAGAGGTTAGGGGCAATGGGCAGATATTGCAAGTGTAGGATAGGTGGGAATTACTAAATGCTGTGAGTTTTTATAAGAATGTGGGCTCAGGGTTTGGGTGTTTGAAGAGAGGGAGACTACTTCCCGTAAAAAGTAGGCCTTTGACAAGGATGTTTTAATGTCACCATGTTGTTTAATGTATTTAAGATGGGGTTGTAAAAAAGTAAATGCCTAGGGTTTTTGGAAGAGGGTGGGATTAAATTTTGGGGAAACAAAAACAAAATGGAGTTATTTACGTGCTTTTGGGGGGTCCTAAGAGATGTTGCAAAAATTTTGTGATGAGTTTGGGGAGTGCGTAAAGAAAATGGGGCATTGTGTGCACACACACACATCTTCCTTTGAAGATACTGTGTATATATAACAAAAGGCTCAGGTTAATTTTCCTACTTTCATTGTGGTATTTTTTTTTATATTTGCGATAATATATATAATATAATATTATAATAATATATATATATAATATATAAAATATATATATATATATATATATATATAATATATATAATATATATATATAAATATATATTAATTTATATTATATAATATTTTTATATATATATTTATATTATATATTTAATATAATAATATATATATATATTATATATATATTATATATTTTTTTTTTTTTTTTTATAATATTTATATATTTATTTAATTAT
>NC_069463.1:2061614-2146759 GCF_026875155.1 Cherax quadricarinatus
CTGGGCGGGAAAAATTTTGCTGCCCTAACAGCCCCTTTAAAGGGCAGGTGAAATTGCTGACCTAAAAAATGTACGGAACCTTCAGGGTGCGCATAACGGAGATAAAACACCAAATTTACGGGAGCGCTTATTTTCCAAAACCCTGTTTTCCCCGGGAAACCAGGGGGGAGAATACATGATTATATACCCCGGAAAATCCTAGAGGGACTAGTACCAATTTCACACGAAAATCCTCCCCTACAAAAGAAAAAGACTTGGCAAGATGCCCCATCCCCCCAATGAAAAGCGGGGGTGCACTAGCACGTAAAGCCCATAAAATAAGTGTCAGGGCCCGAACTTTTCCCAACTGCCTCCCAGCAAAAAAGGGGGATTACCAACAGACCCCGGGCAGTTTTCAAGCTGGCACGGACAAGCACCTAAGTCGTTTGCTGACCACCGGGATGTCCGTACTTTGGGTTTTGCGTGCACCCACAAAACACCCGGGGTTAAATCAGGCTCTACCCACCGGGGGCCGGTCACGCCCGGGGCCCCGGGGGGGCTTGACCCCCGGAACTCTCTCCAGGTAAACTCCAGGAATAGCACGGTCCTAGGACCGCCCCCTTTGGGGGACCCCGCTCGTCACGGGTCCCACTGTGAACCTCACCCGTACCATGACTCTTTTTGCCTCCCTGTCAGTATTCTCTGACCCTTTGCAGTCCCCTTTCCTGTTAAAATGTGCCTGATCCTCAGTTTCGCACTGTCTCTTTGAAACTGTGTCAAAGGGCCTTCTTGCAGTTCAAGAAAAGCAATAAACCCCACCCCCTCTCTCGTGTCGCTTTCTGTTCCCTTGCATAAAATCCAAAGGGTTTGTGACACGGGATGCCTTCCATAAAACCCTGCTGGTTTTCATTTTTAACTTGTTCCATTCCGGGTGTTCCACCACTCCCTCCTGATAATCTTCTCCATGACTTTCAAAAATAACATGCAAACACAATCTGAGTTTATGCCTCGTTTCTGTTTCCCTTCTTAAAATGGGGACTACTTTTGCTGTCTTCCATTTCTCAGTATTGCCCATTTTCAAGAGATGTGTTAAAGATTGGGGTTAGGGGAACGCACAGCACTTTGCTCCTTTTCAAAGGGACCCCGGAGAGAGTCCGGTCCCATCCCCTTTTGAGGAAATAAAGTCACTTAGCAGTTTCTGCACCTCCTCCTGGGTTGCGTATTCATCCCATTGGTTGGTATATTCCCTCTGTGCTTTTCTTCCAGGTTTTTCCCCTGCTGACGTAAAAGTTTCCTTAAATCCCTGTTTAGCCCTCACATACCTCCTGTGTGTGTGTGGTGTGTTGGGTGTGGTGTAATCACCTATATGGGGTTGCGGGGGTCGAGTCATACCCCCTAGCCCCGCCTTTTCACTGGTCGATACAATTCACTCTCCCCCTGCTCCAGATATTTGTCATACCTTTTTCTTAAAGCTTTTTAGGGGAACGCTCCAGACTTCCTCTCCAATTTTTCCCATTCCTGACAACTCAAAACAAAGAAATTTTTTCCAAAAATCCCTAGACTCATCGGGTTTTTTTTCCCAAATTTGTGCCCCTTTTTTTCTGTATCCCATCCTGAAACATTCGACCCTTTGTCCACCTTGTCAATGCCTCTTATTTTTTATACGTTGTTAGCTTTTCCCCTCATTCTCCACCTCTAGTGACATCGGGTTGTTTTCCCTTTAAACCCTTTTTTTTTTCCTCATAAGATAACTTCTCAGTTCCAGGACTAATCGTTTTTGAAAATTTTTGCATTTTCTCCAATTCGGACTGTTTGGGCTAAGTGGGGGGTTCCATACTGGGCTGCATA
This sequence comes from Cherax quadricarinatus, assembly GCF_026875155.1. Taxonomy (NCBI): domain Eukaryota; kingdom Metazoa; phylum Arthropoda; class Malacostraca; order Decapoda; family Parastacidae; genus Cherax; species Cherax quadricarinatus. The sequence continues at coordinate 2,063,442 of NC_069463.1, forward strand.
TTAAAGTATGGGCCCTTTACGTACACTGTTACAATGAGTGAAGACTCCTTACTCAGATTCTAAAAAACCAACTCATGTTTGCCAAACTCCCATAGCTGCAGCAGTTATTTGTTGATGGGGCCTCGGGACATTCGTTAAATGTTACCCCAACCCTTTTTTCTTTAACGGGTTTTTTGCACTGTTGGTTTCCTAACCTGTACCCGTCGATCTTCGGGTTTCCTTCCCCAATCTTCATGACCTTCCCTTTACGGGGGTTAAACTCCGGAGCCATTTGTGGGCCATACTTGTATTTGTCCAGACCCCTTGATTTTAACTGACCCTCCCCCACTTGATTCTCCTCATCATTTCACATCATCAGCGAACAGGACACTTCGAATCTTTTCCCTTTCCACCTTCATTCACGTATACAAGAAACACCCCGGGGCCTGGGAGAACCTTTGGAACCCCACCGACACATTCGCCCACTCCACATTTCAGCACGTACCAACACACGTTTTTTCCCTTTCCCTGTCAGGTATTCCCTGACATTACAGTATTTTTCCCCGTTTCCTCCTGCCCTCTAATTTTTGAAACCATCTCTTTGGTGGTACGTGTCAAAAGCCTTCTTGCAATCCAAAAAATAAATCTACCCATCCCTCTCTCCCTGTCTTACTTCGTTCCCTTTATCGTAGAACTCAATAAATTTGTGACACGGGATTTCCCATCTCTAAGCCGGCTGACGTCACATGAGCCCAATTTTTTCAATGTGTTCCACTATTTTTCCCTCCTGATAATCTTTTCATGACTTTTCATACTATCAAGTCTGACACTGGGGCCGAGTTTATTTCGCCTGTCTGTCCCATTCTTAAAAAATTTACTACATGTACTGTCTTCCACGCCTCAGGCAAATGCCCTGTTTCATAGATTTACTAAGATTGTTGCAATGGCACACACAGTTCCCCGCTCCCCCCTCAGCCATGGAATATGTTACTGGACCCCCACGCCTTTTAGGTACCGATTCGTCTAGCAGTTTCTTTACCCTACCTTGGTTTTTGTCAGGGTCCAGCGCCGCGGTCACCCTACCCCCCACGTTTGCTGGGAAACATTCCTGACTCTATTGTGAATACTTTTCTAAATCTTTTGTTTATTCTCACATACTTCTTGGGCACTCTTTGTGACTTCCCTCCTTCTTCCTCAGCCTGATTACCGGTCCTTGACTGTTGTTTTCTCCTAATGTGACCGTATAACAACTTTGGTTCAGATTTTGGGTTTTGATGCTATGTCGTTTCCCCCGATTCCTCGGGGCCCCTCTCCACATCCTTGCATTTCGTTTCTGGTTTTCTGCTCACTCCCTTTTTTTTCTTTAGTCCTTTGCCTTTTATACCTTTTCCAGCCACACACTTGGGTTTGGGCCCCTTACAACCCCCAGTTAAAACCCTGGCTCACTCTGGGGAACCATTTTTCCTGTTACCCTTTGGTGAACCTTTCCCCCCCGCCTCTCTGCACTTTGTGGTTACTATTTCCCCCCATTTCTTTACTGTCTTTTCCCTCTAGTTCCTTTCCCATTGCACTTCAGCAAAACTTCTCATTCCGTGTAGTCCCCTTTTTTCGAATTGATTTCTCTCTTTTTCTTGGCTGCGCTTCTCCCTGTTAAATCAACAAGATACAAAACTCAGGACACACATCACTACGCCAAGGGGTTTTTCGGGGATACCCTTTTTCTGAACTATTCAAGTGAATATGAGATCCAGCCCTTTCTGAACATCCTCTCCTCTCTCTCTGGTTATCCCCCAACTGTTAATGCATGAATTCTTCATACGCTCTAACATCTTTGCCCTCCCTGTTTCTGGCCCCCAGTGGCCTAGGTTTTCCCAGTCAATCTCTTTATGTTGAAATCCCCCCTTATAAGCAATTTTGTCCTACCCATAAGCCCTCCCGGCCACTTCACTAGTTTCCACCATTGCCCTATTTCACACTCAACTCTTCTCTTTTTCTCCCCGCTGTTAATGGTGGGTTATACTCACTGCTACCCTCACCTTTGGACCACCAGTCTCAAGCGTTACACAATGAAGTCATCTGTTTTCCCTTTTTTCCCTTTCCCCTCATCTCCTCAAACTCCCGGGTTTTTTTTTTGAGCAATGCTACCCTCCCCCTCCTCTGTTCTCTCTGTTTTCCCCCATAATCTGATATCCAGGTGGAAAATTTAATCTTTATCATCCCGAATTTTGCCTCTTTAGTGCAGATGTCAGGTGAGCATCAATGAGCATTCTTGCCACCTTCACTCTTATTTTTTATTTATCGCTTGGTGTACATACCCTTTGGTTCCTCTCCATTACGTATTTTAGAGGTTTCTGTATTTGTGTTTGATGTTTCCCCCCAAAAGGTAGTTTTCCTGTCTTCGTTTCCTTCCAATCTCTCTTTCCATCCACTGGTTCTGTCTTGCTCTCACTTTCATTTTTCCCCTTTCCTTTCAGTTCTGTCTCCATTTAGGAACACTTTTGAAATCTGGGGAGTCCTTTTTAAAAGTGGGTTTTTGTTGAGGACTGCCGTACCAATCTGTCTTTAATGTCAATCTGTTGGGCGATTTTTTTTCCCCCGAATACCCCCCAACAAGTCTGTGAAAATTTCTACCTGAACAGCCCCTTCTCTCCTGTTATTTCAAAGAGTTCTAATCTCTGTTTTTCTCCCAATGCTTTCTTTCACTATGTCCGCCCCTTTAGCCCCCGAAGCCCATGAATAATTATTTACCCTCCCCTCCTCTTCCCATTTCTTTCCCCTGTTCTCTGGATCTGATTTAAAACATCTCCTTTTCTGTTTTTCCCCAATCATCTCCCAACACCTGATGGCCCAATTAAATGCGCTAAAGACTGTTAATCCATCCCCCCTTCAGTCCCCTAGCTGCCTGCGATGTTCCCATTTTAGTCTCTTGCTCCTTCGACCTCACTTTTGATCCGCTTCAGCACACCATTTCTTCCTCCAAACTCTGTATCTTTTCCTCAGCTTCACAGCTCGGATTCCCACTTCTTTTTCTCTGCAGAATTCGCTCTAACATTTTTTGCTAACTCATTAACCTTTTCTCCCATTTTTTTCCATTTGTTCTTGAGCCTTTTAACCCCCCCCTTTCCCTTTTTCCCACCAGCCCATCGGCCCCTTGCCCTTTACGTCCTCCCCTTTGAGAGCCCATTTTTTTTTTATCCTTTTTGGGATGTTCTAGCTGCTTCAGTTTTAACCCAAAAATGGGGGGGCGGGGGTGGGGGTTTTAGAGCTAATTTTTAAAGTTAGGTGTGTGTGTCCCTCACCTATTTGTACTAAACCCCCTTTGTGGTTGCAGGGTCAGTCCTAGTCCTGGCCCCCCCTCTTCCCCCGGTTGTTTTACTAAACCCTCTCTCTCCCCGTTTCCCAGGGACTTTATCAAACCTCGTTTTAAAAACTGTGTAGGGTTTCCCTTTGCCCCCACTACCCCATTTTCTAGGCTTTTTCCACTGCCTTACAACTCATCCCTGAAAAAAAACCCCTCAAATTCTCTGACCATTTGTGTCTTAAATTTCCCCAATTTGGTCCTTTTTTCTGTGCCCCCCTCCCTGGAACATCCTGTCCTTGTCCACCTTGTCTATTCCACGCAGTATTTTATATGTCGTTTATCATGTCTCCCCTGACCCTCCTGTCCTCCAGTGTCGTCAGGCCGATTTCCCTTAATCTTTCTTCATAGGACATTCCCCTTAGCTCTGGAACTAACCTTGTTGCAAACCTTTGTACTTTCTCTAGTTTCTTGACGTGCTTTATCAAGTGCGGGTTCCAAACAGGTGCTGCATACTCCAGTATGGGCCTGACATACACGGTGTACAGTGTCTTGAATGATTCCTTACTAAGGTGTCGGAATGCTGTTCTCAGGTTTGCCAGGCGCCCATATGCTGCAGCAGTTATCTGATTGATGTGTGCTTCCGGAGACATGCCGTGTTATACTCACCCCAAGATCTTTCTCCTTGAGTGAGGTTTGCAGTCTTTGGCCACCTAGCCTATACTCTGTCTGTGGTCTTCTGTGCCCTTCCCCTATCTTCATGACTTTGCATTTGGCAGGATTAAATTCGAGAAGCCATTTGCTGGACCAGGTGTCCATCTGTCCAGGTCTCTTTGAAGTCCTGCCTGGTCCTCATCAGATTTAATTCTCCTCATTAACTCACATCATCTGCAAACAGGGACACTTCTGAGTCTAACCCTTCCGTCATGTCGTTCACATATACCAAAAATAGCACTGGTCCTAGGACCGACCCCTGTGGGACCCCGCTCGTCACAGGTGCCCACTGTGATACATCATTACGTACCATGACTCGTTGTTGCCTCCCTGTCAGGTATTCTCTGATCCATTGCAGTGCTCTTCCTGTTATATGCGCCTGATGCTCTAGCTTCTGCACTAATCTCTTGTGAGGAACTGTGTCAAAGGCCTTCTTGCAGTCCAAGAAGATGCAATCAACCACCCCTCTCTCTCTTGTCTTACTTCTGTTATTTTATCGTAAAACTCCAGAAGGTTTTGTGACACAGGATTTGCCTTCCGTGAATCCGTGCTGGTTGCATTTATACTCCTGTTCCGTTCCAGGTGCTCCACCACTCTCCTCCGATAATCTTCTCCATAATTTTGCATACTATACACGTCAATGACACAGGTCTATAGTTTAGTGCCTCTTTTTCTGTCTCCTTTTTTGAAAATGGGAACTACATTTCCCCGTCTTCCATACCTCGGGTTTTTTTTTCCCCCATTTTCCCAAAGGGATTTTGTTAAAATTTTGGGGTTAAGGGGGTACGCCCCAACAAAAATCTCTCCCCTCTCAAAAAGGGACCCATGGGAGATTTTGGGCCCCGGTCCCATTCCCCTTTAAAGGAAACCCGGTTTGGCCCCTTTAGCAGTTTCTTAAACCCCTCCTCATCTGATGTATGCCGTCCAACACTTTTTGGGGGTGAAATTCCCTTTTGGTTCCCCATTTTGGTTTGTCCCCCCGGGATTTGTGTGTGTTTTGTGTGGGTGTTTTTGGTGTGTGTGTGTGTGTGGGGGGGGGGATTTGGGGGTTTTTGTGTGTGGGGCGGGGTGTGTGTGCGGGGTGTGAAAGGGGTTGTTTTTTTTTATATGTTGTTTTATGTGTTGTTATGAAAGGTGTGGGGGGGGTATGTATTGTGTGTATGTGTGTGTGTGTGTGTGTGGGGTGTTTGTGTGTTGTTGTGTGTGTGTGGTGTGTGTTTTGGGGTGGTGTGCATTTTAAACCTACCACTTTCATATGTAAAAAAAAAAATGCACTTGCTTATGGAAAATTTTAACATCGATGTGTATTTTTGTGTTTATGTGATTTGTGTTTTCGGGGTGTTATGTGTGTATGTGCGATTTTAGTGTTTTTATGCTTTCTCTGAAAAACCTTTTCCCTTTTTGTATGCCCCTTTTCTGCTCTCTGTCTCCCTAAAAGTCTCCCTCCCTTTCCCAAACTTTTTTTTTCCTCCTCTTTTTTCCCCTACATTTTTTCCTCTCTCCCCCCCCACCCTTTCCCCCCGTCTTTCCCCTCCCTCTTTCCCTCCTTCCTACCCTCGATCCCATTCTTTTTCCCCTCCCCCCCTTTCCCTCCTCCCCTCGCCTTTCCCCGATCCTTTCAAAAAATTTGGGGAGAGGGAGGGTTGGGGGGGGAAGAAGTTGGGTGGGGTGGCCACCATTTTTGCCAATGGAAATTGGCCAATAGTAGGGGTTTATGACACGGGTTCCGGGTGTGCGAAAACCCAAATTGTAAAAACCCCGGGAAAGGGTGTGATCCCGTATTTCTTCAAACACTTTTTTCCCCTCACACTTACTAAATTTAAAATTTTTCCCGGGGCATCAAAAAACCCCCAAGGGAAATTTCCTGCCGTCCTACACTTTAACACGGTTTTTAAAAAACGGGCCTTTTCCTTATCCCCCCTAAAGGGCCCCAAAGGGTCTATAAAACCAAAAATTTTTATGGACCTTTGGTTAAAGCCCTTACCCCCAAAATTTTGTTTATTCCCTTTTAAAATTTTGAATATTTAATATAAAATAATATTTTTTATATATATATTTAAAATATATATATATATATATATAAAATATAAAAATATATATATTTATAAAAATTTTAAAATTTTAAAAATGGGCAAGCAAGTCCTTGGTGGGCGGGAATAAAATTTAATCTTTTTTCATAAAAACATTTTGAAAATATGAATTTTTCCTTTTGGGTTTTTTAATAAATCAGTTTCCAAATTTAAAAAATTTAAAAAAAAAATTTGGGAGGAATTTTAATAATCCCAATTGGAAAAAATAAAAAATCTTAATTTTTGGGGTTTAAATGGGTTTTTTGGGATGCCCGAAAAGGGAACGTGTCTAGTTGGGCCAGGGGTCCTGCTGCAGTTTTTCTCTTTCTTTTGATCGCCGGGGTCAGGTTTTTTTTGTTGTGGATGTATGGTAAAGGTGTGGCCAAACCCTTTACCTTTGATGAAATTATTTTTTATTTTTTGTTTTGATAATGTGAGAGTCACGGAATCGGGAAATTTCACTATTCTTTCCCCAGGGTTGGGTTTTTATATATAAATATATATTTATATTATATATATATATTTTATATAGGGAAAGTATATATATTTATTTTAAGTATAAATATATATATATATTATATATTTTAAAATATATATATTTTTTTTAAAATATATTAAAAAAAATATATCCCCACACACACATATATAAATAATATATTATATATATAAATATATATAATAATTATATATAAATATAATATATATTTATAATTATATATTATTATAATATAAATATATAAAAAAATATATAAATATTTTAAAATATATATATTTATAAATAAATAAATATAAAAAAATAATATTAAAAATATTAATAAATTAAAAATATAAAATAAATAAATCATTGGAGATAAAAACTACCAGGGCAGCAGTCTTTCCCCCAAAAAATATGTCTTGCTAGGATCACCTCTGGGAAGCAATGCCATTAGACACAATTCTCGGGAAAAAAATTTGGGAAAGAGTAAGGAAAAAGGAAACAACAAATAGCAATCTGGACCCCCCACGATGCTTGTACCTTCCCCCAAAAATACCTTGAGTCTGCCCAGGTTGACATTTTTTCCTAAAAATGTCACCTTCATAAAAAAACCCCTATACGGGCACAAAAATGACAGAATTCGAGGCAGATTTTTACAAAAAGTACTTAACCTTATTTCTAAAAGAGGGGCAGGGGAACCCAAGCTACATTTCCCAAACCCGACTAGGAGGCATTGGTGTCCGCAAGTCATCACAGATTGCGTTACCTGCTTTCTGTCCTCGTGTATTGCATCCAGAGAGCTTGTAGCAGCGATTCTCCCTGAACATCTTAGGGACAAGATTGGAGCCCAGGACCAAAAATTCATTGACGGAGCAATGATCTGGGATAATCTAACGGGCTCAGAACCAGACCTGCTCCCCCCAACAACTACAAACAATCGCACTGGGATGGTCCAATAGTGGAAAATATAGCCTCAACGATGCTTCAGAGTGTGTCAGGGAAGGATAGAGCCCGCCTCCTGGCAGTGAGAGCCCCTCATGCTGGGGACTTTCTGTTGGCTGTTTCCCAACTCCAGCCTTGGCACACGCCTCGACCCACAGACCATCCGCATCGGTGTTGCCCTTCGACTTGCCGCCCCTATTCTCGCCGAACACAGGTGTATTTGTGCAGTGAAGCAGCAGACCGATTCGGGTACCATGGTCTTGTGTGCCGTAAATCCGAGGAAAGATTGCAAGACATGAGGAGGTTAATAACATTATCAAGAGGAGCCTCACAACAGCTGGATGCCCAGCAGTAAGGGAGCCACCCCAACTATGCAGATCTGATGGCAGCCAGAAGCGTCCAGATGGTATCACCCTTCAAGCCTGGACAGATGGGAAGCAGGTGGTGTGGGACTATACATGTGCATCTACCTTGGCTGATACCTATCTCAATACACCAGGGAGGAAGGAGGGGCAGCTGCCAGCTTTAGGGAGTCCCAAAAGTCTAGAAAATATGGAGAACTTGCCCATCATTATATGTTTGTTCCCATAGGCTCAGAGACCCTTGGCTCATGGGGAAAGAGTGCATCTAATTTCCTTATGAGTTGGAAAAAGACTCATCAGGGTAACTAGGGATCCCAGGGCAGCTAGTTTTCTGTTCCAGCGGCTCAGTGCGGCTGTTCAAAGGGGTAATGCATGCTGCATTTTGGGCACACGCCCCAGCTCTGAGGAGCTGGATGAGATTTCGCCTTATAATCGGTGATACACACGTAACAACATGTACCGTATATGCCACCTTTATATCAACAATGTATCTCTTAAATCTTCTGTGCCATATTATGTAATAAAATATTCCTATTGGTAAAAAAAAAAAAAAAATAGTTCAAAAAATGGGTGGTAGGGAAGTGGAATATTCAAATGGCTTCAGGAAGAAATCCAAATATTCTTCCTTGAAGCCTTTTTATCCACTTCTCCCAGGCTATGGGGCCCACAATTTACACCAGAGGTGGACCCCATCCTATATATAATATATATATATATAATATTATATTATATATATATATATATATATATATAATGTGTGTGTATGTGTGTTGTGTGTCGTGCCGAATAGGCAGGAACTTGCGATCTTGGCTTAATAGCAACGTTCATCTTGCCTATAGGACAAGTAAAAATTTGTGTATGCAATAATTTCGCCAAAATCATTCTGAACCTAACGAAAAAAATATATTTCACTGTGTTTGTTTAGTATTAAATTATTTTAAACAAATCCCAAAATATATTTAGTTGGGTTAGGCTTTAAAAAAAATTGTTCTTGTTATAATAAGGGTTTGGTAAGTTTTCTAAGTTCCTTTTGGTGCAAAATTATAAATTTTTATATTAACATTAATGAAAAAATATATCTTTAAAAAATATAAGAGAAAATTTTTGAAAGGACTTAATTTTAAATGAGTTCTTTGCTAATTGACCAGTTTACATATTCGGCACGACATATATATTTTAAATGTATATATATATATATATTATATATATATATATATATATATATATATATATATATATATATATATATATATATATATATATATATATATATATATACATACTATATACATATATACATATATACAAGTGGTATTTAATCAATAACAACACTGCGACTAGCCAAGGATTCGAACCCGTGTTGTTTTTTGCCCGCCACATGGTGAACGAAAATTCACGACGCTCTAAGCCATGGGACCATACAATCCAAAAAGAATCACGCACCTACCCAAAACAGATGTTGTACCGCGATCCGAGGACAAACGATGGTGTGGGTGCTTCAGAGCTAATTTTTATCCTCCCCCACTTGTTTTTGGTTACAATAATATGTTATATTGCTCGTGGGGGGATAGTACACCAACGGGGGGGAGGATGAAAAATTATCTCAGAAGCATCCACACCATCGTATGTCCTCGGATCACGGTACAACACCTTGCTCTGCTGGGTGCGTGATTCTTGTAGGATTGTATGGTCCCATGGGTTTTGAGCATCGTGAATTTCCGTTCACTAAAGAGGCGGGCTTTTAAAACAGCACGGGTTTCGAATCTTCAGGGAAGTCGTCGCAGTGTTGTTATACACACACACACACACACACACAAAATATAAAATTATATATATATAATATATATTTTATATATATATAAAATTGTAAAATATCATTTTACAATTCAAAAAAGGACAAACAATCATATTCAACCAAGAATATGTTGTGTCTCTCTTACAATAAAAATCTTCTTGGTATATCTCCTCTACTTAAAGAATTAAAAAACAAAGTTGTTTTTACAAATGTTGATACAGTAAAAAAAATCTGATTAAAAATTCCCCCCAAAATGCTGATGGATATGTCTACAATATTCCCCGTAAAAAACATAATAAACTTTATTACCTGCAAACTGCTAAAAGCCTTGAACTAAGACAGCAACAACATAAATATAGCAGAAGAACTGGACAAGAATCTGATGCTTTGTTTATTTATGAAAGATTTTAATCACTCAACTGATTTTCAATTCGGAGAAAGTTGTATCTGAGAGAAATATAATTAAATCATATTTCATAAAAGAAACAGCATTGATTTTAATATGATTTGGGATTATGCAAATTAGATTCATTTATAATTCATAAAATTTGGGAAGAATTTAAGCTATACGACAATCCAAATGAATTCCTTAAGAACGAGACCCAAAATTTGGTCATCTCAAAAATCTTGGATATTATCCTAAGATCACAAGACTTTGAAAAGGCAATCAATGACATACCCATGTACTCTGCCCCAGGCCCAGACTCATGGAACTCCGTGTTCATGAAGAACTGCAAGAAGCCCCTATCACGTGCCTTCAACATTCTATGGAGAGGGAGCATGGACACAGTGGTCATCCCACACTCACTAAAAACAACAGACATAGCCCCACTCTATAAAGGTGGCAGTAAAGAAATTGCAGAGAACTACAGACCAATAACACTAACATCCCATATCATAAAAATATTTGAAAGGGTCCTAAGAAGCAAGATCGCCAACCACCTAGATACCCATCAATTACACAACCCAGGGCAACATGGGTTTAGAACAGGTCGCTCCTGCCTGTCCCAGTTACTGGACTACTATGACAAGGTCCCTGGATGATGTAGACGATATACAAAATACAGATGTCGTTACAAAGACTTTGCAAAAGTTTTCGACAAGTGTGACCAGGGTGTAATGGCGCACAAAATGCTTTGATAAAGGAGTAAGGGGAAAAGTTGGTAGATGGATCTATAACTTCCTGAAAAATAAAAACAAAAAGTAATAGTAAACAGTAAAGTCTCGGGCAACTACGGTGAAAGTTCTTTTCCACAGGCACAGTACTCGCTCCCAGTGTCCAAAAGGCACAGTACTCGCTCCCAGTGTTCCACAAGGCACAGTACTCGCTCCCAGTGTTCCACAAGGCACAGTACATGCTCCCAGTGTTTCACAAGGCCACAGTACTCGCTCCCAGTGTTCCACAAGGCACAGAAACTCGCTCCCAGTGTTCCACAAGACCAGTACTCGCTCCCATGTTCCAAAAGGGCACATACTCGCTCCAGTGTTCCACAAGGCACAGTACTCGCTCCCAGTGTTCCAAAAGGGCACAGTACTCGTTTCCATGTTCCAAAAGGGCACAGTACTCGTTTCCCAGTGTTCCACAAGGCACATACTCGCTCCCAGTGTTCCACAAGGCACAGTACTCGTTTCCAGTGTTCCACAAGGCACAGTACTCGCTCCCGTTGTTCCACAAGGCACAGTACTCGCTCCCAGTGTTCCACAAGGCACAGTACTCGCCCCCCAGTGTTCCACAAGGCACAGTATTTCGCTTCCAGTGTTCCACAAAGGCACAGTATTTCGCTCCCATGTTCCACAAGGCACAGTACTCGCTCCCAGTGTTCCCACAAGGCACAGTACTCGCTCCCAGTGTTCCAAAAGGGCCCACAGTACTCGCTCCCAGTGTTCCACAAGGCACAGTACTCGCTTCCCAGTGTTCCACAAGGCACAGTACTCGCTCCCAGTGTTCCACAAGGCACAGTATCGCTCCCAGTGTTCCAAAAGGGCACAGTACTCGCTCCCAGTGTTCCACAAGGCACAGTACCGCTCCCAGTGTTCCACAAGGCACAGTACTCGCTCCCAGTGTTCCACAAGGCACAGTACTCGCTCCCAGGTTCCACAAGGCACAGTAACTCGCTCCCAGTGTTCCACAAGGCACATACTCGCTCCCAGTGTTCCACAAGGCACAGTACTCGCTCCCAGGTTCCACAAGGCACAGAAACTCGCTCCCAGGTTCCAAAGGCACAGTTATCGCTCCCAGTGTTCACAAGGCACATACTCGCTCCCAGTGTTCCACAAGGCAACTACTCGCTCCCAGTGTTCCAAAAGGGCACAGTACTCCTCCCAGTGTTCCACAAGGCACGTACTCGCTCCCAGTGTTCCACAAGGCACAGTACTCGCTCCCATGTTCCACAAGGCACAGTACTCCGCTCCCAGTGTTCCACAAGGGCACAGTACTCGCTCCCAGTGTTCCACAAGGCACAGTACTCCCTCCATTCTATTCCTCATCCTCATATCTGACATAAACAAGATTAAGCCATAGTCCGTGTCTTCCTTTCGGATGACACCCGGATCACCATGACAGTGACCTCCACCCAAAGACCACTGTGAGACTCCAAGCGGACATCAACCAATCTTCAACTGGACCACTGAAAACATTGTAAAGTTCAATGATGAGAAATATCAACTGCTCAGATATGTAAAACTTGAGGAAATCAAAGCTGTATCAGGGTATATGACAAATTGTTACATACAATAGAGCGGAAAAGTTATGTGATGGACCTGGGAGTGATAATGTCAGACGATCTCATCTTCAATGACCACAACAATGTATCTACCGCATCTGCTAGGAAAATGACAGGATGGATAATGAGAACTTTCAAAACTAGGAACGTCAAGCCAGTGATGATTCCCTTCAAATCGCTTATTCTCTCTAGGCTGGAATACTGCTGTACACTAACGCCCCCCTCCCCTTCAGGACAGGGCGAAATTGCTGACCTGAGAGTGTACAAAGAACTTTCACGGCACACATAAGAAACGATAAGGCACCTAAATTACGGGAGAACGGTTGGGGGCCCTTGATGTGTATTCCCTGGAGCGGCACTACATGCATCATTCCCCCAATGAAATGCAGGGGTGCCAAAGAATACTCTGAGAGACAACACAATAAGTGTCAGGGGCCCAAGACTGTTCAATTACCTCCCATTATACATAAGGGGATTACCAATAGACCCCTGGCTGTCTTCAAAAAGGCACTGGACAGACACCTAAAGTCAGTACCTGACCAACCGGGCTGTGGTTTGTACGTCAGTTTGAGTGCGGCCAGCAGTAACAGGTGAAATGTCATATGTGAGGTGATATCCCACGACATTAGATATATATATATATAATTTTATATATATATTATATATATATATATATATATATATATATATATATATATTATATATATTGTGTGTGTGTGTGTGTGTGTGTGTGTGTGTGTGTGTGTGGTGTGTGTGTGTGTAGTTGTTAGCATTTTGCTCCACAAAACAGTTCAATAGAGTTTTTAACTTATTTCACAGTTTTTTTCAAGGTGTGTAACACTGGATATGAAACATTTCGAGTATTGATGTTAAATTGGTAGTAACGCTGTTAAATATTAATTTAAAAAATTTTGTTTTCCTTTGTTCAGCGCCCAAGACAAATCAAAGCATTTTTAAAAATATACATACCCTCCTTTAACCAAATCTTTATTGTCGGGGGCCCCGTACTTACATACACCATCGTATTTGGGTGCCTTCGTACTTACAACCCCATCTGTTTTTTCGGTGCCTCGTCCCATACAAACCCCAAACTGTATTGTCGGTGCCTGAACATACATACACCCATCTTATTGTCGGTCCCTCGTGCATACATACACCCTCTGTTTTTGGGCGGTGCCTGGGTCCCATAATACCCCTCTGTTTTTGTCGGTCCCCTCGTCCCCAAATACACCATCTGTATTGTCGGTGCCAGTGCATACTACACATCTGTATTGTGGGGTCCCTTTCGAAAACATACTTACACCATCTGAAATTGTCGGTGCCTCGTGCTTCAGCACATGTGAAGTTTTGACCCCCGGCCGTCCCCCCCTTGGGGGTGGGGGGGTCTTGCTGTAAACCACTTCAGTATTTTGTGTCCTTTTATCCCCCTTGGGGGTGGTGTGGTCTGCTGTCAACATTCGTATTTTGTCCCCTGTTATCCCCCTTGTGGGTGGGTGGTTTTTGCTGTCAGCACTTCATTTGTTGTCTCCTGTTATCACCTTTTGTGGGTGGGGTTGGTTTCTTGCTGTCAGCATTTCATTATTTTGTTCCTGTTATCACCTTGTGGGTGGTTTTGGGCTTTTTGCGTAACACTTCAGTATTTGTCCCTGTTATCACCTTGTGGGGGTGGGGTTTCTTGCTGTCAGCCTTCAGTATTTTTTGTCCTTTATCCCTTGGGGGGGGTGGGTCTTGCTGAAAAGCATTTTCATTTAGTTGTGTCCTGTTATCACCTTTTTGGTTGGTTTTGGCTTGCTTTTTCAACCCTTCGTGGTTGTGTCCTGTTATACCTTTGGGTGGTGTGGTCTTCCCTGTCAGCACTTCAGTAGTTGTCCCCTTTATAACCTTGTGGGTGGTTTTGGCCCTTGCTGTCAGCACTTCAGTATTGTGCCCTTTTTCATCACCTTGGGGGTTGGTGTGGTCTTGCTGTCAAACTTTCAGTATTGTGTCCTGTTTTTTCACCTTTGGGTGGTGTGGTTTGCTGTAAACATTTTCCGTAGTTTTTGTCCTTTTTATCACTTTGGGGTGGTGTGGTCTTGCTGTCAACACTTCAGGTTTTTCCCCTGTTATCCCTTGTGGGTGGTGGGTTTTGTGTCAAAACTTCATTTGTTGTCCCCTGTTACCCCTTTGGGGGGTGGTGGGGCCCCCCTTTGGCGGTAAACACTTCGTATTGTTCCTGTTATCCCCTTTGGGGGTGGTGGGGGTTTTGCTGTCAACATTTCAGTATTTGCTCCTGTTATCACCTTGTGGGTGGTGTGGTTGGTGTCAAATTTCCCGGGAAAGTTGTTCCTGTTTCCCCTTTTGTGGGTGGTGTGGTCTTGCGGTAAAACACTTAAAGTAGTTGTCCCCTGTTTATAAACCTTTGTGGGGGGTGTGGTCTTGCGGTAAAAACACTTAGTATTTTTTCTCCTTTTAAATTCACCTTGTGGGGGGTTTGTGGTTTTGCGGTCAACATTCAGAATTTGTCTCCTGTTATCCCTTTGGGTGGTGTGGTTTTGCTGTCAACCTTCAGTATTTTGTGCCCCGGTTTTCCCCTTGTGGGGGTTGGGGGTCTTGTTGTCATCACTTCGTAGTTGGGCCCCTGTTTAAACCCTTTTTGGGTTTGGTGTGGTTTGCTGTAAACATTTTTTTTCAGTAGTTGTCCCCTGTTTTCCCCTTGGGTGGGGGTGGGTTTGCTGCCCAACACTTCAGTAGTTTTTTTCTCCTGTTATCCCTTTGTGGGTGGGGGTGGTCTGGCTGTCAACATTTCATAGTTGTCCCCGGGTTTTTTCCCCCTTTGGGTGGGTGGTGGGGTCTTGCGGTCAACCTTCAGTAGTTGTCTCCTGTTATACCTTGTGGGGGGTGTGGCTTGCGGTAAAACACTTCAGTAGTTGTCTCCTTTTATCCCCTTTGGTGGGTGGGGGGTTTCTTGCGGTCAACACTTCAAAATTGTCTCCTGTTATCACCTTGTGGGTGGTGTGGTTTCGGTAAACACTTCAGTTTTTGTGCCCTTTTAACCCAACCTTGGGGGTGGGTGGTCTTCTGTCATCACTTCAGTAGTTTTCCCCTGTTATCCCCTTGGGGTTTGGTGTGGCCCTTTGCGGGTCAACACTTCAGTAGTTGTCCCCTGTTATCACCTTGTGGGTGGTGTGGCCCCTGCTGTAAACACTTTCAGTAGTTGTGCCCTGTTTCCCCTTTGTGGGGGGGTTTGTGGTTTTTGCTGTCATTCACTTCAGTATTGTGTCCTGTTATCACCTTGTGGGGGGTTGTGGTCTTGCGTCAACACTTAAAGTGTTGTGTCCTTTATCCCCTTTGTGGGGGGTGGGGTTTTTGCTGTAAATAAATTAAAGTATTTTGTGTCCTGTTATCACCTTGGGGGTGGTGGGGTTTTGCGGTCAACATTTCAGTAGTTGTCCCCTGTTACACCCTTGTGGGTGGTGTGGTTTTTGCGGTCAACACTTCATTTGTTGTCTCCGGGTTATCACCTTGTGGGGGGTTTTGGTTGGCTTTCAACATTTTCAGTAGTTTTTTTTCCCCTGTTATCCCCTTGGGGGGTGTGGCCCTGGCTGTCAGCATTTTCAGTAGTTGCCCTCCTGTTATCCCCTTTGGGGGTGGTGTGGTCTTGCTGTCATCATTTCCAGTAGTTGTCCCCTGTTTTCCCCTTTGTGGGTGGTGGGTCTGGCTGTCAGCACTTCAGTAGTTGTCTCCGTTATCCCCCTTTGTGGGTGGTGTGGTCTTCTGCCCACCCTTTTTCAGTATTTTTGGTCTCCTGTTATCACCTTGGGGGGGGTTTGTGGTCTTGCTGTTAACATTAAATTTTTTTGTCCCCCTGTTTTTCCCTTGGGGGTTGGGGGGTTGTGGGGGTCTTGCTGTCAAAAATTCAGTATTTTGTCCCTGTTAAAACCTTGGGGTTTGGTTTGGGGGTCTTGCTGTCAACACTTCAGTAGTTTTTGCCCTTTTAAACCACCTTGTGGGTGGTGTGGTCTTGCGTCAACACTTCATTAGTTGTCTCCTTTTTATCCCTTTGTGGGTGGTTTTGGCCTTGCTTTTCAGCACTTCAGTAGTTGTCTCCTTTTTTCACCTTGTGGGGGGTTTTGGGTCTTGTTTGTCAGCATTCAGTTTTGTTTTGTTATCACCTTGGGGGTTGGTGGGGTTTCCCTCTAAACACTTCAGTAGTTGTCCCCTGTTTCACCTGTGGGGGTGGTCTTGCTTTCAGAAACTTCAGTAGTTGTCCCCTGTTATCACCTTGTGGGTGGTGGGGGCCCTTGCTGTCAAAAACTTCGTATTTTGTGTCCGTTATCACCTTGTGGGGGGTTTGTGGCTTGTTTTCCCAAACTTCAGTAGTTGTGCCCCTTTTTATCCCCTTGTGGGTGGTGTGGTCTTGTTGTCAGAAATTTCAGTAGTTGTGTCCTGTTTTCCCCTTTTGGGTTTGGTGGGGGTCTTGGCTGTCGCATTTCATAGTTGTGCCCTGTTTTCACCTTGTGGGGGGTGTAGTTTGCTGTCGGGCACTTCATTTTGTGTCCTGTTTCACCTTGGGGGTGGGGGGTCTTGCTGAAAAACATTCAGTGGGTTGGCCCTGTTATAAATTGTGGGGTGGTGTGGCCCTTGCTGTCCCCACTTCATTTGTTGTCCCTGTTATCACCTTGGGGGGTGGTGGGGGGTCTTGCTGCCCAGCATTCAGTAGTTGTGTCCTGTTACCCACCTTGTGGGTGGTGGGGGGTTTCTTGCTGTCAACATTTTAGTAGTTTTTTCCCTTTTTTTACACCTTGTGGGTGGTGTGGCTTGCTGTCATCACTTCAGTAGTTGTGTCCTGTTTTCACCTTGGGGGGTGGTTTTGGTTTTCTTGCTGTAAACATTCAGTAGTTGTCTCCTTTTAAACCCCTTGTGGGTGGTGTGGTCTTGTTTTCAACACTTCTTAGTTGTTCCTTTTAAACCCTTGGGGGGGGTGTGGTCTTGCGGTCAACATTCCCAGTATTGTTTTCCTTTTAAACCCTTTTGGGTGGTGGGGTCTTGCTTCAACATTTCAAAATTTGTCCCCCTTTTTATCACCTTGTGGGGGGGGTTTTGGTCTGGCTGTCAACTTTTTCGTTTTTGCTCCTGTTATCCCCTTGGGGGGGGGGGTGGTCTTGCGGTAAAACATTTCGTATTTTGTCCCCTTTTTATCCCCTTTGTGCGGGGTGTGGTCTTCCCGGTTTCAACACTTCAGTGTTGTCTCCTGTTATCACCTGGTGGGTGGTTGGTCTTGCGGTCAACACTTCAGTAGTTTCCCCTTTTATCCCCCTTGGGGGGGTTTGTGGTCAGCGTCAACACTTCGTAGTTGTGTCTGTTTCACCTTGTGGGTGGGGTGGTTTTGCTGAAATCATTTCAGTATTGTTTCCTGTTATACCTTGTGGGGGGTTTGGGGGTCTTGCTGTCAACACTTCAGTATTTTCCCTCCTTTTTATCCCCCCTTGTGGGGGGGTTGTGGTCTTCCCTGTAAAACACTTCAGTAGTTGTCCCCTTTTATCCCCTTTTGGGGGGTGGGGGGGTTGGGTCAACACTTCAGTAGTTTTCTCCTGTTATCCCCTTGTTTTTTGGTGTGGTCTTGCGGTCAACACTTCAGTAGTTTTTCCTCCTTTTATCACCTTGTGGGGGTGTGGTTTTTGCGGTCAAAAACTTCAGTAGTTGTCCCCTGTTTTTCACCTTGTGTGGTGGTGTGGTCTTGGGGTCAACATTCATTTTGTCCCTGTTATCACCTTGTGGGTGGTGTGGTTTTGCTGTCAAAAACTTCAGTAGTTGTGCCCGGTTATCCCCTTGGGGGTTTGGTGGGTCTTGCGTCATCACTTAAAGAAAGTTTTTTCCCGTTATCCCCCTTTGGGGTGGTGTGGTCTTGCTGTAAAACACTTAAAGTAGTTGTCTCCTGTTTCACCTTGTGGGTGGTGGGGTTTTCTTGCTGTAAACTTCAGTATTGTGTCCTGTTATCCCCTTTGTGGGGGGTGGGTTTTTCCCGTCATCACTTTTATTTTGTGTCCTGTTATCACCTTGTGGGGGTGTGGGTCTTGCGGGTCAACACTTCAGTATTTGTGTCCTGTTTTCACCTTGTGGTGGTGGGTCTTGCTGAAACCCTTTCCCATAGTTGTGTCCTGTTACCCCCTTGTGGGGGGTTTGTGGTTTTGCGGTCAACACTTCAGTAGTTGTTTTCCTTTTATCACCCTTTTTGGGTGGTGTGGTTTTTGGGGTTTAAACACTTCAGAGTTTTTTGTTCCGGTTATCCCCTTTGGGTGGTGGGGTTCTGGCTGTCAACACTTCATTTGTTGTCCCGGGTTTTACCTTGTGGGGGGTGGGGTTTTGGCTGTCAGCACTTCATTTGTTTCCCCCTTTTTATCCCCTTTGGGGTTTGGTGTGGTCTTGTTTTCCCATCACTTCAGTAGTTTCTCCTGTTATCCCCTTGTGGGGGGTGGGGTTTGGCTGTCAGCACTTCATTAGTTGTCTCCTTTTAAACCCCTTGTGGGTGGTGGGGGTTTTTTGCTGTCTTCACTTCGTGTTGTCCCCTGTTTTTCATTGTGGGGGGTTTTGGCGCTGTTAACACTTCTTTTTTTGGTCCCCTGTTATCCCCTTGGGGGGTGTGGTCTTGCTGCAACCCCTTAAAGTATTTGCCCTTCCTGTTATCCCCTTGTGGGTTTGGTGTGGTCTTGCTGTCAACATTCAGTGGGAAATTTTTCCTGTTATAAACCCTTTTTGGGTTTGGTTTTGTGGTCTTGCTGTCAAAAACTTCTTTTGTTGTCTCCTGTTATCCCCTTTGTGGGGGGTTGGGGGTCTTGCTGTCAACACTTCTTGGGTTTGTCCCCTTTTATACCTTGTGGGGGGTGTGGCCCTTTGCTGTAAACACTTCAGTAGTTGTCCCCTGTTATCCCCTTTGTGGGGGGGGTTGTGGTCTTGCTTCAAACATCATAGTTTGTCTCCTTTTTATCACCTTGTGGGTGGTGGGGGTCTTGCTGTCAACACTTCAGTAGTTGTCTCCTTTTAAATCACCTTTTTTGGGAGGTGTGGTCTTGCTGTCAACATTCAGTTTTCCCCTTTTATCACCTTGGGGGTGGGTGGTTTGTGTCAACACTTCAGTATTTGTTTTCTGTTATCCCCTTTGTGGGGGGGGTGTGGTTTTTGGGCTGTCAACATTTCAGTAGTTGTCTCTGTTATCCCCTTTGTGGGGGGGTTGTGGTCTTGCTGTCCCATTTTCAGTAGTTGTTCCTGTTATCACCTTGGGGAGGTGTGGTCGGCTTTTAAACATTCCATTAGTTGTTTTCCGGGTTTATCCCTTGTGGTTGGTGGGGTCTGGCTGTACACTTCATGTTGTCCCCCCTGTTATCCCCTTGGGGGGTTTGGTGGGGCTGGCTGTCAGCACTTCAATTTGTCCCCTGTTACACCTTGTGGGTGGTGTGGGTCGGGCTGTCAGAACTTCATTTATTTGTCTCCTGTTATCACCTTGTGGGGGGTTTGGGGTCTGGCTGTCAGCACTTCATAGTTGTCCCCTTTTTATCCCCTTGTGGGGGTTGTGGTCTTCTGTCAGCACTTCATATTTTGTTTTCTGTTATCCCCTTTGTGGGGGGGGGTGTGGTCTTTTTGTCAACCTTCAGTATTTGTCTCCTTTTTATCACCTTGTGGGGGGTTGTGGTTTGCTTTCAACATTCAGTATTTTTTTTCCTTTTTAACCCAACCTTTTTTGGGTGGTGTGGTCTTGGGGTAAACACTTCAGTAGTTTTTCCCCTGTTTATCCCCTTGGGGAAAGGTTGGTCTTGCTGTCACATTCATTAGTTCCTGTAATCACTTGTGGGGGGTGTGGTTTTGGGTGTCACACTTCAGAAAGTTGTTTTTCCTTGTTACACCTTTTTGGGGGGGTTTGTGGCCCTTGTTTTGTCTACACTTCGTGTTGTCCCCCTTTTTATCCCCTTGTGGGGGTGTGGCGGGCCCGGGCAGCACTTCATTTGTTGTCCCCTTTGTTATCACCTTGGGGGTTTGGGGGTGGTCTTGCGCAGCACTTCAGTAGTTGTCTCCGGGGGTTTATAAACCTTGTGGGTGGTGTGGTTTTTGCGGGCAACCTTTCATTTGTTGTGTTGTTTTTCCCTTTTGGGTTTGCCCTTGCTGTCAACACTTCAATGGGTTGTCCCCTGTTATCCCCCTTGGGGGTGGTTTTGGTCGGGTTTGGCAAAAATTCTTTTGTTGTGTCCTTTAAATCCCCTTGTGGGTGGTGTGGTCTTGCGTAAACACTTCAGAAAGTTTTTCTCCTTTTAAAACCTTGTGGATGGGTGGGTCTTGCTGTCCATTTCATTTGTTGTCCCCTGTTATCCCCCTTGGGGATGGTGGGGTTTTGCTGTAAAAAATTCAGTAGGGGTGCCCTGTTACCCAACCTTGTGGGGTGTGGTTTTTGCTGTAAAAACACTTAAAGTAGTTGTCCCCTGTTTCACCTGGGGGTTTGGTGGGGTTTTTCGGGTCAGCCCTTCATTTAATTGCCCTTTTTACCCTTGGGGGGGTGGTGGGGCCCTTTGCGTCAGAATTTCAGAAAATTGTTTTCCATTTTCCCCCACCTTGGGGGTGGGGGTGGTCTGGCTGCAACACTTCAGTAGTTTTTCCCCTTTTTATCACCCTTTTGGTGGGGGGTGTGGTCTTGCGCAAAAACCTTAAAGTGTTGTCCCCCCTGTTATCCCCTTGTGGAGGGTTTTGGGGGTTTTCCCTGTCACCCACTTCAGTAGTTGTTCCTGTTTCCCCGTTGTGGGGTGTGGTCTGGCTGTCAACACTTCAGTTTTTGGTCCCCTGTTATACCTTGTGGGTGGGTGGTTTTGGGCTTTTAAACCCACCCCCCAGTAGTTGCCCCTGTTATCACCTTTTTGGGGTTGTGTGGTTTTTGCTTTTAAACACTTCAGTATTTGTTCCGGGAAATGCCCTTTGGGCGGTGTGGGCCTTGCTGTAAAACCTTCGTATTTTGTCTCCTTTTTACCCAACCTTGGGGGGTGGGTGTGGTCTTGCTGTCAGCACCCCAGTTTTGTGTCCTTTTAAACCCCTTTGTGGTGGTGTGGCGGGGCGTCAACATTTCGTAGTTGTGTCCTTTATCACCTTGGGGGTTTGGGTGGCCCTTGCTGTCAAACCTTCAGAAGTTGTCTTTTTTTTTAATCACCTTTTTGGGGGGTTGTGGCCCTTGTGTCAACACTTCAGTATTGTGCCCCTGTTATCCCCTTTGTGGGTGGTTGTGGTCTTGCGTAAACCCCTTTTTCATATTGGTTTCTGTTATCACCTTGGGGGTGGGTGGTCTTGCTGTCAGCACTTCAGTATTGTCTTCTTTTATCCCCTTGTGGGTGGGGGGGTTTTGGGCTGTAAAAACCCCTCAGTATTTGGGTGTCCTGTTATCACCTTGGGAGGGGTGGGGTTCTTGTGTCACACTTCGGGTATTGTCTCCTGTTATAAACTTGTGGGGGGTGTTTGGGCTGTAAACACTTCATATTTGTGCCTGTTATCCCCTTTGTGGGTGGTTTTGGTCTTGCTGTAAACATTCAGTAGTTGTCCCTGTTATAAAACCTTGTGGGTTGGGTGTTTTGGGCTGTCAACCTTTCAGTAGTTTTCTTTGTTATAAACCTTGTGGGGGTTTTTTTGGTCTTGTTTGTAAACACTTCAGTAGTTTTTTTGTTATCACCTTGTGGTGGTGGGTCTTGCTGTCAACACTTCAGTAGTTTTTTCCTTTACCCAACCTTGTGGGGTGGTGTGGTCTTGCCTTAAACACTCATATTTGGTTTTTCTGTTTCACCTTGTGGGTGGTGTGGTCTTGCTGTCAGCACTTCAGTAGTTGTCTTCTGTTATCACCTTGTGGGTGGTGTGGTCTTGCTGTCAACACTTCAGTAGTTGTGTCCTGTTATCACCTTGTGGATGGTGTGGTCTTGCTGTCAGCACTTCAGTAGTTGTCTCCTGTTATCACCTTGTGGGTGGTGTGGTCTGGCTGTCAACACTTCAGTAGTTGTGTCCTGTTATCACCTTGTGGGTGGTGTGGTCTTGCTGTCAACACTTCAGTAGTTGTCTCCTGTTATCACCTTGTGGGTGGTGTGGTCTTGCTGTCAACACTTCAGTAGTTGTCTCCTGTTATCACCTTGTGGGTGGTGTGGTCTTGCTGTCAACACTTCAGTAGTTGTCTCCTGTTATCACCTTGTGGGTGGTGTGGTCTCGTTGCTACCTCACTAGTGTACTGGTATCCCACTTCACTCTCTAGTACGTTATACTCACCTCTTGGGTGGTGGACAGATATTTCAAGTATATTAAACTATGATATACTGTTTTGTAACAGCATAATTGACACTCATAGTTGTTAATGAAATTCCGTTTGTTTATAGCAGGACGTTTCTCAGGTATCACATCGTTTAGTACGTTAGCTGTAAATTCAGAAAGACTGAAAAATTTATAAACACAAAAAAACCATACCCCCGGCCGGGATTGAACCCGCGGTCATAGAGTCTCAAAACTCCAGCCCGTCGCGTTAGCCACTAGACCAGCTAGCCACAATAAGATTCATCCAACTAGGTATATTTCTACACCATAGGAAAGTTAGCACAGGCACCTCTGTGACCACAAATGCAAGTTTTTACAGACGAATCTCCAGCTAGCGTGGCCGTGACGAACTCTAGCTCAAGTCCCTTCACTGCCGTCAACATGACTCAAGAAATCGTAATGACACGATTGCAAATAAACCATACCCCCGGCCGGGATTGAACCCGCGGTCATAGAGTCTCAAAACTCCAGCCCGTCGCGTTAGCCACTAGACCAGCTAGCGGGTTCAATCCCGGCCGGGGGTATGGTTTATTTGCAATCGTGTCATTACGATTTCTTGAGTCAATTTATAAACACGTTTATATTGACTGGTTAAATACTTAGGATATGATCCAAAATGGCACGAAGTATATTTAACTAATTGACGTGAAGAATGTTGATTGCAACAACGTCACTCGACGATGTAAGACCCGAAACTGGAAGGTCATGAGCAGCTATTCCACTGAT
The DNA here is from genome assembly GCF_026875155.1 of Cherax quadricarinatus. NCBI lineage: Eukaryota > Metazoa > Arthropoda > Malacostraca > Decapoda > Parastacidae > Cherax > Cherax quadricarinatus. Next base: position 2,086,824 of record NC_069463.1, read on the forward strand.
AATGTCGAGTATATTTGTTACTCAGATGTTAGCCAGTGCAAAATCCCATTGATGGACCCCAGTGGAAATAAGTAAAGGACCCCAATGGAAATAAGTAAAGGACCCAAATGGAAATAAGTAAAGGACCCCAATGGAAATAAGCAAAGGACCCCAATGGAAATAAGCAAAGGACCCCAGTGGAAATAAGTAAAGGACCTCAATGGAAATAAGTAAAGGACCCCAATGGAAATAAGTAAAGGACCCCAATGGAAATAAGTAAAGGACCCCAATGGAAATAAGCAAAGGACCCCAATGGAAATAAGTAAAGGACCCAAATGGAAATAAGTAAAGGACCCCAATGGAAATAAGCAAAGGACCCAAATGGAAATAAGTAAAGGACCCCAATGGAAATAAGCAAAGGACCCCAATGGAAATAAGTAAAGGACCCAAATGGAAATAAGCCATTTTGTTTGACTTTTTTTGGGTTATCCCAGGTTCTCTACACATATGCTGCTATGTATGATAATATATGTAACTGTATTTGTGTATACCTGAATAAACTTACTTACCATGCTGACAATGTTTTCAACTCCCGCGATAAACAACCTTGAGGCAAAGTTTTCACTGAATTATAAATTAAGAATATATATGTATATAATTCCTTCCACAATATACTTAGTGTTCTTTCTTAAAATGTGTATACATTTGTATATATACACCTCCAAAAAATAGGGGGGTAGAATGTAGGGAGAGGCGATGGTGTAGAAGAGAACTACCCAGGTTCCCCTGACAGCCAGCTAACCCCACACCCTCCCCAAAACCCCATAAGGTTAGTGGTATTTTTACACCGTGAGTTTAAACCCTTTTCACCGGGGTTACACCGTTGGGGAACACCCTGGGTAGACACCGTCGGGATACATATGGGTATACACCGTGAGTTAAAAACCGTGAGTATACACCGTGGGTAGACACCGTCGGTATACACCATGGGTATACACCCTGGGTATACACCCTGGGGATACACCGTGGGTAAACCGTGAGTATACACCGTGGGTAACCCGTCGGGATACACCGTGGGGATACACCGTGGGATACACCCTGGGGATAACCGCGGAACACCATGGGATACACCGTGGGTATTTCACCCTGGGTATCACCCTGAATATAACCCTGGGTAACACCCTCGGTATATACCCGGGGGATACACCCTTGGGATACACCGTGGGTATAAACCATTATTAAGACGAATTTTTCTGTTCTTGTGTATGGGGTATATTGGGTTATGAACATTTTTTTTATTATTATCAAATATTCGCCGTTTCTCCCGGCCGGGCTTTTTCCAAGGGTGGGCCCCGGGCCCTTGGGTCCCCCTTTAGGGAGTGTTTGAGACCTAATCTGCCATGGGGGGGAAAGGGAAAGTACCTCCTCATCTTTGGGACCCCCTGCCCTAGGCCTAGCCCAAGTAGGCCTCTTGGGCTGCCATCCCCCCCCAAGGGGGGTAATGGGAATGACAGTTTTTGAGCAAAGGCCCCCGGGTCGGCCCACCCTGCCCTAGAAAGGGCTGGGGAGGTTTTGATTGAAGAATTTTTTTTTTTTTGCTCTCCCGTATTAAGTTGGGTTTTACAGTACATACAATGTGTACATGAAAATATATAAAATTCTTAAATGACTTCAGCAAATAATAAAAAAATATTCCAACATATATATTTTTTTTATATATATATATATATAATATATATATATATTTTTATATAATATTATTAAAAATTTTTTATATAATTATCGGCGAATAGGGAGAAACTTGCGATCTTGGCTTAAATAGCAACGCTCACTTGCCATATAGGCAAGTGAAAATTTGTGTACAAAAAATTTCGCCCAAATTATTCTGAACCTAACGAAAAAAAATAATTTCACTTTTTTTGTTTAGTATTAAATTATTTTAAACAAATCTAAAATAATTTATTTTGGGTTTAGGCAAAAAATTGTTCTTTTTTATAAAAAGGTTAGGTAAGTTTTCTAAGATTTTTTTCTAGAAAATTTAATTTTTTTTTTACATTAACATTAATGAAAAAAAATATATTTTAAACGTATAAGAAAAATTTTAAAAAGGATTTTTTTTAAATGGTTCTTGTAATTGACCAGTTTTACATATTCGGCACGACATATTATGAAATAAGATCACAGTAAAAAGGTGATATCGAATAAGCAAAACAACCACTGTGAAAGAATAGAAAAAATTCCATGCGCTTTCGAAACTTCCACATTATCAAGGAACAATAAAAGTAATACATAAGGGGAAAGGGCATAAAAGGGTCTAGCCACACCTCACCATCACATCCCAAAACAAAGCAACACCTGCGCGGGGACGACACCCGACTCAAAAGAAAAGAACACTGCAGTAGGTTGTTGGCCCTATTAGTCAGGTCCTTCGCGATACCCCCACTAAAAAAATATTTGTAAACCCCTAGTATTTCCCCAAGAATTAAGTGTATTATTTTTTTAAATGTTTTATTAAATTTTTCCCCAAATTCTATTAATTATAAATGGATCTAATTTTATAAACCAAAGGAAATATTATATTTTTGCAAAAATGCTTTTTATGAAACAAGTTTCAATTACTTTCCCGTAAACCCAGGGACTTGTTTGATACACTTTCCCAACTTTTTGAAAATAAATTTGGATGGTTAAAACTCTCACTGAAAATAGACTTGGAATTTGTCCATTCTAATGCTATATTATGTTTTTTTAATTTTAGTTCGAGACTTTTACAGTTTTTACCGTAATAAAAATTTATCGCAAAATTTTACAAGGAATTTTATACACATTCCGTCAGCGTTTTTGGGGGGGAAATTTTTAATCAAAAGTTTTTTTTATTGTATCAAGATTTTTTAAAAACAAAATTTTATATTAAAAGTCTTAAGAAGAGAAGGCATATCAACCAAGTTTATATAAGTTTGGTTTTCCCCTTTTTTGGGTTGTTTTAAAAATTTTCTAGCAGTTTTTTAAAAATTTACAAACATGTTTTTTGGGGTTTTGAGATCATTACTTTTTATAACTTTTTGAGATCTTTCTCAGAACCCTTTTCCAGCAACTTAAGGGAAAAATTGAGGGCAGCGAAAATGGAGATACGGCGATTTTACGAGGAAAACAAGAGGATTTTGTTAGTCCCTGTTTCGATCTGGTCGAAGGGATCGTGGTCAGTGGCTGGACAGGGGGACGACGAAGTTGACGATCAAGAAGACGAATGGAAAGCCAGAAACGATGAAGAAGAAAGAGACGTGTGGAAACTCCTGGGAAACCTCCAACGCATTTTCGGTCTACCCGAGAAAGTGGTCGATACTGGGATCCCTCACGACGAACGACAAAGGGAAAGGGAAGAATATTGTTGTTGTTGGGGATAGCCAGGTTAGATACATGGATAGGGCATTCTGCTTGAAGGACAGGAGTAGGAGACAAAAGGGGATTTCTTTCCGGGGCTGGATGGAGGGCTTGTTGCCGGGTTGACAAAAATCATGAATGGTAATGGGGTCAATCCTATTATTTGCCTCAGGCTGGGGCAAAGATTAGGCAAGCGTAAAGTGAGGATTTTTTTAGAAAGTTCAGGACAGCTAAAACTAATTAGGAAGAAGGGGGGCGCCCCGTTATAGTGGCATTTTTGCCAAGAAGAGGTGTTGGTAAGAATGGTTGTCCAGAGCAATTGGTATTAATTGTTGGTGGGAAAAAACTGTAAGGATAATGCAGTACCATTTTATTGAACTGGGACAACTCTATGGCCGAAAAGAATGTATGCCAGGGATGGGGGTTTACTTATCCCGGGGGAGGTGTGGGGTTTTCTTGCTAACTCAGTTGAGGGGGTTTTTAGGGGGTTTAAAAATAGGATAGTTAGAGGGGATGGGTTTAGAAATGATTAATAATGGGAGGATATATTGATTTTTGCTCTGATATTAAGAATCTTTTAAAAGTAAATGTCAGGAGTAACTTGGGTAATGATAATTTTAGAAATTTGTAAAAAATAAGATGAATAGGAAAATGTGCGAAGAAAAAAAATATATGGTTTTTTTTGTAAAAAGTCGAAGTGCAAGAAATAAAATTAATGAACTACTTTGGTAGCATGGCTGGGAAATTTGATATCATTGCATTAACGAAACGGGATGATTTTTAAAAAGGGGATATGATGTTGGGGTGTAATATTCAGGGATTTAGTTTTTCAATGGGATGATGAAAAGGGAAGGGGGGAGGGTTTCATTTAGCGAGAAAATATTAATTGTTGCATAAAAACAGGTATAAAAATAGACGGGCAGTAACGAGTCTGTATGGGTAGAGTTCGTGGAGGGTCAAGAAAAACTAATTCTAGGTGTAATATACCGACCTCCAGGCTTGGATCACGATAGAGGGAGACTTCTTTGGGACGAAATTGTTAGGGCTTCTGGACAAAAGAAAACATAGTCATAGTAGGGGACTTCAACTTTAGTCAAATTGACTGGGAATTCTTTGACAGGTAATCTAGGTCCAGTGACTTCATGGAAACAGTTCAGGACTGTTTTCTGAAACAGAGTGTAACTGAGCCTACCCGGGGTAATAATTTGCTAGACCTAGTCTTGTCAAATAAGGAAACACTCGTGAATAATCTGGAGATCACTGAAGAGCTTGGCGCAAGTGATCACAAATCCATCACTTTAGCATTAATGGGAATGCAAGAATAATGATAATACAGTAAAAATCCCTGATTTTCGTTCTGCCGATTATAATGGACTTAGGGAAAAATTCTGTCTAATCTTGATTGGGGTTATCTAGCTATTGATTTTATTGACGTAATCATACTTATGAATATGAAGGGATCTGCTTTTTATGATTGTTTTCTTAATAATGTACACAGTGCCCAGAGTATATACATTCCCCAGAGAGAATTTAGGTCTAATAATAACGATCCCAAATGGGTTAACAGGGGCTAAAGCATCTATTAGGGGGGGGAAAAGGGAATTTATAGGCGCTCAGAAGAGGAGAGGTTAACCTTACTGACCAATATGTTCAGCTTTAAAAAGAGAAGTAAAAAAGGGGGATTAGAAAGGCTAAACGTGACTATGAAATTAGAGTTTCTAATGAATCAAAGACTAATCCAAAGGGGTTCTTTTAAGTGTATTAGGACGAAGGTGAAGGAAAAAGTAGGACCTCTGGGAAAACTGGGAAATGGACAGTGACGGATAATGAACTGGAAATGTGTTCCTTATTTAATGACTATTTTTTGTCAGTTTTTTTCACAGGAAGATGTAAATGAGATTCCAGTAATTAACATTTTTTAGTTCCTGATGAATTTAAGTTAACAATATTACTGTCACGAGGGACTGGTTATTAAACAGATAGACAAAAATGAAACAAAAAAAGTCCCGGGACCCGATGAGTTGTTTTAAGGGTAATTTTTGGAATGCAAGGGTTTGGGCTTAGTCAGCCATTAACGAGTTTATTCAAAGGGGTCCCTCCTTACCCGTGTTGTGCCAGAGTTGTGGAAGTGGCTAATTTTGGTTCCTATATTCAAATTTTAGGGGATAAGTCCACCCTTCAAATTTCCGTCAAAGCCTTTAATCTATAGTGGGCAAGTTTTAGAATCAATTATAGCTGAATTATCAAAAATCACCTTTAAGAGCATTTAAATTGATAAATTGGGAACTCAGCATGGATTCACGAGAGGGGCGTTTCCCGCCTGACAAACTTACTGATGTTCTTTAATAGGGGAAAATTTGAGGCAGTTTACCGTGATAAGGAATTTTGATATTGTTTATTTGGATTTTAGTAAAGCCTTCGACAGAGTACCTCACAAGAGCCCTCTTAAGAAAAGTGGCAGCTCATGGTATAGGAGGTAAAGTTCTAGCATGGATTGAGGCATGGCTTACCAATAGAAAGCAGAGAGTTACCATTAATGGAGTGAAATCTGAATGGGGATTAGTCACTAGTGGCGTTCCACAAGGATCAGTTTTAGGGCCTCTCCTGTTCATAATTTACATTAATGACCTTGATGAAGGGATTACTAGTGACAGAGTAAGTTTGCTGATGATACAAAGATAGGCCGTATAATTCACTCTGAGGAGAATATCAATGAACTCCAGGACGATTTGAACAAATTAATGTCTTGGTCTGAAAAATGGGAGATGAAGTTAATGTGGATAAAATGTAAGGTACTTGCCCTTGGTAATGAAAATAACCCTCGAAGCTATAATCTAGGTGAAGTAGAGCTTGGTCATACAGAAATGTGAAAAAGACTTGGGAGTCATGGTAAGCAGAATCTAAAGCCAAGACAGCAGTGCCTTAGTGTGCGCAACAAGGCCAACAGATTACTTGGATTTATCTCAAGAAGTATAAGTAACAGAAGTCCAAAAGTTATTTTACAGCTCTATACATCACTAGTGAGGCCTCATTTAGATTATGCTGCTCAGTTTTGTCCCCTTACTACAGGATGGACATAGACTCATTAGAAAACATACAGAGAAGAATGACTAAAATGATTTACTGTGTAAGGAACCTCCCGTATGAAGATAGACTTAAAGCCTTAAATCTCCACTCTCTGGAGAGGCGTAGAATGAGGGAGATATCATTGAAGTGTATAAGTGGATGACGGGCATAAACAAGGGAGACAATAAAGTACTGAGGGTGTCGAACCAGGTAAGAACCAGGAATAATGGATTTAAGTTGGATAAATTTAGATTTAGAAAGGACATAGGTAAGTACTGGTTTTCTAACAGAGTTGTAGATGCGTGGAACAGTCTTCCCAGTGGGGTGATAGAGGCTAGGACCTTGGGTAGCTTTAAGAAGAGACTGGACAAATATATGAGTGGGAGGGGCTGGGTTTGATTGGTGTCATGGGGTACGGGAGTTATTTCTTGGGTAGCTTTAGGTAGATGTCGTTTTGATAAGGACCTGCCTCGTATGGGCCAGTAGGCCTTCTGCAGTGTTCCTACATTCTTATGTTCTTATGTTCTTATGTTCATTATCAAAAACACTGATCAGAAAACCGACAGTTTAACTCTATCTTGATGTAAAGAATAATAGTGGACATAGGAACAGTTATTTGTAGGTTTTCTGTAAATTTTAAATTTGAAGTCATTATTACCCTTAATAATTAAAACATCTAGAAAAGGCAATGAGTTATTTTCCTCAAACTCAACAGTAAAGTTTATAGAATGGGCTAAACTATTTAACTTAACAAGAAAACAGTTTATATCTACATTCTTGGGCATAAGACACAAAATATCATCAACATATCTGAACCATTTATCTCTATTAGAGAGGATTGTGTTAAGCAACCTTGTTTCAAAAAATTCAATGTAAAAGTTACTAAGAACAGGTGAAAGAGGATTTCCCATTGCCATACCAAACTTCTGAGTGTAAAACTTATCATTAAATACAAATTTTGCATCAACAATGCAAAGCTTAATAAGTTTAATGATAGTAGGAACTGGCAATGGTAAATCATATTTAACGAGTTCTTCAGATAAGAAACTTAATAAATCACCAACTGGAACTTTTGTAAACAAGGAAGTAACATCAAAACTAACCATGTTAAAATCATTTAATTCAGTCATGGAGCTTAACATATCAACTAAATCTATGTTGTTTTTAACATTAAAGTTAGAAATTTTTCCAACAATAGGGCTCAAAATGTCGACAAGCCATTTGGATAATTTATATGAAACTGACCCTATGGAGCTAATAATTGGTCTGACTGGATTACATGTATGGATTAATAAAACACACAAGCCAGGTAATCCAGTCAGACCAATTATTAGCTACATAGGTTCAGTTTCATATAAATGGAGAATGAAAAAGAAAGATGAAGAGAGTGGTGAGGGAGTACAAAAGGAGAGCAAATGATAGAGTGGGAGAGGCAGTGTCAACAAATATTGCTTAGAATAAGGAAAAAAGAATTGAAGTGTGAAAAAATGGGTTAAGAAAGTCGGGGGAAAAACGAATAAATTATAAATAGTTAAAAAAGTGGGTTATTTGGGAAGTTTGGGGGAAAATTTTGAAAAAACGGGGTAAATAATGAAGAGAGGGGGGCCCAGAAAATTTTCATGCATTGGTCGGGGGTGGAAAACTTCTTTTAGGATGAAGGAAGGATTGATTTTGGGGGGGAGGTGCTTTTGAGGTTTTACGTAGAATGAAAGGGGGTTTTAAAGCAGTTTGGAACTGATGTGATCATAAACAAAAAAATGTTAAAAAAACAGGGGAGATAAAAGTTTTGGAGTGGTTGGAAATTTTTGTTTTTTAATAAATGTCTGAAAGGGGAAGGTACCTGGGTTTGGGCAGGGGGACTTAATTTCCCCTTTTAAAAAAAGAGAAGGGGGACAAAAGAAAATAAAAAAAATTTATAGGGGGGAATAAGTTTACTGAGTTTTTAACCAATTAAAGTGGTAATTTTATTTATTATTGAAAGAATTAGAGCAAAAGCCCGAAAAATAGGATTGGGGAAAGGAAAAGGAGGTTTAAAGAGTGGGTAGGGGTTGGGTGGGCCCAAGTGTTCAAAATTAAAAGCTTTATATGTAAAACAGTTTCTAGAAAAAGGGTAGGGAAGTTTTCATGCATTTTTTGGTTTTAAGAAAAGGCATTTGAAAAGGTGTTATGGAGCAATGTGGCAGATGTTGTAAGTTAGGAAAGGTGGAAAATTTACAAAATGCGGTAGGGGTTTTTATGGGGTTTATTGAGGCTCATGTTAGGGTTGCAGAAGAGAGGGAGACATTTCCCCGGAAAAAATTGGCCCTTAAAAAGGGATGTGTAATTTTAACCTTGGTTTTTTAATATATTTTTTTGGGGGGGGTTTTGTAAAAGAAGAAAAATGTCTAGGGTTTTGGAGAGGGGTTTTGGGGTTTAAAATTTATGGGGAATTTTTTACAAAATGTGATTTGATGATACGGGGTTTTTTTGGGGGGATTTACAGAATTTTGCAAAGTTAGTGAAGGGTTTTTTGGGGGGGGTTTTGAAAAAAGGCGGTGAATGTTGTGATCCCAACATCTTTCCCTTTGGGGAATATATTTTTTGTTTTTTTAAAAAAATTTTATTTTTTTATTTTGTGGTTTATTTTCTTTTGCGTTTTTTTTTTTTTTTAAAAAAAGTTTCTTTATTATATTTTAATATTTATATATATTTATATATATATATAAATAAAATATATACAGAACAACCCCGGGCTTTCTCACATTTTTAAAGGAATTTAAAAAAACAAAAACAAAAAAAGGACAAAAACCTCAAAGAAAACGTAAAATAAAAAAAACCTGACTCTGTAAAAACACAACTGATATTTCTACTCTTTCATTAAGTTTTTTTTAATTTTAAATGCATTTTTCAAATTCTTTAAAAAAAAATTTTATTAATTATAAATGAACCCAATTTATAAAAACCCCAAAAGGGAAATTTTTCAAAATTGTAAAAACTGTTTTTTAAAGAAAAAATTTTTCCCAATTTAAATTTTTCCCTGTTCACCTTTGGAAACTTTGTTTAATACTACATTTTCTCAATTTTTGGGAAAATCAATTGGATTTTTAAAAATCTCTTCATAAATTAAATAGTCATGGGTTTTTCTTGCCCATTTTTAAATTTTGCTATTTTTATGTTGTTTTAATCTTAGTTTCGGGGTTTTTTTACCATTTTTGACCTAAAAAACTTTATGCTTTTTTTTTCAAAGGAATTTTTTATGGGGACACATCCGTCGCTTTTTTGGGGGGGAAAATTTTATAAAAAATTTTTTTTTTATTATATCAAGTTTTAAAAAAACCCAACTTTGATTTTTAAAATCTTAAAAGAAAGACAAAATTTTTTACCCAAGTTTTAAAAGGTTTTGGGGGGAAGAACCCAACGTATTTTTAGTTTGAAAAAAAGGGTTGGGTTTGTCCCTTTTTGGATTTGGAAAAAAAAAGTTTTTCTGGAAATTTTTAAAAAGGGTTTTATAAATTTTAAGTTTTTTGGGGTTTTTTATAGATAAATAGCAAATTTCAAAAAATTTTTTGGAAAATTTCCCTTCCCCTTTTAAACTTGGGAATTCAACTTTAAATTTACATTAGGGGGGGACAAGTTTAAAAATTTTCCCTCTGTTTACTCACCCTTTTTTGTTTTTTCAAAGTTGAAAAGGTTGCATAAAGCAAATCCATTTTTGACAGAAACTTTTACTAAAACATGTTTTTTTTTAAAAAATTTGTTTTGAAAATTTATTTTTTTTTGGTTTATATAAATTTGGATTTATTCAAAAATTAATAAAATTTTGGGGAAAAATTTAAAATTTTTTTTACATTAAAACAAGTTAAAAAAAATTAAAAAATTTTTTTGGGAAAGGAATTTAGGTTTTGTTTCAAAGAGTGGGTGTTGTGACGGGACTGGGAGGTGTAGTCTTGTGGGGAACTTGGTCCGGGGAAATGGGAATTACAATGCATGCACTGAAAAGGGGAGGGGTTTGGGGGGGGATACTGACTTTTTGGGAAAGGGATGTTAAGCGGTCGTACCCTGGCCCCTTTGGGAAAAAGAATGTTTTAAACATTAAATATACATTATATATATATATATAAATATATATAATATATATATATAGGGTATATAATATTTTATTTTATAAAAATAATATATATATAAATATTTTATATATAAAATATATATATATTTATATAATAAAAATATTTATATACAATGTCGTCCCCGGAAAAATTTTAAAAAACGGGTTTCAATTAGCAAAAACACTTTTTAAAATTAAGTCCTTTTCAAAAAATTTTCTTTTTCCCTTTAAAGATATATTTTTTTCTTTAAAATTTTTAATGTAAAAAATTTTAATTTTGCACCAAAAAAATCTTAGATAACTTTCCTTTAAACCCTTTTTAAACGGAGGGTTTTTTTTTTAGCCTAACCCAACTTAAAAATATTTTAATTTTTTTACAATAATTTAATACTACCAAACACAGTGGAAAAAAATTTTTTTTTTCGTTGGTTTTTAAATTTATTTTGGGGGAAAAATTAAAAGCATACACAAATTTTCGCTTGCCTATATGGCCCAAAATAGCCCCTGCTATTTAAACCAAGATCGCAATTTGCCTATTCGGCACGACTTATATATATTTTATATATATATATTATATATAATATATTTTATATATATAAAATATTTTATTTATATATATATAATATATATATGCAAGTAAATGTGAGGGGGGTTGACAAGAGGCGTGGAGTTAAAAGTAAAGAATCAACACAAAGTGGGAGTTGGGGCACAGCGCCCTTTTCTGATGACCTGGCTCTTTTGGGGATTCTGAAAAAAGGTTTGGGGAGAGAATTTGGGGGATGAATTTGGTAGGGGGGTGGGAAAAAAGGGAAAAATTTAAAGGGGGAAAAAGGAAAGGTAAGGTTTTTGAAAGGGTAACAAAAAAAATTTTGGTGATGAAATTTGAATATCAGATTGGAGGGAGAGGGGTATGGGGAGGTGATGTATTCGATATTTGGGAGTGGACGAGTAGCGGATGGGGCCCTTTTAAAGAAAAGAGGTGAATTCATATAATTTATGGGGAAAAAGAGGGTGGTGCACTTAGGAGTCTGTGGGGACAAAGAACTTTTTCCTTGGAGGCAAAGAAAGGGGAAAGTAAAGAGAGTATAAATTTTACCAACACTCTTATATGGGGGGTGGGAAACATGGGGGATGAATGTTGCAGCGAAAGGGGAAGATGGAGGCGTGGAGATGTCAGTCTTTGAGGGCAATGTGTGGTGTGAATTTAATCAGGAATTTGTTTGTTTGGAAGTTAGGAGGAGGTGCGGGATTACCAAAACTGTTGTTTCCCGAGGGGTGAGGAAGGGTTTTGAGGTGGTTCGGACATGAAAAGAAAAATGGGGCGAAAAGAAAGCTTCAAAAGGTATCAAACTGTAGTGGGGAAGGGGGCGGGGGAGGGGGGCCTAGGAAAAAGGGTTTGGGGAAGGGGGTAAAGGAGGGTTTTTTTTGCGAGGGGTTGGCTTCCGCAGGTATTTCATGAGCGTTTTGATAGGAGGAATGGGAAAAAGGTTTTTTTAAAACTTGACGTGTGTTGGAGTGTGAGCAAAATAACATTTTTTGAAGGGATTCAGGGAAAAAAAGGCAGGCCCGGGCTGGGGTCCTGGAGATGGGAAGTACCCTGCCTGCATCTGAAGGAGGGGGGGTTAATGTTTCATTTAAAAACTGTTGTGTAAAGCCCCCTTCTGGCAAGAAAAAGGGATGGAGTGAATGTTTTTTTAAAGTTTTCTTTTTTGGGCCACCCTGCCTTGGTGGGAATTCCCCCAGGTGATAATAAAAAAAAAAAAAAAAAATAATGGGAAAAAAAAACCCCTCCCGAAAAAAAGAGAAATTTTCCCAAACGCTTTCGTAAATACTCAAATTTCGGAAACTTGAAAGTGAAGCATCCCAAAGGAAAACTATAAAGGGGGTTTGGCCACAAACCCCACTATCAAACCCCAAAAGGGTTTAAAAACGTGACGCGCGGGGAGGGCCCAAAATTGGGTAGGTCCTTTGCAAAATCACCCCCAAGTATTTATTGTTCCCTGTATTATTAAAAATTTTACCCAAAAATTTTAAATTTAAATTTTAAAAAGGATCTAAAATTTTTTTTAAACTATTTGGGTAAATTTAATAAAAACACTGGACAAATAAAAAGCTTGGGGGTGAGTTTTGCAAAGGACCCAACCCAAATTGGCTCGCCGCGGGGTCACGTGTTTTTTAAACCCTTTTTGGGGGTCTGATAGTGAGGTGCCTGGGCCCGGGGCCCCTTATATTTTCTTTCCTTTGGATGCTTCACTTTCATAGTTCCTTTATAATGTGAGAAAACAAAGAAAGCGCTTGGAATTTTCTATTCTTTCAGAGTGTTTTTTTTGCTATTTTTAAAAACACCTGGTTTTAATTTTGGATTTAAATTGGGAAAAATATGTATTTATGTATTAAAAAAAATATATTTTATATATTATATATATATAAATAATAATATATATATATATTTATATATAAAATATTTATATTAAATATATTTATAATATTTATTAAAACCCAAAAATATTTTCCAAAAAAGGATTTTGTCATCACCTCCTGCGTCCCCAAAAAGCAATAAAATGAAGTTTAAATAAGCCCCTGATTTTTAAATTAAGTGCTGAAGAAGCCCTTTGAGAGTGAGGTGTTTAGGGAGGGGAATGAAGACAAACTTAAAGAAAATAGCCCGGGGCTGTAGATTTGGGCCGGCTCCCAAAATTGCCTTACAACCCCCCTACAAATACATATTTCGACATAGGGAAACACCACTTCCCCCTAAAAACTATTTTACGTCTTAAGGGTACCGTTTAAAATTACGGGGCCCGGGGTACAAATTTATGTTAGAACCCCCTAACAAAAAAAGTGGGTAAAGCTTTGGAACCCCCCTCCATGGGTTCCAGGCCACTGTCATAGGTTCCAGGGCCATTCGTATGGGTTCCAGGCCACCCTTTTATAGGGTTTCCCGGCCCCCTGGGTAATCTTTTATCGAGATGTTTTATGTTTACCTAGAAGAGCGAGTTTTACCCGACATGTGTGATGTTTAAACAGAAATGAATGTTCCCCCTGAGATGAGTGATGTTCATCGAAATTTAGTGTTCACCTGAGATGATGATCAACTGAGATGATGATGTTCACCTGAGATGATTGATTTCCCTGAGATGGGATGTTCAAAAATGAGATGAGTGATGTTCACCCGAATGAGTTTATGTTTTTAAATGAGATGAGTGAAATTCACCTGAGATTTGTTTAAAGTTTTATCAGAAAATGAGTGATGTTCACCTGAGATGAATTTAAAGTTTCACCCCGAGGAGTGTTTTTCACCTTTAGATGAGTGATTTTTCACCTAAATGAGTGATGTTCATCAGAGATGAGTGAAAGTTCATTCCCGGATGAAGGGTGTTCATCAGAGATAAGTGTTCACCTGAATTTAGTGATGTTTATCTGAGATGAAATGAAAGTTCATCAGAGATGTGTGTTTTCCCCCCGAGTTGAGTTATGTTCATCAGAGTGAAAAGTTTTTCCCCCTGAAAGGTGATTTCAACCCGAGATGGTGAAAGCTCACCTGAGATGAGTGGGTGTTCCAACTGAAAAGAGGATGTTCACCTGAGATGAGTGATTTCCCTGAGATGGGGTGTTCACTTGAGATGAAATGATGTTCACTTGGATGAGTGATGTTCACTTGGATTGGGGTGATTTTTCACTTTTAGATGAGTGATGTTCACTTGAGATGAGGGGATGTTTCCCCCCCAGGTTCAACAAAAGTTCGATGTTTCACACAGTATAATCATTCTCGGAAAAAGAAACATCAGACACAATTATAAGACGCAAAGTTTATTTTGTACGTGTTTCCCCCCGTGTTTCCCCCGTGCTTTTCCCCTGTTCCCCCGTGCTCCACCGTGTTCCAAACCCTGTTTCCACCCTGTTTTCCCCCGTGCTTCACCGTGTTTCCCCCGTGTTACCAAACCCTGTTTTTTCCCCCCGTGTTCCAAACCCGGGTCCCCTGTTACAACCGTGTTCCAAACCCTGTTCCACCGTGTTCCACCTGCTCCCCGTGCTCCACCGTGTTTTTACCCGGGCCCACCGGGCTTCACGTGCTCCGCCGGGCTCCACCCGGGGTTCCCGGCTCCACCGTGCTCAAAATGCTTCACGGGTGCTTCACCGTTCTCCACCCTCACCACCGTGCTATACCGTTATTTCCCCCGGGGCTCCCTCTTTTCTCCCCCTGTGCTATACCGTGCTCCGCCCCTGCTCCACCGTTCTCCCCGTGGGTATAAACCCTGCTCCACCGTGCCCATACCGTGCTCCACCCTGTTCCACCCTGTCCCCCGTGCTCCACCGTGTTTCCAAACCCTTTCTCCACCCCTGCTCCAAACCCTTCTTCAAAGGTTTCTTCACCGTGCTCCACCGTGCTATACCCCTGTCCACCGTGCTCCACTGTGCCCCCCCGTTCCCCACCGTGCTCCACCGTGCTCAACCGTGCTTCCGGTGGTTTACCGTGCTCCACCGTGCTCCCCGTGTAAAACCGGCTCCACCCAGCTCCACCCTGCTACACTCTGCTAAAAACCCGGGTCCGCCGGCTTAAAAAGTGCTCCTTTCCCTGCCTTTTAAAAGTTTTTCCTTTCCCTGCTATAAACCCTGCCCACCGTGCCTCCCAAAACCCTGCTCCCCCGTTCTCCACCGTGGGCCCCCCAGGGTCCGCCATGCTCCACCGTGCTTGCCCGTGCCCACTTGCCCACGTGCTCCCCCGTGTTTTTTCCGGCTCCCCTTGTTCCACCTTTCTCCCCCTGTTCTTAAACCCTGCTCCGCCGGGGTCCACCGTGATGCGCCCCGGGACCACGGCTCCACCGTGCACCCCGTGCTCCACCGTGCTCCATCGGCTCCACGGCTCCACCCTTCCCCCCCCCCGTGCTCCACCGTGCTCCACCGTGTCCACCTTTCTCCAGCGTGCTCCACCGTGTTTTTATCCCCCTGCTCCACCGTGCTCCCCCGTGCTCCACCTTTCTCCCCGGCCCCTAAACCCTGCTCCGCCGTGCTCCACCGGGCCCACCGTGATCCGCCGTTTCACCACGTGCTCCACGTGCTCCCCCGTTTTCCACCCGGGTTCCCCCCTTTCTCTAAACCCTTTCTCCAAATGTCTCCACCGTGCCCCCCCCTTCTCCCCGTGCTTCACCGTGGGTTCCCCCCGGGGGCTATACCGTGCTCCACCGTGCTCCACCGTTGGTTTTACCCTGCTCCCCCCGTGCTCCACCCTTTCTCCACCCTGCCCTTCCCCCGGTGCTTTTACCGTGCTCCACCGTGCTAACCGTTTCTTCCCCCCGTGCCCCCAAACGTGCTCCCACCGTGCTCCCACCGTGCCCCCCACCGTGCCCCAACCGTTTCTTACCGGGTGTTCCAAAACCCTGCTCCACCGTGCTCCAAACCCTTTCTTTTTACCGGGCCCACCGAGGGTCCACCGTGCTACACTCTTCTATACCGTGCTCCGCCGGGCTTTAAAAAGGCTCCTCCGTGCTTAAAAACTGCTCCTCCTGCTATACCCTGCTCCCCCCGTGCTCCACCGTGCTCCAAACCCTGGGGGTCCCCGTGCTCCGCCCTCTCCGCCCTGCTCCACCGTGCTCTGCTGTGCTCCCCCTTGCTCCACGTGCTCCACCGTGTTCCACCGTGCTCCCCCTGTGTTCCCCCCGTGACCCCATGTTCTACCGTGCTCCGCCGTGGGTCCCCCCGTGATGCCCGTGCAAACCCCGTGCTCCACCGTGCACCCCGTGCTCCACCCTTTCTCCATTTGTTTCTCCACGTGGGTCCCCCGTGCTCCACCGTGCCCTTTCCCCGGCTCCACCCTGCCCACCGTGCTCCACCGGCTTCACCGTGCTCCCCCTGCTCCACCGTGGGTCACCGTGCCCCCCCGGCCCCTACCGTTCTCCCCGTGCTCCCCGTTTCTCCACCTTTATCCCCGTGGCCCACGTGCTTTCCCCGTGGTTTCCCCCGTGCTCCACCGTGCTCCCCCTACCTAAGTGCTCCACTGTGCTCCCCCCCGTGTCCCCCGTGCCCACCGTGCTTTTACCGGGGTTTTCCCCGTGCTATACCCTGCTCCAAACCCTGGGGGCCCCCCGTTGTTCCCCCGGGCCCCCGTGCTCCACCGGCTTTCCCCCCGTGCTCCACCCCTTTCTCCTCCGTGCTCCACCCTGCTTTTACCGTGCCCACCGAGCCCACCGTGCTCCCCCTTTTGCATACCGTGCTCCCCCCCGGTCCCCTTGCCTTTCCCGTGCTCCACTGTGCTCCACCCCTGCTCCACTGTGCTCCCCCGTGCTCCCGTGCTTAAAACCCTGCTCCGCCGTGCTCCCCCTGCTTCCCCCGTGATCCCCCCGGCCCACGTGCTTCCCCGGCTCCACCGTGCTCCCCGTTGCTCCACCGTGCTCTACCGTGCCCACCGGGGGTCCGGGCCCTGCCCCCAGTGCTCCCCGTTCCCCCCCCCCCCCCCCCCCCCCCCCCCCCCCCCCCCCCCCCCCCCCCCCCCCCCCCCCCCCCCCCCCCCCCCCCCCCCGTGCTCCCCTTTCTCCACCGTGTCCACCGGGGCTTTCCCGGCTCCACCCCCTGCCCCTTCACCGGGTTTTCTCCACCGGAGGGTTAAAACCGTGCCCGGTTCCCCGGTGTTTTCACCCGTGTCCACCGTGCTCCCAAACCCTGCTATAACCCCTGCCCACCGAGCCCACCGTGCTACACTCTGTTACCGTCTCCGCCTGCTTTAAACGTGGGTCGTCCGTGCTTAAAAAGTGTCCTCCGTGCCCATACCGAGCTCCCACCCCTGCTCCCCCGTCTCCCCATGCTCCGGGCCCTGCTCCACCGTGGGTCTGCCCTTTCTCCACTTTTCTCCCCGTGCTCCCCCCGTGCTCCACCCTGCTCCCCCTGTGCTCCACCCTGCTCCCTGTCTCCCTTGCTCCGCCGTCTCCACCGTGATGCGCCCCCTGCACCACGTGGGTCCACCGTGCACCACGTGCTCCACCCTGCCCATCGGCTCCAACGGGCTCCCCCGTGCTCCAACCCTGCTCCACCCGTGCTCCACCGTGCTTCCACTGCTCCCCCGTGCTTCAACCCCTGGGTCCACCTGCTCCAACCCTGCTCCACCGTTTCTCCCCGTGCTTTTTTACCGTGCTCCGCCGTGCTCCAAAACCCTGCCCACCTGATCCGCCGTGCACCACGTGCTCCCCGTGCTCCCCCCGTGCTCCACCGTGATTCCGTGCTCTACCGTGCTCCACTGTGCTCCACCTGCTCCACCCCTGCTCCCCGTGCTCCACCGTGCCCCCCACCGTGCTTCAAAAGTTTTCCACCCTGCTATACCGTGCTCCACCGTGCTCCACCGTTGTTCACCGTGCTCCAAACCGGGGCTCCACCGTGCTCCAAACCTGCCCCCTCCCTGCTCCACCGTGCTATAAAACCCTACTCCACCCCGGGTCCACCCTGCTCCACTGTTTCTATTTACCGTCTCCGACGTTTCTCCACTTGCCCCTTTCTCCCAAATGTTCTCCACCGTGCTCCACTGTGCCCCCGTGTCCCCGTGCTCTACCGTGCCTTTCCCCCGTGCTCCACCGGCTCCAAACCCTTTATCCGCCGGTTTCAAACCCCGTGCCCACGTGCTCCACCCGTGCTCCCCCGTGGGTCCAACCCTGGGTCCGCCCTGCTCCCCGTGCTCTACCGTGTCCACCCTGGTCCGCCGTGCACCACGTGCTCCACGGGGCTTTCCCCCGTTCCCCCACGTGCTCCACCGTGTTTCCCCGTGCTCCGCTGTGCCCCCCACGTGCTCCGCCCTGCTCCACGTTTTTGGGTCCACCGTGCCTTTTCCCCGTGCCCCCACCGTGCTCCACCGTGAAAATGCTCCACCGCGCTTTCCCCGTGCTCCACCGTGCTCCACGTGCTCCCCCATGCTTCCCCCTTCCCACCGTGCTCCGCCGTGCCCCCCCGTGCTCCAAACCCTGCTCCCGCCTTTCCCCCGTGCTCCACGTGCTCCACCGTGGGCCCAAAGTGCTCCGGCGTGCTCACCGGCTTCCCGTGCCCCCGTGTTTCTCCGCCGGGTCTGCTAGGGCCCCCCCATGCTTTGAGCTCGAGGACATGGTTTGGGCCCAAGGGCCCGAGGGAAACAAGACAGGATAATTTAGGGAAAAGTTGGCAGGGCAGGGTAGGTAGGCCAAGGCGGCAGAACCCGGAAAATCCCGGGAAAAGAGGTGGCAGGACAGGGGGAGGCCCAAACAAAAAAGTGGGGACGACAAAGGGGAGGTGAGGCGAGAGATGGCAGGGGGAAAGGGAAAACCAGGCTAGAGCTCGCAAGACGGGGAAAAGCCCGGACAGGATAAAAAAGGCCAGAGGTGGGAGGGGTTGGGGAGACCCGGGCCCGAGGTGGGACGGCAGGATAGCCGACCAAAGGGGGCAGGACATATAGGTCAGGCCCGAGGTGGCAAACAAGGGTTTTGGCCAGGCCCGAGATGGCAAGGCAGGGTAGGCCAAAACCCGAGGCAACAAAAAAAGGGTAATCCGGACAAAGGTGGCAGGGGAAAAAATAGGGGGGGGCCCAAGATGTGGGAGGAGAGGGGAGGCCCCAAGGGGCTCAGAACGGGGGAGGCCCGGATTTTACTTGGCAGAAAAAAAGGGATAGCCAGGATAGAGATGGCAGGACAAAGGGGAGGCCCGGCCAGAGGTTTATAGGGCATTTGGGAACCCGGCCAAGGGGGGAAGAACAGGGTAGGGGTTTAGGCCCAGGGGGGCAACACAAGGTTTTGCCCCGGCCAGAGTGGCACGGCAGCGTTTGACCAAAAAAAGGCCCTCAGGGGAAACCAGGCTAAAGGGGCAAGGGGCAAAAAGGGCAAGCAAGATGTGGTTTGGAGGGGAGGCCAGACGGGGCGGACCAAAGGGTAAAGCCAGGCTAGAGCTGCAGGACAAAAGGGAAATCCGGGCCCGAGGTGACAGGACAGTGTAGACCAGGCCAAACTGGGAGGTCAGGTAAGGCCAGGTATGAAACCCTTGCAGGACAGGGATGGCCAACCAAAGGGTTCGGGAAAGGGGGCCAGGCCAAGGTCGTTTTTCTGGGGTTGGTCTGGAGAGAGCTGGATGGACAGCGTATTTTTCACCAGAGGGGCAATAAAAGGGTTTGGCCCGGGAAAGGTAGCATACATTGTTGGCCAGGGCCCAAAAGGGGGCTGGGCAGGGCTGGGCCCGGACAAAAAGGGGGAAAGCACTTTAGGGGCCCGACCCAGAGGTGGCAGGACAGGGTTTGGCCGGCGAGAAATTTGGGAGAAACCCGAGTTGGGGGAAGGCTAGAAAAATGGCAGGACAAGGGGTTTTCCCAGGGGTAAAGGAAACAGGACAGGAAAAATCCAGGCCAAAGGTGGCCCCGTTTTTGTTTGGGCCCGGCCCCGATGTGACAGGGGCAGGAAAAAACCCGAAAAAAGGTGGTAGGGCAAAAGGGGGAGGCCAGGCCAGAGATGGAAATATAGGGTTTGCCAACCCCTGGGTTTGTAGGACAGGGGAAGTCAGGAAAAAGGGGCAGGGCAGGGTTTTGGCCCTGCAAGACGTGAAAGGGAAAATGTAGGGACAGAGTAGGCCCGGGTTTTGAGCCGGCAGGACAAAGGGGAGACAAGGGCCGAGGTAGGGAGGAAGGATAATTCAGGCAAGAGGTGACAGGACAGGGGAGGCTTTTGCAAGAGGTTGCAGGACAAGGGGGGGCAAAACAAAAGGTTGGAAAGGGCATTGGGGCCCGGGTAGAGCTCGCAAGGCATGGTTGGCCCAAGCCCGAAGGGAGCAGGGCAGGGTAATTTAGGCAAGAGGTGGCAGGGGCAGGTTAAAGGGTATGCAAAAAGGGGGGCCGAGCGGGGAGGCAAGGTGGCCATGTTAAAAGGGTGGCAGGGGCGGGAAGGGCAAGGCCAGATGTACAGGACAGGGTAATTTCAGGCAAGAAGTGGCAAGACAGGGTAGAACAGGCCCGAGGTGGCAGGACAGGATAGTCCCGGACAGAGGGGGGCAGGGACAGGGTAAAGGGCCCGACCCAAAATTTGGAAAGACAGGGGAAGTGAGGCGAGGGGGTGGCCCGGACAGGGGAAAGGGCCCGCTAAGCTCGTAAGAAAAGGGTTTGCCAGGCCAGAGGCAGCAGGACAGGTAATTTAGGCCCAGAGGGGGTAGGACAGGGTTTGACCAGGGGCCCGAGGTGGGACGGCAGGATAGGGCCCAAAACCCAAAGGGGGAGGACAGGGAAGTCAGGCCAGAGCTGGCAGGGGCGGGTAGGGTGGGCCCGAGGTGACAGGACATTTTGGCAAGGGGCCGAGGTTGGGAGGGAAAACCCTTTGACCAAGGGCCCGAGGAGGCTGGAAGGGGGGAGGGCCCAAACCGGAAATTTGGGGGGACGGAAAAGGGGCCAAACCGGGAAATGGGAGGACAGGATAGGCCCAGGGAAAAGGGGTCGGAAAAGAAATAGGCCCCCGGGGAGAGGTGACAACAGGATAATTCCAAAGGTCGGAGTTTCCCCGGAAAAAATTTAAAAGGCCCCCAAAAATCCCCAAAAAAGGTGGAGAATAGGGTAGGCTGAAAATGGAAGGAGATGGTTGGTCAGGCCAGAGTGGCAATACATGTTTTTGGCCCGGGCCCAAAGGGGGCAAAACAGGGAAGGTCTCGGCCCGAGGTGGGAAGAAAAGGTTTGGCCAGGCCAAAAAAATGGCAGGGCTGGGTAGGGGCCCGGAAGACTGGGAGGAGGGGGTTTGGGGTTTTGGCCATTTGGTGGCAAATACCTTGGGATACCAACCGAGGGGCAAAGGGCAGGGTTAGGCCAGGGCCCGAGGCAGCAGGAAGGATAATCTAGGCCAGAGGTGGGACGACCCGGGGAACCCCGAGAGGGGGTTAAGGGCAGGGTTGGCCAGGGGCCCGAAAAGTGCCAGGGGCAGGGTTTGGAAAAGGCCCCGAGGGGGAAAACAGGGTAGGAAAAAAACCAAGGTGGCTGGGCACCGGGAGGTTTGGACAGAAGTGGAAGGGCAGGTAGAACCCGAGGTGGCAGGACAGGGGAGGCCCGCCAAAGGTGGCTGACCCGGGGGGCCGGCTAGAGGGGGGAGGACCCGGGTAGGCCAGGCCAGAGGGGGTAAGGGCCCAAATAAGGCCCGGGCCCGAGAAGGCCGGAAAGGGGTTAAAGGGAAGGGCCCCAGGTGGGAGGACAGGGGAGGCCGGCCAGAGGTGGCAAGGGCAAGGGATGCCAGGGGCCCAAAATTTGGGGGACAGGGTAGGCCAGGTCAGAGGGGGCAGGAAAGGGGAGGCCCCGGCCCAAAGGGGGCGGGGCATTGTAAAGGCCCCTACAGAAGGGGGCCCGGACAGAGTAAGGGGCCCGACAATAGGTGGCAGGACAGGGGGAGGCCAGACAATAGGTGGGCAGGGGCAAGGGGAGGCCAGGCATGAGTGGCAGGGCAGGGAAAAGGTTTTGGCCAAAAATTTGGGAGTACAGGGGAAGGGCCCGGCCAAGGTGGCATTTCAGTGGGAGGCCGGGCCAGAGGGGGGCAGTGCAGTGTAGGCCAGGCCAAAAGGTTTTCAGGGCAGGATGGGGGCATTTAGGAGTTTGCCAGACGGGGAGACCAGGCCAAAGGTTGGGAAAACATTGGGGGACCAGGCCAAAAGGTTGGCCCGGACAAAGGGTTTGGCCCGGCCAGAGGGGGCAGTACGAGTAGGGCCGGCCAGAGGGACAGGACAGGGTTGGCCAGTCCAGATGTGTCAGGACAGGGTAGACAGTCCAGAGGTGGCAGGACAGGGTATACCAGGCCAGAGGTGGCAGGACAGGATAGGCGAAGCCAGAAGTACATTGACAATGTGCAGGGCGAGTCTGAGCTGGAGGAACGTGCGTTGCCAAGCCACAAGTAGATTACTACTACTTACCACCTATCTACTTCTCTTCCCCCTACTACTACGACCAATGACAGTCCTATAAGGCTACATAACTATGGTCTGAAACCATAGGTATGTAGCCTTATAGGACTCTGATGTACCTGTCGACTTATCCGACTTGTCCACCCTGACTCCGCTAGGAGTATATATGTATATATGTAATTCATTTTTTAAAAGGGTATCCATAGTGTTGTTACAATAAGTCTACTCAGGGATAATGTCACTGCAGGTATGTTGCAGTGACGTCATCCCCAAGTCATTACCTGACCCGGCTGGTCAGGTGTACTGACTTTAGGTGCCTGTCCAGGACCCTCTTGAACACAAGACCCCAGGGGTCTTGAAGACAGCCAGGGGTCTTGAAGACAGCCAGGGGTCTTGAAGACAGCCAGGGGTCTTGAAGACAACCAGGGGTCTTGAAGACAACCAGGGGTCTTGAAGACAACCAGGGGTCTTGAAGACAACCAGGGGTCTTGAAGACAGCCAGGGGTCTTGAAGACAACCAGAGGTCTTGAAGACAACCAGGGGTCTTGAAGACAACCAGGGGTCTTGAAGACAACCAGGGTCTTGAAGACAACCAGGGGTCTTGAAGACAGCCAGGGGTCTTGAAGACAACCAGAGGTCTTGAAGACAACCAGAGGTCTTGAAGACAACCAGGGGTCTTGAAGACAACCAGGGGTCTTGAAGACAACCAGGGGTCTTGAAGACAACCAGAGGTCTTGAAGACAACCAGGGGTCTTGAAGACAACCAGGGGTCTTGAAGACAACCAGGGGTCTTGAAGACAACCAGGGGTCTTGAAGACAACCAGAGGTCTTGAAGACAACCAGGGGTCTTGAAGACAACCAGGGGTCTTGAAGACAACCAGGGGTCTTGAAGACAACCAGGGGTCTTGAAGACAACCAGGGGTCTTGAAGACAACCAGAGGTCTTGAAGACAACCAGGGGTCTTGAAGACAACCAGGGGTCTTGAAGACAACCAGGGGTCTTGAAGACAACCAGGGGTCTTGAAGACAACCAGGGGTCTTGAAGACAACCAGAGGTCTTGAAGACAACCAGGGTCTTGAAGACAACCAGGGGTCTTGAAGACAACCAGGGGTCTTGAAGACAACCAGGGGTCTTGAAGACAACCAGGGGTCTTGAAGACAACCAGGGGTCTTGAAGACAACCAGAGGTCTTGAAGACAACCAGGGGTCTTGAAGACAACCAGGGGTCTTGAAGACAACCAGGGGTCTTGAAGACAACCAGGGGTCTTGAAGACAACCAGGGGTCTTGAAGACAACCAGAGGTCTTGAAGACAACCAGGGTCTTGAAGACAACCAGAGGTCTTGAAGACAACCAGGGGTCTTGAAGACAACCAGGGGTCTTGAAGACAACCAGGGGTCTTGAAGACAACCAGGGGTCTTGAAGACAACCAGGGGTCTTGAAGACAACCAGGGGTCTTGAAGACAACCAGGGGTCTTGAAGACAACCAGGGGTCTTGAAGACAACCAGGGGTCTTGAAGACAACCAGGGGTCTTGAAGACAACCAGGGGTCTTGAAGACAACCAGGGGTCTTGAAGACAACCAGAGGTCTTGAAGACAACCAGGGGTCTTGAAGACAACCAGGGGTCTTGAAGACAACCAGGGGTCTTGAAGACAACCAGGGGTCTTGAAGACAAACAGGGGTCTTGAAGACAACCAGGGTCTTGAAGACAACCAGGGGTCTTGAAGACAACCAGGGGTCTTGAAGACAACCAGGGGTCTTGAAGACAACCAGGGGTCTTGAAGACAACCAGGGGTCTTGAAGACAAACAGGGGTCTTGAAGACAACCAGGGGTCTTGAAGACAACCAGGGGTCTTGAAGACAACCAGGGGTCTTGAAGACAACCAGGGGTCTTGAAGACAACCAGGGGTCTTGAAGACAACCAGGGGTCTTGAAGACAACCAGGGGTCTTGAAGACAACCAGGGGTCTTGAAGACAACCAGGGGTCTTGAAGACAACCAGAGGTCTTGAAGACAACCAGGGGTTTGAAGACAACCAGGGGTCTTGAAGACAACCAGGGGTCTTGAAGACAACCAGGGTCTTGAAGACAAACAGGGGTCTTGAAGACAACCAGGGGTCTTGAAGACAACCAGGGGTCTTGAAGACAACCAGGGGTCTTGAAGACAACCAGGGGTCTTGAAGACAACCAGGGGTCTTGAAGACAACCAGGGGTCTTGAAGACAAACAGGGGTCTTGAAGACAACCAGGGGTCTTGAAGACAACCAGGGGTCTTGAAGACAACCAGGGGTCTTGAAGACAACCAGGGGTCTTGAAGACAACCAGGGTCTTGAAGACAACCAGGGGTCTTGAAGACAACCAGGGGTCTTGAAGACAAACAAGGGTCTTGAAGACAACCAGGGGTCTTGAAGACAACCAGGGGTCTTGAAGACAACCAGGGGTCTTGAAGACAACCAGGGGTCTTGAAGACAACCAGGGGTCTTGAAGACAACCAGGGTCTTGAAGACAACCAGGGGTCTTGAAGACAACCAGGGGTCTTGAAGACAACCAGAGGTCTTGAAGACAACCAGGGGTCTTGAAGACAACCAGGGGTCTTGAAGACAACCAGGGGTCTTGAAGACAACCAGGGGTCTTGAAGACAACCAGGGGTCTTGAAGACAACCAGAGGTCTTGAAGACAACCAGGGGTCTTGAAGACAACCAGGGGTCTTGAAGACAACCAGGGGTCTTGAAGACAACCAGGGGTCTACTGGTAGTCCACATTATATATACTGGGAGACACCTTCCTTGCCGGATTTATTATATATTTTCCTTTATACATAACTTTCAATTACTTTTAATTAACATTAAATATTACAACATCTTAGCATTTACCTCATTTCCATCTTCTGCCTCTTGGCCTCTCCCTTTCATTATTTCCCTCTTCCTCTGTCACCCATTCTGCCTGTTTCTCCTTACCTATCTGCCTGTCAACCTCTCCCTTCATCCCTGCTTCCCTCCCTCCCTCCCTCCCTCTCCCTGACTTCCTCCCTATCACACACTATCCTTCAACACTCCCTCTACTTTAATAAGATAAGATTTGCTAACCCGGGGTGTTAGCCACCCAGGATAACCCAAGAAAGTCAGTGCGTCATCTTATTTCCATTGTGGTCCTTCAGTCTTGTCTCCCAGGATGCCACCCATACCAGTCGACCAGTCGACTAACACCCTGGTACCTATTTACTGCTAGGTGAACAGGAACAGCAGGCGTAAGGAAACATGCCCAACGTTTCTACCACTGCAGGGGATTGAACCACGAACACTCAGTGTGTGAGAAGAGCGTTGCTAACTGAGCCACGGGACACATCACTCCATTTTACTGCTCGTGGGTTCAGCCAGGAAATTATTAGGTGGTCATGAAATGAAGTATTATTATGGAAAAACGACTGTTCCCAGTCACGCTAAGAAATGTTTAAAACAAACTCACCAGGACATGCTCTAATAAACAAGAAATACCGGACGTTTATAAGTGGTTACAAAATCCGTTATGTAAATTACATAGTTCGTACTTTAGGTACGAGACAAATCGGCTTATGTCTACTACATCTTTTAAGGTATATCAGTGACTCTTCATATCATTTCAGTTCTTCCTTGACGAGCTGAGAAGCATATCGGGTTTCATGACTATTTGAGAATAATGCAGTTACGTCTAGAAATCTTCCTTTGCCGTCTCTAGGAAAGTTCCACGAATGCTTACAGATGGATATATCTGGTGATAATATATCTCCTCCAGGAGAGTACACTGGGTTTGATAGTGATGTGCTGGTGTTGTAGTTATAGTGAACGTTAAGTTGATAGTTAAGAAACACTGACTTCACTTATCTGCATCAGTGATCTTACCTTATGCTGCCTCTCGCTGCCTCTCCCTCATTAACCTCAACTTTCCTCCCTCACCCCTTGTGGTATGCTGTGAATGTTACATTTTATTCAGAGTATGTTACACTCATATAGGCTGCCTCCCGACCAGCAAATTTATCGATTAAAAAAGTACCCGTCATTAAGTCAGTATCTTGGTTCATTGACCAAACCCAGGCAAGGCGGTGGAAGCTGAAGCAACGTGGGTTCACTTGTGTCAAGCGAATTGACAGACTTGTCTGGGCTGCTGGTTGAGCACGGTGCATTATCTGGCTTCTGCTGTTGCCATCTTATGTCACCGTGTTGTACACTTACTATTCCACCACTGTACATACTGTACATAAGTGTACATACTTGCAAGTACTTGCAATTTATATCTGGTGAAGGAAATTACAAGTTATATAATATTGTTAAGTTTTGTTTGCTGTTCATTAATCTCATTACGACCAAGTTTGCCGGCCATACTATATACCTGTGTTCGTAATACCCCTCCTGGCTCAGTAATACCCCTCCTAGCTCAGTAATACCCCTCCTGGCTCAGTAATACCCCTCCTGGCTCAGTAATACCCCTCCTGGCTCAGTAATACCCCTCCTGGTTCAGTAATACCCCTCCTGGCTCAGTAATACCCCTCCTGGCTCAGTAATACCCCTCCTGGCTCAGTAATACCCCTCCTGGCTCAGTAATACCCCTCCTGGCTCAGTAATACCCCTCCTGGCTCAGTAATACCCCTCCTGGTTCAGTAATACCCCTCCTGGCTCAGTAATACCCCTCCTGGCTCAGTAATACCCCTCCTGGCTCAGTAATACCCCTCCTGGCTCAGTAATACCCCTCCTGGCTCAGTAATACCCCTCCTGGCTCAGTAATACCCCTCCTGGTTCAGTAATACCCCTCCTGGCTCAGTAATACCCCTCCTGGCTCAGTAATACCCCTCCTGGCTCAGTAATACCCCTCCTGGCTCAGTAATACCCCTCCTGGCTCAGTAATACCCCCCCTGGCTCAGTAATACCCCTCCTGGCTCAGTAATACCCCTCCTGGTTCAGTAATACCCCTCCTGGCTCAGTAATACCCCTCCTGGCTCAGTAATACCCCTCCTGGCTCAGTAATACCCCTCCTGGCTCAGTAATACCCCTCCTGGTTCAGTAATACCCCTCCTGGCTCAGTAATACCCCTCCTGGCTCAGTAATACCCCTCCTGGCTCAGTAATACCCCTCCTGGCTCAGTAATACCCCTCCTGGCTCAGTAATACCCCTCCTGGCTCAGTAATACCCCTCCTGGCTCAGTAATACCCCTCCTGGCTCAGTAATACCCCTCCTGGCTCAGTAATACCCCTCCTGGCTCAGTAATACCCCTCCTGGCTCAGTAATACCCCTCCTGGCTCAGTAATACCCTCCTGGCTCAGTAATACCCCTCCTGGCTCAGTAATACCCCTCCTGGCTCAGTAATACCCCTCCTGGCTCAGTAATACCCCTCCTGGCTCAGTAATACCCCTCCTGGCTCAGTAATACCCCTCCTGGTTCAGTAATACCCCTCCTGGCTCAGTAATACCCCTCCTGGCTCAGTAATACCCCTCCTGGCTCAGTAATACCCCTCCTGGTTCAGTAATACCCCTCCTGGCTCAGTAATACCCCTCCTGGCTCAGTAATACCCCTCCTGTCTCAGTAATACCCCTCCTGGCTCAGTAATACCCCTCCTGGCTCAGTAATACCCCTCCTGTCTCAG
Organism: Cherax quadricarinatus; assembly: GCF_026875155.1. NCBI lineage: Eukaryota > Metazoa > Arthropoda > Malacostraca > Decapoda > Parastacidae > Cherax > Cherax quadricarinatus. The sequence goes on from NC_069463.1 coordinate 2,114,798, forward strand.
TAATACCCCTCCTGTCTCAGTATCTTTCTCACTAGACCCATATCTCCCTCACACCCCTCCGCAATTCTCAATGATCTCACATCCTTCACTAATTCTTCTCTCTCTATTTACCCCTCCTTTCCATCAATTATCCTGCACCTCTTTCATTCACCTCACCCCTTACTCTTCCCCTTTGTCACTTCACTTTTTATTCGCTTACAACATATCTCCCGCACTTACCTCTCCCTCAGTTCAGCCCTCACGCACTTCTCCCTCATTTTCCTAAACACTCATTCACCCCCACCTTTCGTTCACTCAGTTTATTCATCCAGTACTCACTCGATGTCTCCTCAAAGCACTTCCCGCATCGCTCACACAAAACTCTCACTCACAGCTATCCTTCACTCACATCATGCGTATGTTTGAGTGTGTGTTCGTTGTTTTACAATTGTGCGAGTGCTTGTGAGAATGTGTATGAGTGTACTCACCTACATGTGGTTGCAGGGGTCGATTCATAGCTCCTTGTCCCGCCTTTTCGCTGGTCGCTACTAAATACACTCTCCTGGCTCCAAGAGCATTGTCGTGCTATTTCTTAAAGCTATGTATGGATCCTGCCTCCACTACATCATTCTCCAGATTGTTCCACTTCCTGACAACTCTAAGGCTGAAGAAATTTCCTAAAATCCCTATGACTCGTCTGAGTTTTAAATTTTCAGGTGTGTCCTCTTGTTGCTGTGTCCCATCTCTGAAACATTATGGTCCTGTTCACCTTGTCAAGGTTGGGTAAGGTTTGTCAGGACACAAGACAAATGTTTCCTGACGCGGGTCTTAGCTGGAGCTGGAGCTTTTGGTTATCTGACCGAGACGTTTAGCTGGCTTACCATTATAACCAATGGATACTGCTGTGTGTACCTCTTATTGCATTATCATTTTGTCAATCTCTCTGTATTTTGTATGTTATGTCGTCCCTGTCCTCACAGGACATACCCCTTAGCTCCGGGACTAGTCTTGTTGCAAACCTTTGCATTTTCTATAATTTTTTGATGTACCTGACCAGGTGTGGGTTCCATACTGGTGCTGCATATTCCAATATGGGCCTAACATTGTACAGTGTCTTGAATGACTCCTTTAAGTGTGTGTACTCACCTAGTTGTACTCACCTAGTTGAGGTTGCGGCGGTCGAGTCCGAGCTCCTGGCCCCGCCTCTTCACTGATCGCTACTAGGTCACTCTCCCTGAGCCGTGAGCTTTATCATACCTCTGCTTAAAGCTATGTATGGATCGTGCCTCCACTACATCGCTTCCCAAACTATTCCACTTACTGACTACTCTGTGGCTGAAGAAATACTTCCTAACATCCCTGTGATTCATCTGTGTCTTCAGCTTCCAACTGTGTCCCCTTGTTACTGTGTCCAATCTCTGGAACATCCTGTCTTTGTCCACCTTGTCAATTCCTCTCAGTATTTTGTATGTCGTTATCATGTCCCCCCTATCTCTCCTGTCCTCCAGTGTCGTCAGGTTGATTTCCCTTAACCTCTCCTCGTAGGACATACCTCTTAGCTCTGGGACTAGTCTTGTTGCAAACCTTTGCACTTTCTCTAATTTCTTCACGTGCTTGGCTAGGTGTGGGTTCCAAACTGGTGCCGCATACTCCAGTATGGGCCTAACGTACACGGTGTACAGGGTCCTGAATGATTCCTTATTAAGATGTCGGAATGCTGTTCTGAGGTTTGCTAGGCGCCCATATGCTGCAGGAGTTATTTGGTTGATGTGCGCTTCAGGAGATGTGCCTGGTGTTATACTCACCCCAAGATCTTTTTCCTTGAGTGAGGTTTGTAGTCTCTGACCCCCTAGACTGTACTCCGTCTGTGTGTGTGTGTGTGTGTGTGTGTGTGTGTGTGTGTGTGTGTGTGTGTGTGTGTGTGTGTGTGTGTGTGTGTGTGTGTGTGTGTGTGTGTGTATTTTTGTGCATGAATGTGTGGGTTTGGATGTGGATGTCTATAAGTACTCATTTGCATGCGGTCAGCTACATGTGGTTGTAGGGTCGTTCATTGCTGCTGTGGAGTGTGGGAACTATATAGTCATCTGTTGCCACTCTGTCCATTCCTTATATCTCAGAACTATACTGGTGTGATAAGCAGTGCTGCTGAGGCACCTCTTCTGTGTTCTTGATCTTTCCTCACAATCTGATATCTAGCCAAAAAGATTACATCGGTTATAATTTACACGAGTTTTGTCTATGCTATAATATCAGAGGACGCCTCCAATATTCATCTGTGCCATTTTCCACTATTTTGTTATTCCATATAAACTGGTGTACCATACCTTCAGCTTCGTCTCTACTACTGTGCTCCGGTTCATGGGTGACAATGTGGGTTGGGAAAAAATGGTAGGGACCTGTTATATGCCCTGGGCCGTGAATGTAGATGTGGACTGAACGAAGAGGTTGGGGTGAAGGGGTAGTTGTGAGGAAGGTATTTGTGTTGGTAGAGGGAGAATAATATTTATTACCAAGGTTGAAGAAAATTAAATTATCAAGGCTACAGTGTTGAAGAAAAATTAAATTATCAAGGCTACACTGTTGGAGAAAATTAAATCAAGGTTATAGTGTTGAAGAAAATATAGTTGATTTTTTAAAAATTATGAATGAGCATTTAAAATCGTGTATATTATCTATTTTAAGTATAAGCTCTTTCTTAAATGCATATCTTACAAAAATAGTTGTATTTAATTAACATGTATTCTTATATTAGGGTGTGAAATTTATTTTATGTCTGTAGTCTCTTATTTAAGTTTATGTATATCTTGTTCACGTATTTCACTTCCCAATAAGTACATGGAGTTTTTTCATTTAATAATTTTTTTCGGTGTTGCTATTTATGTAAACTTAATTGGCTAGTATGTTTTTTTTTTTATATTTTATTTAAAACTCAGGTACAAAAATATATTGGTACATAATCAATATGTAACAAGATACAGGCAGTGAACAATAATCAACTGTGACTACACAGTACTGAAGAAGCACATATATAATGACAGAACTGGCTGCTGCACTCAAACACCGCTTGTACGTACTGTGCTTCACATGAACACCGCTTGTACGTACTGTGCTTCACATGAACACCGCTTGTACGTACTGTGCTTCACATGAACACTGCTTGTACGTACTGTGCTTCACATGAACACCGCTTGTACGTACTGTGCTTCACATGAACACTGCTTGTACGTACTGTGCTTTACATGAACACTGCTTGTACGTACTGTGCTTTACATGAACACTGCTTGTACGTACTGTGCTTCACATGAACACTGCTTGTACGTACTGTGCTTCACATGAACACCGCTTGTACGTACTGTGCTTCACATGAACACTGCTTGTACGTACTGTGCTTCACATGAACACCGCTTGTACGTACTGTGCTTCACATGAACACTGCTTGTACGTACTGTGCTTCACATGAACACTGCTTGTACGTACTGTGCTTCACATGAACACCGCTTGTACGTACTGTGCTTCACATGAACACTGCTTGTACGTACTGTGCTTCACATGAACACCGCTTGTACATACTGTGCTTCACATGAACACTGCTTGTACGTACTGTGCTTCACATGAACACTGCTTGTACGTACTGTGCTTCACATGAACACTGCTTGTACGTACTGTGCTTCACATGAACACTGCTTGTACGTACTGTGCTTCACATGAACACCGCTTGTACGTACTGTTCTTCACATGAAGAGGTGGTCACATAAACAACGATAGAACCTACCCAGTAAAGCTTACACTCCCCCCCCCCCCATGAAAACGTGCCACTTTCACCTTAGATACACAGTGACAAATCTCTTATACTTATACAGTTGTAAAAGCATTAAAAACTTCAATGACAAAATACATAAACACAATCCAGCCAGCTAAACGGCTGACACTATAATACAAGGAATGTCTGAACCTGATGGCTCACATCCACCATAGAACACAATCCACCCTACCCTCATATACCCTATGGTAATAATTAATATCGTGCACGGTGGTGGATTTAAGACACTACCGCTGACACTTCAACCCCCCCCCTCCCACATGCCTATTTTTTTTTTAATATATTTACACGACCATAATCATTTTCATTTAAAATATCTTGCAATAATTCCTTTCACTACAGTAACTTAGGAGAAACTTTGCATCAAGTTCGTCGTTCTATTTTCTTTGCCATTTTTCATATTTCGTACTTTCTTAGGCAACAGAATATACTATTTATATCTGTAACTGTATTAGCAAAGAAAAAGTTAGTAGCTATTGAGGTTTTAAAGTTGTCAGCCATATTGGACGTCACTCAATGACCATTTAATATATTCCGCTGTAAACTCAAAGATTTATTTAATTACCTGGTAAACAAAATCTTTCCCAGTATTGGAATGAATTTGAAAGTCTACAAAAGAATTTATACTAACCAGTAATACTTTGTGGGTTGAATAACAAGGCTTCGTTAATGGGAGGTTCTTGGGACTGGTACAAAACCAGTATGCCAAAACTAAGCTTCCTGTCCAATGGATAAACACAAATGTCGAATTTACAACAAGTGGAGAAAAAGACAATCGTCGAAACTCACTCAATTACAATTTCTCTTTGCAAATGTGTCTTATTTCTTTCCCTTTTATTAAATAAGACAGATGACCTGCACCAGACTGTGTGAATCACTTGTAGGCAAAATACTGGATTTTATACAAGGTCGGATTTTGCTATACGAGTTTTTACCTGTATTTTACCTAGCACCAGGTCACTCCCACTACCTGGGAAGTCAACACACTAACCTGCAACAGTAAATTAAATACTTTAAGTACCCATCAGTGTATACCCGTATAAATAACTAGATGTATTTCGGTCACTGAGTGAGCTGTGAAAGCCATCTCTACACTGCGTTTCCACAGTGCTATGTACCTCAGTGCTATGTACCTCGGTACTATGTACCTCAGTGCTATGTACCTCGGTGCTATGTACCTCAGTGCTATGTACCTCGGTACTATGTACCTCGGTGCTATGTACCTCAGTGCTATGTACCTCAGTGTTATGTACCTCGGCGCTATGTACCTCGGTGCTATGTACCTCGGTGCTATGTACCTCGGTACTATGTACCTCGGTACTATGTACCTCGGTGCTATGTACCTCGGTACTATGTACCACGGTGCTATGTACCTCAGTGCTTTGTACCTCAGTGCTATGTACCTTAGTACTATGTACCTCAGTGCTATGTACCTCAGTGCTATGTACCTCAGTGTTATGTACCTCGGCGCTATGTACCTCGGTGCCATGTACCTCAGTACTATGTATCTCAGTGCTATGCACCTCGGCGCTATGTACCTCGGTGCTATGTACCTCGGCGCTATGTACCTCAGTGCTATGTACCTCAGTGCTATGTACCTCAGTGCTATGTACCTCGGTGCTATGTACCTCGGCACTATGTACCTCGGTACTATGTTCCTCAGTGCTATGTACCTCAGTGCTATGTACCTCAGTGCTATGTACCCTTCGGTGCTATGTACCTCGGTGCTATGTACCTGGGTGCTATGTCCCTCGGTACTATGTATCTCAGTGCTATGTACCTCGGTGCTATGTACCTCGGTACTATGTACCTCAGTGCTATGTAGCTCGGTGCTATGTACCTCGGTGCTATGTACCTGGGTACTATGTATCTCAGTGCTATGTACCTCGATGCTATGTACCTCGGTGCTATGTACCTCGGTACTATGTATCTCAGTGCTATGTACCTCGGTGCTATGTACCTCGGTACTATGTACCTCGGTACTATGTACCTCGGTACTATGTACCTCGGTACTATGTACCTCGGTACTATGTATCTCGGTGCTATGTACCTCGGTACTATGTACCTCGGCACTATGTACCTCGGCACTATGTACCTCGGTACTATGTACCTCGGTGCTGTGTACCTCGATGCTATGTACCTCGGTGCTATGTATCTCAGTGCTATGTACCTCGGTGCTATGTACCCGGTGCTATGTACTCGGTACTATGTATCTCAGTGCTATGTACTTCGGTGCTATGTACCTCGGTGCTATGTACCTCGGTGCTATGTACCTCGGTGCTATGTACCTCGGAAACTATGTACCCTAAGTACTATGTACCTCGGCACTGTGTACCTCAGTACTATGTACCTCGGTACTATGTACCTCGTGCTATGTACCTCGGTGCTATGTACCTCGGTGCTATGTATGTCAGTGCTATGTATCTCGGTACTATGTACCTCGGTGCTATGTACCTCGGTGCTATGTACCTCGGTGCTATGTACCTCGGTGCTATGTACCTCGGTGCTATGTATCTCAGTGCTATGTACCTCGGTACTATGTACCTCGGTGCTATGTACCTCGGCGCTATGTACCTCAGTGCTGTGTACCTCAGTGCTATGTACCTCAGTGCTATGTACCTCGGTGCTATGTACCTCGGCACTATGTACCTCGGTGCTATGTTCCTCAGTGCTATGTACCTCAGTGCTATGTACCTCAGTGCTATGTACCTCGGTGCTATGTACCTCGGTGCTATGTACCTCGGTGCTATGTACCTCGGTACTATGTATCTCAGTGCTATGTAGCTCGGTGCTATGTACCTCGGTGCTATGTACCTGGGTACTATGTATCTCAGTGCTATGTACCTCGATGCTATGTACCTCGGTGCTATGTACCTCGGTACTATGTATCTCAGTGCTATGTACCTCGGTGCTATGTACCTCGGTACTATGTACCTCGGTACTATGTACCTCGGTACTATGTACCTCGGTACTATGTACCTCGGTGCTATGTACCTCGGTACTATGTACCTCGGTACTATGTACCTCGGCACTATGTACCTCGGCACTATGTACCTCGGTACTATGTACCTCGGTGCTATGTACCTCGATGCTATGTACCTCGGTGCTATGTATCTCAGTGCTATGTACCTCGGTGCTATGTACCTCGGTGCTATGTACCTCGGTACTATGTATCTCAGTGCTATGTACTTCGGTGCTATGTACCTCTGTGCTATGTACCTCGGTGCTATGTACCTCGGTACTATGTACCTAAGTACTATGTACCCTCGGCACTTTGTACCTCAGTACTATGTACCTGGGTACTATGTACCTCGGTGCTATGTACCTCGGTGCAAATGTACCTCGGTGCTATGTATCTCAGTGCTATGTACCTCGGTACTATGTACCTCGGTGCTATGTACCTCGGTGCTATGTACCTCGCTGCTATGTCCCTCGGTGCTATGTACCTGGGTTTGCTATGTACCTCGGTGCTATGTACCTCGGCACTATGTACCTCGGTGCTATGTTCCTCAGTGCTAGTACCTCAGTGCTATGTACCTCAGTGCTATGTACCTGGGTGCTATGTACCTCGGTGCTATGTACCTCGGTGCTATGTACCTCGGTACTATGTATCTCAGTGCTATGTAGCTCGGTGCTATGTACCTCGGTGCTATGTACCTGGGTACTATGTATCTCAGTGCTATGTACCTCGATGCTATGTACCTCGGTGCTATGTACCTCGGTGCTATGTACCTCGGTACTATGTACCTCGGTACTATGTACCTCGGTACTATGTACCTCGGTACTATGTACCTCGGTGCTATGTACCTCGGTACTATGTACCTCGGTACTATGTAGCTCGGCACTATGTACCTCGGCACTATGTACCTCGGTACTATGTACCTCGGTGCTATGTACCTCGATGCTATGTACCTCGGTGCTATGTATCTCAGTGCTATGTACCTCGGTGCTATGTACCTCGGTGCTATGTACCTCGGTACTATGTATCTCAGTGCTATGTACTTCGGTGCTATGTACCTCGGTGCTATGTACCTCGGTGCTATGTACCTCGGTGCTATGTACCTCGGTACTATGTACCTAAGTACTATGTACCTCGGCACTTTGTACCTCAGTACTATGTACCTCGGTACTATGTACCTCGGTGCTATGTACTTCGGTGCTATGTACCTCGGTGCTATGTATCTCAGTGCTATGTACCTCGGTACTATGTACCTCGGTGCTATGTACCTCGGTGCTATGTACCTCGGTGCTATGTACCTCGGTGCTATGTACCTCGGTGCTATGTACCTCGGTGCTATGTACCTCGGAAACTATGTATCTCAGTGCTAGTACCTCGGTACTATGTACCTCGGTGCTATGTACCTCGGTGCTATGTAATTCGGTGCTATGCTCCTCGGTGCTATTTACCTCGGTGCTATGTACCTCGGTACTATGTACCTCGGTGCTATGTACCTCGGTGCTATGTACCTCGGTGATATGTACCTCGGTGCTATGTACCTCGGTACTATGTACCTCGGCACTATGTACCTCGGCACTATGTACCTCGGTATTATGTACCTCGGTACTATGTACCTCGGTACAATGTACCTCGGTGCTATATACCTCGGTACTATGTACCTCGGTGCTATGTACCTCGGTGCTATATACCTCGGCATTATGTACCTCGGCACTATGTACCTCGGTACTATGTACCTCGGTACTATGTACCTCTGTGCTATGTACCTCTGTGCTATGTACCTCGGTACTATATATCTCAGTGCTATGTACCTCGGTGCTATGTACCTCGGCACTATGTACCTCGGTACTATGTACCTCGGTACTATGTACCTCGGTACTACATGTCTCGGTGCTATGTACCTCGGTGCTATGTACCTCGGTGCTATGTACCTCGGTGCTATGTACCTCGGTGCTATGTACCTCGGTGCTATGTACCTCGGTGCTATGTACCTCTTCACTATGTACCTCGGTGCTACGTACCTCGGTACTATGTTTCTCAGTGCTCGCTTGTGGAATAGTGCTGAATATGGCATAAGTTTTTAATACAGTTAAATAAATATTATTGATAAATTAGACACATGTGCAACTCTTGGGTGTCTTTACTGAGGAAACGTTTCGCCCCACAGTGGCTTCGTCAGTCCATACAAAGAAGAGTGGTGAAGAACAGGAGGTAATCGCTCCATCAATCTTGAAAAAACTGATTACATCGACTCAAGACTGAGGGACTGATTACCTCAGACTGATGAAGCCACTGTGTGGCGAAACGTTTCCTCAGTAAAGATACCCAAGAGTTGCACTTGTGTCTAATTTATCAACTTGTCGGTTCTCTGAACCAGTTATCTTTAAATATTATTGTAGACGATCTGAACCAGAAGAGACAATCACAAGTCATCACATAGAAACTAATCTAATTTCTTCAATAAGAGTTAATTTACGACACTAAGAAATACCAACTGTGAAGCTAAACTGAAGAGGCATTCTCTTATTATCTCAAAAAGAGAAATATTCTAAATTACACGATCATATTAAGCTAGAAGTTACTCAGACATTACATTATCAAAAACAATAAAAGGTAAACAATAGCATAAAGACCAGTATTTAAACTTTCCAAATTTCTTCCAGCCCAAAAAAATAAATCTGGGACTAACAGTGATCAAAATTAATCAAAGCTTTTGCTTAAGTATGATTAACTCTCTTAAACAAGTAATTAATCAATTAATGAGGTAAATGATTAGTTAAGTTAGTTATAATTAAGCTCTGGGTACATCAGTACAAGTTTTTCTATTGATCTAGAGAGAACACACATGTTACACACATGTTACACATGTTATACACATGTTACACACGTTATACACATGTTACACACATGTTACACACATGTTACACACATGTTATACACACATGTACATTATTTTCTCAGGATCATCCAAAAATATCAAACACTGAATTATTTTCTATCAGAAATATATTCTCCGGTTATTTTGCAAAAAAAAAAAAAAAATGACACTTTAAATCTAACAGCCAAAAATTAAGGAAAAAAATTCTCCGATATTATTCTCCAACATTATTCTCCAACATTATTCTCCAACATTATTCTCCAACATTATTCTCCAACATTATTCTCCAACATTATTATATATGACATTATAATCCAACTTATTCTCCAACATTATTCTCCAACATTATTCTCCAACATTATTCTCCAACATTATTCTCCAACATTATTATATGACATTATAATCCAACATTATTCTCCAACATTATTCTCCAACATTATTCTCCAACATTATTCTCCAACATTATTCTCCAACATTATTCTCCAACATTATTCTCCAACATTATTCTCCAACATTATTCTCCAACATTATTCTCCAACATTATCCACCAACAATTATTCACCAACAATTATTCACCAACATTATTCTCCAAAATTATTCTCCAACATACATTATTCACCAACATTATTCTCCAAAATTATTCTCCAACATACATTATTCACCAACATTATTCTCCAAAATTATTCTCCAACATACATTATTCACCAACATTATTCTTCAACATTATTCTCCAACATTATTCTCCAACATTGTCTTCCAACATTGTCCTCCAACACTGTGAGTGATAACAGTAACACCTGCCATCCAAGACATTCACTCAGGAGAGTGATAACAGTAACACCTGCCATCCAAGACATTCACTCAGGAGAGTGATAACAGTAACACCTGCCGTCCAAGACATTCACTCAGGAGAGTGATAACAGTAACACCTGCCATCCAAGACATTCACTCAGGAGAGTGATAACAGTAACACCTGCCATCCAAGACATTCACTCAGGAGAGTGATAACAGTAACACCTGCCATCCAAGACATTCACTCAGGAGAGTGATAAACAGTAACACCTGCCATCCAAGACATTCACTCAGGAGAGTGATAACAGTAACACCTGCCATCCAAGACATTCACTCAGGAGAGTGATAACAGTAACACCTGCCATCCAAGACATTCACTCAGGAGAGTGATAACAGTAACACCTGCCATCCAAGACATTCACTCAGGAGAGTGATAACAGTAACACCTGCCATCCAAGACATTCACTCAGGAGAGTGATAACAGTAACACCTGCCGTCCAAGACATTCACTCAGGAGAGTGATAACAGTAACACCTGCCATCCCAGACATTCACTCAGGAGAGTGATAAACAGTAACACCTGCCATCCAAGACATTCACTCAGGAGAGTGATAACAGTAACACCTGCCATCCCAGACATTCACTCAGGAGAGTGATAACAGTAACACCTGCCATCCCAGACATTCACTCAGGAGAGTGATAACAGTAACACCTGCCATCCCAGACATTCACTCAGGAGAGTGATAACAGTAACACCTGCCGTCCAAGACATTCACTCAGGAGAGTGATAACAGTAACACCTGCCGTCCAAGACATTCACTCAGGAGAGTGATAACAGTAACACCTGCCATCCAAGACATTCACTCAGGAGAGTGATAACAGTAACACCTGCCATCCAAGACATTCACTCAGGAGAGTGATAACAGTAACACCTGCCATCCAAGACATTCACTCAGGAGAGTGATAACAGTAACACCTGCCATCCAAGACATTCACTCAGGAGAGTGATAACAGTAACACCTGCCATCCAAGACATTCACTCAGGAGAGTGATAACAGTAACACCTGCCATCCAAGACATTCACTCAGGAGAGTGATAACAGTAACACCTGCCATCCAAGACATTCACTCAGGAGAGTGATAACAGTAACACCTGCCATCCCAGACATTCACTCAGGAGAGTGATAACAGTAACACCTGCCATCCAAGACATTCACTCAGGAGAGTGATAACAGTAACACCTGCCATCCAGACATTCACTCAGGAGAGTGATAACAGTAACACCTGCCATCCAAGACATTCACTCAGGAGAGTGATAACAGTAACACCTGCCGTCCAAGACATTCACTCAGGAGAGTGATAACAGTAACACCTGCCATCCCAGACATTCACTCAGGAGAGTGATAACAGTAACACCTGCCATCCAAGACATTCACTCAGGAGAGTGATAACAGTAACACCTGCCATCCCAGACATTCACTCAGGAAAGTGATAACAGTAACACCTGCCATCCAAGACATTCACTCAGGAGAGTGATAACAGTAACACCTGCCGTCCAAGACATTCACTCAGGAGAGTGATAACAGTAACACCTGCCATCCAAGACATTCACTCAGGAGAGTGATAACAGTAACACCTGCCGTCCAAGACATTCACTCAGGAGAGTGATAACAGTAACACCTGCCATCCCAGACATTCACTCAGGAGAGTGATAACAGTAACACCTGCCATCCAAGACATTCACTCAGGAGAGTGATAACAGTAACACCTGCCATCCAAGACATTCACTCAGGAGAGTGATAACAGTAACACCTGCCATCCAAGACATTCACTCAGGAGAGTGATAACAGTAACACCTGCCATCCAAGACATTCACTCAGGAGAGTGATAACAGTAACACCTGCCATCCAAGACATTCACTCAGGAGAGTGATAACAGTAACACCTGCCGTCCAAGACATTCACTCAGGAGAGTGATAACAGTAACACCTGCCATCCAAGACATTCACTCAGGAGAGTGATAACAGTAACACCTGCCATCCAAGACATTCACTCAGGAGAGTGATAACAGTAACACCTGCCATCCCAGACATTCACTCAGGAGAGTGATAACAGTAACACCTGCCATCCAAGACATTCACTCAGGAGAGTGATAACAGTAACACCTGCCATCCAAGACATTCACTCAGGAGAGTGATAACAGTAACACCTGCCATCCAAGACATTCACTCAGGAGAGTGATAACAGTAACACCTGCCATCCAAGACATTCACTCAGGAGAGTGATAACAGTAACACCTGCCATCCAAGACATTCACTCAGGAGAGTGATAACAGTAACACCTGCCATCCAAGACATTCACTCAGGAGAGTGATAACAGTAACACCTGCCATCCAAGACATTCACTCAGGAGAGTGATAACAGTAACACCTGCCATCCAAGACATTCACTCAGGAGAGTGATAACAGTAACACCTGCCATCCAAGACATTCACTCAGGAGAGTGATAACAGTAACACCTGCCATCCAAGACATTCACTCAGGAGAGTGATAACAGTAACACCTGCCATCCAAGACATTCACTCAGGAGAGTGATAACAGTAACACCTGCCATCCAAGACATTCATTATAATAAGGAATAACGACACTATAATATTAAAATTCACTCAGGTCAAGAATTACACCAACACTGTCTTCCAAACATTCACTCAGGTCAAGAATTACACCAACACTGTCTTCCAAACATTCACTCAGGTCAAGAATGTTCCTCACATCCACTTCCTGTTACCTTCAACAGCTCGGTACAGCAGTAAACAGAGAAATGACGTTCCACTGGTTGATAAACATGTCTCGTGTCCCGTAGCTCGGTTGGTAGCACACTCAGCTCACACACTGGGTCCGGGGATCGATCCCTGGTATGGGTGGAAACATTATAACTTATATCAATAAGACACCTGCTGTCCCTGCTCACCCATCAGTTTTATAGGTACCTAGGTGTTAGTGGACTGGTGTGGGTCGCATCCTGGGACAAAACTGACCTAATTTCCCCGAAATGCTCAGCATAACAAGGGACTTTCTATATAGTAGTATGTTACTGATGTCAGCTATGGTCTGTATACCTTGTACATGTACTGGTATACCTTGTACATGTACTGGTATACCTTGTACATGTACTGGTATACCTTGTACATGTACTGGTATACCTTGTACATGTACTGGTATACCTGGCAGAAACAAATATTATCATTATCTGAAATTTAAACTTGCATATCTCTAACCTTAGCAAATCAAAGAGTGTTATTTCTTCAGTAAGTTATCATTTGGGCATCCTGTCTTTTCCTCCTTGGTTGCCCTTGATGCAAAATATGGTAGAGGTAAAAGTCACGTTCTCACCCGCATGCTGATGCAAGCATAAACATGAACACGACCACAGTTGCTGTGTCCTAGCTCTCGTCTCCTCGTGGGAATGATCGCAACAACTTACAATACTTCCGTCACTGAAGGTCACACTCTAGAATATAATATTCATTGTTGGGATGAACTTGCAATTCTTTTAAACACTTCAGATTTATTATTTACTTTGTAGGACAAAGTTTGCAACGTTGAGCATGCAAAAATACCGACACACACACACACACACACACAACACACACACACACACACACACACACACACACACACACACACACACACGGCAATGGCAGTCGTAGAGCCAGAAATTAATATGTAAAGGTGAGAAGGGAGGCCCAGCGACAATACGAAAATGACATAGCAGCGAAAGCCAAATCTGACCCGAAGCTGTTGTACAGCCACATCAGGAGGAAAACAACAGTCAAGGACCAGGTAATCAGGCTAAGGAAGGAAGGAGAGATCACAAGAAACGACCGAGAAGTATGTGAGGAACTCAACATGAGATGCAAAGAAGTGCTCACAGAGGAGACAGAAGGGACTCCAGAAAGACAGAGAGGTGGGGTACACCACCAAGTGTTGGACACAGTACACACAACCGAGGAAGAAGTGAAGAGGCTGTTAAGCGAGCTAGACAACTCAAAGCAATGGAGCCAGATAACATCTCTCCATGGGTCCTGAGAGAGGGAGCAGAGGCACTGTGTGTACCCTTAACAACAATATTCAATACATCTATCGAAACAGGGAGATTGCCTGAGGCATGGAAGACAGCAAATGTAGTCCCAATCTTTAAAAAAGGGGACAGACATGAAGCACTAAACTACAGACTAGTGTCACTGACATGTATAGTATTCAAAGTCATGGAAAAGATTATCAGGAGAAGAGTGGTGGAACACTGAGAAAGAAATGAGCTTATCAACAACAGCCAACATGGTTTCAGGGACGGGAAATCTTGTGTCACACACCTACTGGAGTTCTATGACAGGGTGACAGCAGTAAGACAAGAGAGAAAGGGGTGGGTAGATTGCATTTTCTTGGACTGTAAGAAGGCGTTTGACACAGTTCCACACAAGAGATTAGTGCTAAAGCTTGAAGACCAGGCAGGGATAACAGGGCAGGCACTACAAGGGATCAGGGAATACCTGTCAAGAAGACAGCAGCGAGTCATGGTACGAGGCGAGGTGTCAGAGTGGGCGCCTGTGACGAGTGGGGTTCCACAGGCGTCAGTCCTAGGACCGGTGATGTTTCTGGTATTTGTGAACGACATAACGGAAGGAAGAATCACCGATGTGTCCCTGTTTGCAGATGATGTGAAGTTGATGAGAAGACCAGGCAGAACTACAAAGGGATTTGGACAGGCTGCAGTCCTGGTCCAGCAATTGGCTCCTGGAGTTCAATCCCACCAAGTGCAAGGTCATGAAGATTGGGGAAGGGCAAAGAAGACTGCAGACGGAGTACAGTCTAGAGGACCAGAGGCTACAAACTTCACTCAAGGAAAAAGATCTTGGGGTGAGTATAAAACCAGGCACATCTCCTGAGGTGCACATCAACCAAATAACTGCTGCAGCATATGGGAGCCTAGCAAACATAAGAACAGCATTCCGCCATCTTAATAAGGAATCGTTCAGGACCCTGTACACCGTGTACGTTAAGCCCATATTGGAGTATGCGGCACCAGTTTGGAACCCACATCTAGCCAAGCACGTCAAGAAACTAGACAATGTGCAAAGGTTTACAACAAGACTACTCCCAGAGCTAAGGGGTATGTCCTACGAGGAGAGGTTAAGGGAAATCGACCTGAAGACACTATATGATAGGAGAAATAGGGGAGACATGATAATGTCATATAAAATACTAAGAGGAATTCACAAGATGGACAGAAACAGAATGTTCCAGAGATGTCGAGTGGGGTTCCACAAGGTTCAGTCCTAGGCCCGGTGCTGTTTCCTGTATACGTGAATGACATGTTGGAAGGAATAGATTCAGAAGTGCCACTGGTCGCTGATGATGTGAAACTGATGAGGAGAATACAAGTGGGCGAGGATCAGTTAAGATTACAAGGGGATCTGGACGGACTTCAAGTATGGTCAGACAAATGGCTCCTGGAGTTTAACTCCAGTAAGTGTAAGGTCATGAAGATTTGGGAAGGACACAGAATACCGGAAACGGAGTACAGGTTAGGAAACCAACAGCTGCAAACGTCAATTAAAGAAAAGGATCTTGGGGTAAGCATTATAACGAACATATCCCCTGAGGCACACATCAATCAAATAACTGCTGCAGTATATGGGAGAATGGCAAACCTGAGATTGATGTTTAGTCATCTGAGTAAGGAGTCATTCACGACATTGTACACCGTGTACTTAAGGCCTATACTGGAACATGCAGCGCCAGTATGGAACCCTCACTTAGTCAAACATGTCACGAAATTGGAGAAAGTGCAAAAATTTGCAACACGATTAGTCCCGGAACTGAGGGGTATGTCTTATGAGGAAAGATTAAGGGAACTCAACCTGATGACTCTAGAGGATAGGAGGGATAGAGGGGACATGATAACGTATAAAATACTGAGAGGCATTGACAAGGTGGACAAGGATCGAATGTTTCAGAGATGGTATACAGAAACAAGGGGACACAGTTGGAAGCTGAAAACCCAGATGAGTCATAAGGATGTTAGGATTGTAGATGGATGGTTCAGAGAACCGACATGTTGATAAATTAGACACACTGCAACTTCTTGGGATCTTAATACTTAGGAATTCTTCTCTTGCCTAATTCTTGGGCACGACCTACTTCCACATTGAACAAATGTGACACCACCTATGACTGCTACACCTCTCCTGCCATACGGTTTATAAGCTGCTTCTCCGCTCATATGCCGTATTCTACTCAAGATTGATGGACTGAACACATCGACTCAAGGTTGAGGGACTGATTACCTCATTCTCCTCCTGTTCTTCAAGTTTCTCCTACGTATGGACTGATGAAGTCACTGTGTGGCGAAACGTTTCCTCAATAAAGATACCCAAGAGTTGCACATGTGTCTAATTTATCAATCAAGGATGTTAGGAAGTATTTCTTTAGTCTTAGAGTTGTCAGGAACTGGAATAATCTGGAGAGTGAAGTAGTGGAAGCAAGTTCCATAAATAGCTTTAAGAAGAGGTATGACAAAGATCATGGAGCAGGGAGAGAATGAATTAGTATCGAACAGTGAAGAGGCGGGGCCAGGAGCTATGACTCGACCCCTGCAACCACATATAGGTGAGTACATAATATGTAAGGTTACGGAGAAAACTGTCAGGAGAAAAATTGTCGAGCATCTGTTTCTCGAGGTGATAAATCCGGTGTAACAGGTCAGCTAAAGTTGTATGACAAGGTATCAAAAGTTAGGCAGGAGAGAGGACGCTACTGTATATTTGTCAAGTGCAAGAAGGTGCTCCTTACAGTACCCTACAAGAAAACTGGAGAAAATGGCAACAATACCATGGAAAACACTGCATTGGTTTAAGGAATAATTATCAGAAAGGAAACAAAGAATTGTGTGGGAGGTCGTGTCTGAATGTGCAAGAGGTGGCTAGTAGGGTTCCACAAGGAACTAGTACATTTCCTTTTAAATGTATGCTAATACACATTTATTGGCTATAATTATAGAATTATTTTTAAAAGGGTGGACTTGTAAGCCAGTGAAAGGCCTCAGTCAGATGACCAGAAGCTCCAGCTGCGGGTCATCATATGATTAAGACAACCGTCAGGAAACACTTGTCCTGTTTCCTGACAAACCTTACCTAACCTAACCTCTAAATATAAACGACATGACTGAGGAAAGCAAGTAACACGAGTCCCAGAGGCAAATTATGTGAAACTAATAGGAATACAAACAGGACTCGACCAGGAAAGACTGTCAATAGATCCAAATAATCTGCAGCAATGGTCGGACAAGTGTCTATTAGAATTTAATCCCAGCCAACGAAATGTTAAGAATATCGGGGAGGGATCTGTATCTCAGTGGTGAGGTGATCTATATCAGTGGTGAGGTGATCCATATCAGTGGGTAGGTGATCCATATCTCAGTGGTTATGTGATCTATATCTCAGTGGTGAGGTGATCTATATCTCAGTGGTGAAGTGATCTATATCCTACAATGGTGTACCTAATGAGATCTCTGTTCCTGGTTAACTGAGATTATGATAGCATCCCTCAACTTTGAACAACTGTATCTTCAAGTTAAGGCAGAGTTAGAGGAAACTAGAACAGATATTCAACGGCTTAAAAGGGCTATATGATTATTATTCCCAGAATAAGGAGGTCGATCCGTCTTGACAACATTATGTAAGGTAATGGGAACGATCCTATCGTCTCAGTGCTGAAGTCAACGATGTTGGCAGGAATAGGAGTGAGGAACTGATAAGCAAGTATAGGTTAGTAATAGATATGATTAGGAAGAAGGGAGGGGGCCTTGTAGTATGTGGTATTATGATTAGAAAGAAGGGAGGGGACCTTGTAATATGTGGCATTATGATTAGGAAGAAGGGAGGGGACCTTGTAATATGTAGTATTATGATTAGGAAGAAGGGAGGGGACCTTGTGATATGTGGTATTATGATTAGGAAGAAGGGAGGGGGACCTTGTGATATGTGGTATTATGATTAGGAAGAAGGGAGGGGACCTTGTAATATGTGGTATTACGATTAGGAAGAAGGGAGGGCACCTTGTAATATTTGGTATTATGATTAGGGAGAAGGGAGGGCACCTTGTAATATATGGAAAGGAGTTGGAATTGTCCAGGGCAATTGGTGTCAATTGCTGGCTTGAGAAACATTGTAAGGACATTGCAGTACTATTTATAGAAAACTGGGACCTCATCTATGGAAGAAATAACATGTGTGCCAGAGATGGGGTTCACTCACCTAGAACAGCTCTGGGGCCACTGGCCAGTGGAGGGAGCTGTTAGGGCTTCAATCCAGGAATAGTTAGTTGTATGGAGTTTTCTTTGGGGAAATGGATTAAAGATTTCAATTATCAAGCTTATAATAATATGAGTTTTGGAATTACCGGCTATAGGCAGAATGAGATAGGGTTATTGGTGAATACTGGAAACTCAGTGGCATTAGTTGATGAGGACAGTAACAGAGATAATGGAGGAGCAGGGACGTGAAGGGAGAGGAGAGAGATGAGAATGGTTTTTATACATATACAAATAACAGTAGCAGCAGAAACAAGATGGATGAGATGAGATTAGTTGGAAGTGCAGGTAACATTGACATATCTGCCATAACCGAGATGTAGCTTAATATAAAAAAATCAGGACTAGTCTGCTGAATGTCACATTCAGGGTTTTAAGTTGTTTCACTTTGATAAAAATAACAGGAAGGGTGGTGGGGTGGCACTGCCTGTCAGAGAACACTTAAACTGCTGCGCATATAAAGTCATAAAGACAGAAAGAACATACAATGAGTCTGAGTAGAATTTTAGGAGGAGCATGAAAAATTAATTCTAGGCGTGACATACCGTCCCCCAAACTTGAATATATACCCAGCAGCCATGAATAGGGACCAAGGGAGACTACGTTGGGAGGAAACTGATAAAGTTACAAGGCATGACAACGCAGTAATTCTAGGAGACTAACTTTAGTTAAACAGACTGGAATTCCTTGACTGGGAATTTAAAATCAATGGACTTTCTTGAGGTCATTCAGAACCAACGAGGGGAAATAATATGTTTGATTTGACTCTAGCAAACAAGGATATCCTTATTTGATAGACAACTTATCAGTTACCTCCAGCATAGTCCCTGATTTGCTTAGCAGATTATAATGGGCTTAGAGAACACCTATCATCTGTAGACCGGGGTAAGGAAAAGCACTATCAATATGACAGTGTTCTAAACAACACACACACTGCCCAAAGAACATTTATTCAGAAACAGAGAAATACGACTGAACAGAAATGATCCGAAACGGATCGATACACTTTTAGGGGATAAGAAAAGCTAAACAGAACTATGAAATTAAAGTTGCTAAGGATGTGAAAAACCCAAAAGGCTTTTTTCCAGGTATATAGAACAAAAAATGGAGAAAGTTAGGTACTCTGAAAACTAACTCTGTACAACTGATTGATAAAGATAATGAAATATACTCGGATTTTAATAATTTTCTCTCGTTTTCACACGAACACAAATGATATCCTGGTAAGTAACTTTTAAAGTTGACCATTTAAGCAAAATTAGTCCCTAGGTCCTGATGAAAATTTTTCAATGGTTCTTAAAAAATATGAAATTGAACTTTGTGAACCATACCTGGAGTATACCTGGAGGGTTTTCCGGGGGCCAATACCCTCGTGGTCCGGTCATGGACCGGCCCACGGTACAGTGTATGAAATATCGAAGATGCCTAATTTAATTCGTATTTTTAAAGCAGAAAATAGGTCATTAGTGTCAAATTACCGTCCAGTTATTCTGACCTTAATTGTAGGCAATTTGCTAGAGTCAATTATAGCTGATATTATAAGCAAGCATCTTGATAAACGTTATTTGATCTATGATACTCAACATCAATTCACGAGGGGCCGTTCGGTAAAGTATTTGATGCAGATGGACACGATTAAGAGTACAATATAATTTATATGAGTATCAGAGTCTTAAAGAAAGTGACGAGTCCTGTCATAGACGCAGGAGTGGCTGACCAACAGGTGCAGAGTCCGCATAAATGAGGTGAAAACCAGGCGGGGATCAGTCACAAGTGGTGTTTCTCAGGGATTAGTTTTACGCCCGTTATTGTTCATTATATATATTAATGACCTTGACAAGGAAATAAGTGATGTAAACAAATTCGCTGAAGACACAAAGATACAGGATAACATATTGTATAGAAGCTACGGAGCATCTGGATGATTTAGTTAACCTAGAATCAGTAAGTTTACATAGATTATCATACATAGATTATCATACATAGATTATCATACATAGATTATCATACACAGCAGCGAATGTGATCAGAAAAGTGGAAGACGCAGTTTAATATAGATAAAGGCACAGTTATATCTCGGGAATGTAAATACCGTTTGAACTTGAACATAGAGAATGCGAAAATAACATGAGAGTCTTGGTCAGCAGGAACCTGAAACCTACACCCTCACTCTCAGTCACCACCACCTACACCCTCACTCTCAGTCACCACCACCTACACCCTCACTCTCAGTCACCACCACCTACACCCTCACTCTCAGTCACCACCACCTCCACCCTCACTCTCAGTCACCACCACCTACACCCTCACTCTCAGTCACCACCACCTACACCCTCACTCTCAGTCACCACCACCTACACCTCACTCTCATCACCACCACCTACACCCCCACTCTCAGTCACCACCACCTACAAACCCCCCACTCTCAGTAACCACCACCTACACCATTTACTCTCAGTCACCACCAAACCTACACCATCACCCTCAGCCACCACCACCACACCATCACCCTCAGCCACCACCACCTACACCATCACCCTCGCAACCACCACCTACACCATCACCCTCAGCCACCACCACCTACACCATCACCCTCAGTCACCACCACCTACACCATCACCCTCAGCCACCACCACCTACACCCTCACCCTCAGTCACCACCACCTACACCCTCACCCTCAGTCACCACCACCTACACCCTCACTCTCAGTCACCACCACCACAACCCCACCCTCAGTCACCACCACCTACAACCCTCACCCTCAGCCACCACCACCTCCACCATCCCCCTCAGCCAACTCCACCTACACCATCACCCTCAGCCCCCCCAACCTCCCCCCTCACCTCAGCACCACCCCCTCACCTAACCTCAGTCACCACCCCCTAACCCTCACCCCACACACCACCTACCCCTCCCTCAGTCACCACCCCCTCACCCTTCAGTCACCACCCCCACACCCACCTCAGTCACCACCACCAAAACCCCTCACCTAGCACCCCACTACCCCCCTCCCCCTCAGCACCCCACCTACCCCTCACCCTCAAAACCCCCCTACACCTCCCCTCACACCCCCCCTCACCCCCCCTGTCACACCACTACACCTCACCTCGTACCCCCCTACCCCTCACCCTCAGTCACACCACCTACACCCTCCCCCCATACCACCCCTACACCCTCCCCTCAGTCCCCACCACCTACACCCTCACCCCGTCACCACCACTACACCCCCCTCAGTCCCCACCCCTACCCCTCCTCTAGTCCCCACCACCTACACCTCCCTCAGTCACCCCACTACCCCCTCACCCCATCACCCCCCTACACCCCTCCCTCAGTCCCCACCACCTCCCCCTCCCCCCTCAGCCACCACCCCCTACACCCTCCCCCTAAGTCACCCCATACCCCTCACTCAGAAAACCCCCACCCCCCCTCACCTCAGTCACCACCCCCAAACCCCCTCACCCTCGCACACCCCCTACACCCTACCTCAGTCAACCCCTACACCCCCCCCCAGTCCCACCCTCCCCCCTCCTCTGCCCACCCCCCCACCCTACCCCTCACCCCTAACCACCACCTACCCCCCTCCCCCCCTTCAGTACCACCACCTACACCTCACCCTCATCACCACCACCTCCCCCTCCCCCTCAGCACCCCCACCTACCCCCCTCATTACCACCCCTACACCCTACCCTCAGTCCCACCACTACACCCCACCCCAGTCACCCCCAACCTACAACCCCTCACCCCTCAGTCACCCCCCACCTACACCCCCTCACCCTCACACCCACCTAAACCCTCACCCTCAGTCCCCACCTCACCCTCCCCCTCATCCCCCACCTCACCCTCACCTCAGTCCCCCCATACACCCCCCCCTCGTCCCACCCCCTACCCCCTCCCCTCATCCCCACCACCTAAACCCCTTCCCCCTCATCCCACCACCCCACCTCACCCTCACCCACCAACCTACCCCCTACTCCGCCCACACCACCTCCCCCAACACCCCCCCCCCCACCCTACACCCTCACCCTCAGTACCACCCCCAACACCCCACCTCAGTCACCACCCCCCCTCACCTCCCCCTCATCACCACCACCAACCCCCCCCTCATCACCCCATACACCATCCCCCTCAGTCACCCCACCTACACCCTCACCTCGTCACACCCCCTACACCCTACCTCAGTCACCACCCCTACCCCCCCCCTCAGCCACCACCACCTACACCATCACCTCAGCCACCACCACCTACACCTCACCCTCAGCCCCCACCACCTACACCCTCACCTCAGCCACCACCACCTACACCATCACCCTCACCACCACCACCTACACCCTCACCCTCAGCCACCACCACCTACACCTCACCCCAGCCACCACCACCTACACCTCACCCTCAGCCCCACCACCTACACCATCCCCCTCAGCCACCACCACCTACACCATCACCCTCAGCCCCCCACCACCTACCCCTTCACCCTCAGCCACCACCACCTACACCATCACCCTCAGCCACCACCACCTACACCATCACCCTCAGCCACCCCTACCTACCACCCTCAACCCTCAGCCCACCACCACCTCCACCATCCCCCTCAGCCACCACCCACCACCCTCACCCCTCAGGCCACCACCACCTCACCATCACCCTCACCCACCACCACCTACAACATCACCCTCAGCCACCACCACCCATCACCCTCAGCCACCACTCCCACCATCACCTCACACCACACCTACCCATCACCTCAGCCACCACACCTACACCATCACCCTCAGCCACCACCACCTCACCTCACCCTTCAGCCACCACCACCTACCCCATCACCCTCAGTCACCACCACCTACACCATCACCCTCAGCCACCACCACCTACACCCTCACCTCACCCCTCAGCCCACCCCCTACACCTCACCCTTTCACCCAACCCCCCTATCCCTCACTCTCAGCACCACCCCCTACACCCTCACCCTCAATCACCACCACCTACACCCTCACCCTCAGCCCCCACCACCTACACCATCACCCTCAGCCACCACCACCTACACCCTCACCCTCAGTCCCAACCACCTACACCCTCACCCGTCACCCACCACCTACACCCTCACTCTCAGTCACCACACCTCCACCTCACTCTCAGTCCCCACCCCCACACCTCACCACCACCACCTACACCTCATCCTCCCCACCACCTACACCCTCACCCTCAGTCACCACCACCTACACCCTCACCCTCAGTCACCACCACCTCCACCCTCAGTCTCAGTCACCACCACCTACACCCTCACTCTCAGTCACCACCACCTACACCCTCACTCCCAGTCACCACCACCTCCACTCACAGAGACGACGCTCGCATACATAACACATGACATCTTCCTGGTTGGATATCAGATGATGAGAAAGAACAGATGTATCAGATGAAGGTATTGTACTTTTCAGACGTCCGTGGAGCATTGAGAAGTTGAGAGGAACAAACAGAAAGGGAAAATGAATATATAGTAGGCACACTCTAAGATTCAAGAGGTGATAACCACGCTGATATACCACCCTCCACTAAACAGCAGGTTATAAAGGTAAGAATACAATGACAACATCAGAGCGAGGGAGAGCACAATAGCGTAGATGGCCAGAAGCTCCCCTAAGAGCAATGCAAATATGCTGATCCTTTGAGACCCAGCAACTACAGGAGGATAAGAAACGTGGGGTCCTAAGATGATGGAGGTTGTAATGAAGAATGCCATACACCAGCATATCAGGTACACAACGAGAGAGAGAGAAGAGTGAGGGGATAAGAACACAAGAATAACCTTGTATTCACCTTGTGCAATTCAGATACAGGAAATATTGATTATATGAACCTCTTGGTGACAATGGCTTCTCTGTCTTGAGTTTCGAATATCGTGTAATATAATAATAATAATAATAATAATAATAATAATAATAATAATATCTTTATTTGCTACAGTTACATGTACAAGGTATACAGACCATAGTTGACATCAGTGACATACTACTATATAGAAAGCCGCTTGTTATGCTGAACATTTCGGACAAATTTGGTCAGTTTTGTCCCAGGATGCGACCCACACTAGTCGACTAACACTTAGGTACCTATTTTATACTGATGGGTGAACGCGGACAGCAGGTGTCTTTTGGCAACTTCACTCCGACTGTACCCTTCTCCAGAACATCACTTCATCTGAGATCATTTATCCCCAGGATGACTCGAGTATGGAACAGATTCGTACAACATTATGATGTCAACGAGATAAAGTCAGTTGATCAGATGAAAATGCTGGCCCACAGATGGCTCCAACTTCATTCTGTTCCCTACTGGTATGTTTCATAACAAAAATGCTTTCAAATGAGCTGATGTAGGTAACAGCTTGTCAATAAAGTTAGGAATCCTGAACCTGTAAATAGTCTGTCAATAAAGTTAGAAATCCTTAACCTAACCTTGTCAAACCCTGTGTCAAAAAAAAAAAAAAAAAAAAAATAATGGAGACACGTCTTCCAGTCGTACCGGTAATTCGATCTCCGGACCTCAGTGTGTGAGGTGAGTGCGCTAGCGATCGAACAACGGAACGCCCGTGTGGAAATAAACTTGGAAAGAGAGAGAGATGGCACTTGAAGCATGAAAAAACAAACTTCAAAGGAGAAGACTACACAAACATCAGACAGTTTCTAAAGGTTCTAAATGCAGTGACAGATGACAATGAAAGAAGACAGTGAATCAAATGTACGAAACTGGAAGTGCCAAGAGGCAGAAAATAAACGCATACCCAGATACGAAAGATGTAGTGGCAAGAACAAAGTCAGCCCATGGGCTCCCCTGAGGTGTAAAGAGACAAGAGCAAAAAGCGCCAGGAAACAAGAAAAAGAACCAGTGATTAATGTGAGGGTGTAAAGAGAGAGAGACTCAACGGTAATTTGAGAATGATATAACATCGAAAGCCAAATCAAAGCTGAAGTTGCTATACAACCATAAAAGAAAAGGACCGGATAATCAGGCAGATGAAGTCTAAAAGGAACTTAGCATGAAATTTAAGGAGGAATTTTAGGAAGAAAAAGGGACAATACTAGGAAGTCAAAGAAACAGAGAGCTCCAGAGAGGTGTTGGACACATCATTTACGAAAGCAGAAAAGGTTAGGAAACTATTGGGTCAATTGGATACCTTGAAGGCGATGGTTGCGAGAGAGGAGACAAAAGCACTGAGTGAATGATTTACCACAATCTTTAGCAATTCAATAGAAACAGCAACTGCCAGAGATGTGGAAGATTGCATATGTAATTCCAGTATTTATAAAAAGGACAGAGAGGGAGCGTTAAGCTACACACAGGTATCACATGACAGTCATAGTAAATAAGGTTTCTGAGAAGAGTATCAAAAGAGTTGTGGAGCAGCTGGAAGGGATCATAAACAACCAACATGGTTCCAGAAATGGTGAACCCTGTCTCACAAATTAATTATAATTCTATGATAATTTAAAAGAAGTGCGGCAAGAGAAAGATGGATGGGTTGCTTACGTATTGAATAATTGCAAGAAGGTTTTTGACACAAGACCACACAAGAGACTAGGACAGAGCCTAGAGGAGCACGCAGGAATAACATGGAATGAAAGTGTGACGAGTGTTCTTCCATTTAGATCAGTACTCTGTTTGGTACAATTTGTGTACATGAATGACATATAACATTAAAAAAGAGAATACAGACAGGTGAGGAGCAGGAATGACTGCTAGAATTTAACCCAGCAAGTACTGGGTTATGAAGATTGGAATAGGCAAAGAAGATGGAACACTGAGTACAAGCTGATAGAGCAAGGGCTACAAACCTCTCTCCAGTATATCTCTTCTGGTACGCATTAACCGAATAACTGCTGCAGTAAACGCACGTTTGGAATGTAAGCAAGGAGGTATTCATGTCACTAGCTAACTTATGTCAGGATAATACTGGAACATGCAGCACCAGAATGAATCGCACACCAGCTCAATCATGTTAGGAAACTAAAGTGTTAAGGAAAGGTATGATAAGACTCTTGAAACTAGGAGAGGGGGAAACCCAGTAGCTGCCAGCAGAGAGGCGGGGCCAGGAGCTGATACTCGACTATTACAGCCACATACGGAGTAGTACATGTGAGCGCGAGCGCCCAGGCGCACACACACACACACACACACACACACACACACACACACCCCACCCCACACACACACACACATACACACACACCACACACACACCACACACGCACACACCACACACACACACACACGCACATACACACACACACACATACACACACATACACACACACACCACACACACACCACACACGCACACACCACACAACACCCCACACACACACACACACACACACACACACACACCACACACACACCATACACACACCACACACACACACACCACACACACACACACACATGCACACACACACCCTCCACCACTTGACAAAAACAACTACCACCCCTTCCCTAACCACCTCACCTTAGCCACCTACCCCTCCCCCAAACCACCTAACCCCTCCCCAAACCGTCTAACCCCCGCCCAACAACCTCCCTCCCTCCAATAACCATCCTCCCCCTCCCCCATAACCATCCATCCCCTCTCTCCCCCAAACCATCTAACTTCCTCCCCCAACTATCTCGACTCCTCCAATAACCATCCTCCCCCTCCCCCACAACCATCCATCCCCTCTCCTAACCATCTATTCCCCTAACCAGGATGAGGACAAGGGGCTCCAAGGACGAATCTGAGAGGGAGGAATGGGAGGTAGAGCTCAAAAAAAGGGAGGAAGACTGGGGAAGGAGACTAGATGAGCTGGAAAGGAAGATGGAAGAGAGGTTAGAAGCAGAATGCAGAAGGTGGAAGCAACAGGCCACAGCAGCAGAAATCAAGATAGAGAGATTAGAAGAGGAGCTGAGACATCTGAAACAGCACAGAGACAAAGATAGTACAGAAGTAGCATCGGCAATGGCTACATCGAACACAGACAACAGGTCCGAAGGAAGCATGGAAACTAAAACTGTATGCAGAGGTCCTGTCAAACCCACATGGGGCCAAAACAAAGACAGGGAGCACTCTAGGACAGAAAGAGAGGTTGGAAGACATTGAAGGAACTAGGACATGTGCAAGGACCTTACCAGATACCTGTGGGGCCAGGAGCAGGTGAGCAGGAAGGATAAACCAAGAAGCATAGGGGCCATAACTAGGGAAGGGACTGAAGGAAGGAACACTCCACGGGAAGGAACTAAAACACATCAGAGGATGCAATGGGAGTCACAGTGGGAGGTGGAAAGGGAGAGATCCGTGTTTGTCTATGGGCTAGACGAAGCTAAAGGGGAAACTTATGATGAAAGAAAGCAGGAGGAGAAAAAAGCGATTGAAGACATCATGAAGGTGATAGGCGAGGGGGACATGACCCAGGTGGCAAATTTTCGGTGGTTCACAAAGAAAAGGAATCGGCCTCTCAAAGTAATTTTCAAGGCAGAATCAACCCGAACCATGATCCTGCAGGAGAAAGCACGGCTGAGAGGCAAGCAGGAGTTCCGGAGTGTGTACCTCGACCGAGACAGAACACAGGACGAAAGGAAGACAATGAAAGAGAGAGTTCAAAAACGAAAGGAGAAATGGGAGGAAATGAAAAAGGAGAGCAGAATAACCCAGGATCAAATGGAAGGACAAGCGCACCCCCCAGAAACACCTGCAGAAGGACTCCAGCCACGACACCCCCAAGGCAACTGAACAATCCAAACCAACCATCACACCACCGATCCCTCTGTTTCCACCCCCCGCACCACAGTTACAGTAATAGAACAGAAGTTGAAGGTTTGGTACACAAATGCAGATGGATTAACGAATAAACATGAGGAATGGCAAGAAAGAATCAATGAGAAGTCCCCAGACATCATAGCAGTTACAGAAACAAAACTCATGGAGACAATAACAGATGCAATCTTCCCCCCAGGATACCGATATGAAAAAAGATAAAAGGGGCAGGGGGGGAGGGGGGGTTTTTTTGCTGAAAAAAAAGAGGGGAATTCGAGAAAAAGGAAGAATAGATGGAGGGAAAAAAGAGACTACATAGCAGGTCACTTCAGTCTGGGGAAACAAATGGTCATTGCAGTGTTAAATCCCCACAAAAACTGAGGAGGAAAAGAGGGGAAATATAAAGGAGCAACAGAGCAATGGTGGACAACTTGCTGAGGTGGAAAGAGAGCTCACTCCAGCAGAGAAAAAGTTGGGGTTTATGGGGATTTAAAACCACGGGAGATTGATGGGGAAAACTGACCCCAATGGGGGCCCCGAAACATGGAGAGCCGGATGTGGACGTGGTTTGGAAAACCTCATGCACCAACATGTTAAGGACACTCCCAGAGTGAGAGGGGGAGGATGAACACAAGTTTGGGACCTTGTGTTCACCGGGGGCAGTCGACTTGAGGACATAAAGTTGAGAGTCCCAGGAGCTAGCGACCAGTGGTTCTTTTGTTTTGAATACTAGTAGGCTGCAAGGGGAAAGGAATAACAGGAGTAGAATGGGAAAACCCTGTAAAAAAGAGGGGACTACATAGGGTTGAAGAACTTCCGGGGAGGTCGTGGGCAAAAACTGGCGGGAAAAACCCAGAAAAATGAAATGAGGGAATAGTAGCAACAAAATGCAAGGAGGCAGGGGAAAAAGGTTACCCCTAAGGGAACAGTAAAAGGGGAAGACCAAAAAAGCCCGGTTACCGACGGGTGGGGGCAAAAACAAAGTGCAAAGAGAATGGAAAAAAAAGTACAAAAGGAGAGAACACACGAAAATGGGAGTCAGTCGCAGACCCGGGAAATGAGTATGCACAGGTAAGGAGGGAGGCCCAGCGACGTATGAAAATGACATAGCTCGAGAATCAAGACTACCCAAAAATGTTGTATAGCCAATCAGGAGGAAGACAACAGTCAAAGCCGGTGATAGATTTAAAGGGAAAAAGGTGGAGAACTCACAAGAAAAGATCGGAGGTTGTGAGGGCGAACAGGAGATTTAAGGAAATTTTTACAGTAGAGCAGGGGAAAGGGTGTGGGAAGACAGCACAGAAGGGAACATCAAGAGGGAATATCCCAACAAATGTTGGATGACATAGAACAATGAGGAGGAGGGGAAAAAAGCTCTTAGTGACCTTGACACCTCAAAGGGATGGGACCGTACAAAATCTCCCCCTGGGGCCTTAGAGAAGGAGCGGATGTGTGTGTGCCCCTTTAACCCCAATCTTAACACATCACTTTAAACGGGGCAATACCCGAGAAATGGAAGAAGCTAAAGTAGTCCCCTTATTTAAGAAAGGAAACAGAAAGAGGCATAAACTACGACCGTGTCTTGACATGTATTTTGTGCAAAGTCATGGGGAAAAATTATAGGAGGGAGTGGTGAAACTGGAAAGGAACAAGATTATAAATGAAAAAAAAGCTGGGTTCAGGGAAAGGAATCTTGTATCACAAACCTCCTGGAGTTTTATGACAAGGTAACAGAAGTAAGACACGAGAGAGAGGGTTGGAGTAGATTGCGTTTTCCTAGACTGCAGGAAGGCCTTGACACAGTTCCCACAAGAGATTAGTGCAGAAGCTGGAGGATCAGGCACACGTTAAAAGGAAGGGCACTGCAATGGATAAGGGAATACCTGACAGGGAGGCAGCAACGAGTCATGGTACGTGAAGAGGTATCACAGTGGGCGCCTGTTACGAGCGGGGTCCCACAGGGGTCAGTTCTAGGACCAGTGCAATTTTTGATATATGTGAACGACATGATGGAAGGAATAGACTCTGAAGTGTCCCTGTTCGCAGATGACGTGAAGTTGATGAGAAGAATTAAATCGGACGAGGATGAGGCAGGACTGCAAAGAGACTGGAGAGGCTGGACATGTGGTCCAGTAACTGGCTTCTCGAATTCAATCCAGCCAAATGCAAAGTCATGAAGATTGGGGAGGGGCAAAGAGACCGCAGACAGAGTATAGGCAAGGTGGACAAGACTACAGACCTCACTCAGGGAGAAAGACCTTGGGGTGATCATAACACCGAGCACATCACCGGAGGCACACATCAACCAAATAACCGCTGCAGCATACGGGCGCCTGGCAAACCTGAGAATAGCGTTCCGATACCTTAATAAGGAATCGTTCAAGACACTGTACACTGTGTATGTTAGGCCCATACTGGAGTATGCAGCACCAGTCTGGAACCCACACTGGTCAAGCACGTCAAGAAGTTAGAGAAAGTACAAAGGTTTGCAACAAGGCTAGTCCCAGAGCTCAAGGGAATGTCGTACGAGGAAAGGTTAAGGGAAATCGGACTGACGACACTGGAGGACAGAAGGGTCAGGGGAGACATGATAACGACATACAGATACTGCGGGGAATAGACAAGGTGGACAGAGATAGGATGTTCCAGAGAGGGGACACAGGGACAAGGGGTCACAACTGGAAGCTGAAGACTCAGACGAGTCACGGGACGTTGGAAGTATTTCTTCAGTCATAGAGTTGTCAGCAAGTGGAATAGCCTAGCAAGTGAAGTAGTGGAGGCAGGAACCATACATAGTTTTAAGAAGGGTATGACAAAGCTCAGGAAGCAGAGAGAGAGAGGATCCAGTAGCGATCAGTGAAGAGGCGGGGCCAGGAGCTGAGTCTCGACCCTGCAACCACAATTAGGTGAGTACAATTAGGTGAGTACACACGTACACACACACATACACACACACACCTTGTATTCACCTTGAGTAGTTCGGACATCGAGGATATCATGTATGAAAGGCCCTGGGAGCTAGTGATCATGTGGTTCTGTGCATTGACTACATAGTTGAGCTCCAAGTGGAGAGAGTAGCAGGGAAATAGGGTGGGAAAAAACCAAACTACAAAAGAGGGAACTACTCAGGCATGAGGAACTTCCTTCAAGACATTCAGTGGGAGAGGGAATGACAGGAAAACCAGTACAAGAAATGGACTATGTGGCAACAAAATGCAAGGAGGCAGAGGAGAGGTTTCTTCCCAAGGGAAACAGAAATAATGGGAAGAACAGAACGAGTCCTTGGTTCACCTAAAGGTGTGGGAAGCAAAAACTAGGTGTACTAGAGAATGGAAAAGGTACAGAAGACAGAGAACTCAGGAAAATAAAGGATTAGCCGAAGAGCCAGA
>NC_069463.1:2147259-2255824 GCF_026875155.1 Cherax quadricarinatus
GGGGAAAAAAGGTGATTGTAAGTAGGTACCACCGAGGTTTGAGGCAGTCTAGCAACTCTGGAATAAGAAAGCCTTAGGAATCTCCTTGAAGGCAGAGATGGGAAACTGTCATGGCGTACGAGACACCCTCTTTATAAGACAGCAGATCTCTCTTAAGAAAACCGGACAACAGTGAGAATATGGAAGGTGTCTCTATTTACAGTTTATGGCAAGTGGGAGGGTTTTCCTACAGGATAGTTTGCTATAGTCAGCTGAACCACAGACTAGATATTCAGCCATGAGCAACCGATATTTGGGTGGGTGGCCGAAACATAAACAGTTTCTACATTGAGCTAGAAATCTATACAGATATTGACAAAAGTATTAATATTTTCTAAAAAGGACCCAATACCTTTATAACAAGCACTGCCCCCAAAAAACTAAACAGATGACAGCTAAGAGACTGTACAGTCCCTGACTAACACCCAGCATCCTCAAATCCATAAATACAACGCACCTATTCGAAAAACAGTACAGAATGGGCCACATAACCAGAGACCAAACAAAACATTACTCGTCAATCCTAACCAGCCTGATAAGAAGGGCAAAAAAATTGTATTATGAGAACAGATTATCCAACTTAAAAAGGTGATATAAAAAAGACCTGGAAAACCCTATCAGAAATTCTAGGAACAAAAAAGATATCACGAAACAGCGCAATTGAACTAACAAAGCCAGATGAACCTAAACTACCAACTAAAACGGCAAACAGACTCAATGATTTCTTCTCCACCATAGGAAGAAAACCTTGACAAAATCTTAAGCTCAAATACCCCACCCAATGACTACCTCAATGGTAACTACCCGAACACACTGTTCCTAGCTCCGACTAACCCAACAGAAGTCTCCCTTATTATCAACACACTAAAAAACAAGACAGTAGATTTAAATACCTTACCACCTTTTATATACAAAACAGTGTCGCAAGTGCTATCACCAATCATTGCAACACTCTTCAACAAATCAATTGAATCCTCTACCTTTCCTACAGTTCTCAAAATAGCAATGGTCACCCCGATCCATAAAGGAGGAGACCAAAGAGACTTGAATAACTATAGGCCAATATGCAACTTACACACTCTCTCTAAAATCTTCGAAAAATTAATTCATAAGCGAATCTATTCCTACCTCATCTCCCACAACATACTCAACCCCGTCAGTTTGGGTTCAGGCCTAATAAAATTACGAATGATGCTATTATACACATGCTAGAACAATATACACTACACTAGAGAAAAAAGAAGTCCCACTGGGATCTTCATTGACTTACGTAAAGCTTTTAATACAGTTGACCACGACTTGCTCCACATATAAATTATCGCACTATGTATAAGAGGGCACTCCCTCAACTACCTAAAGTCTTACCTCAGCAACAGAAGCCAATATGTGTACACAAATGGAGCAAACTCTTTGCAGCCCAATTACGGTGTTGTATTACAACCCAGGATTCCAAATGGCCTGTTATCCGGGTGTAATGGGAGCAAAATAAACACAGCAGAAAAAGTTTAGACTTATATTATCCTTCACCAATTTAGAACAGCAATATGTACACTATGTACAGTGCACTCCACGGTAAGCAAGCAGAAATAGAAGGCACAAGACAGCAGACCGTGCTTCAACCAGCTCTAGAATGGGAATAACAAGGCAGACAGGAGAGTGGTACCCACATAACCTCTGCAATTGCCAAAACCATCTTCTTATTGGCTAGAACCTGGTCTTAGCGCTTCTTTATTATAATAATAATATAGAACCTGGTCACTAGTTGAACGACGGGGCCCCATCATCAACTCTTAGCAACCTGGTTCGCTGGTTGGGGGAGAAAGCCTGTAAATTAGGGTGTGTAACATGTGCCAAATAAAGGTTACGTACTCTTTGCATGCCACACCCCCACCCGAGAAGGCTCAGGATTAGGCTGCCACCTCCTAGTGGTAACCGTGCCGCCATGGTACAAAATAATGGGACCGCCTTCCTTCCACCATCCAACTCTTAGAGCTCAGCTTTTCTCGTGACAAAAAGCCAAACCCTAAACTCAGAGTGAGACAGCAGTCAGTCAGGCTAGCATAGGTCCAAGCTACAGGTGGATGGTAGCCCGCATCCCCTCACTAAAAAAAAACCCCACACCAGGGGATAAAAAGCGTGAAAAGGGGTTACCACAAATATAACATCCTAACCTAAATAAATAAAAATATTAGACTCTAGATAAAGAGTCCGCCAAACACATTTTCTTTGCCGGCAATATATTTAATTCTGAGTGAGTATGGTTGCATTCTTAGCGTCCAGCGCATGAGCCTTGTGTTGTGGTTCTTCATGGCTTGGAGATATACTAGAGGATTGTGATCACTGTAGACTGTGACCACCTGCGATGTCTGGCCCACATAAACATCGAAATGCTCCAAAGCCAGTGCCAGCACGAGGGCTTCTTTTCAATGGTAGAGTAAGCCCTCTGATGTGGCTGGAACTTGGCTGAAAAGTATGCTACAGGCTGCAACTCCTCATTCTCGTTTTGTAATAGTACTGCCCAACCCAGACTCGCAAGCATCAACCTGTAATGAAAAAGGTTTGGAGAAGTCTGGAGACAAGAGAATGGGTGCAGTACACAATATTCTTTTTGCTTTGTCAAAAAAAGTTTGACAATCTGGGGTCCAATTAAAAGGGAACTTTGTGACTGGTAAGAGAGGTAAGAGGGCTACAATATCTGAGAAATTCTTACAGAATCTTCTGTAAAATCCTTTCATGCCTAGGAAACGTTGAAGAGATTTCCTATCATGAGGAACTAATCTTTAATAGCAAGAACTTTAGCAAGTTTAGGTGCAACTTTACCACTACCTACTTCATGGCCTAGAAAAGTGACAGTGGCCTGGCCAAAGGAAGATTTAGATAAATTAACTGTTAAATGGGAACTCTTAAAGGTCTCAAAAAGAGCCTTAAGTCTAAGTAGGTGTTGATCCCAAGTATCAGACACCACAACAATATCTAGGTACGCTGCCGTGCCTTCAAGTCCTTTAATAGCCTGATGGATAAGTTTCTGGAATGAAGAGGGGGGATTTTTCATTCCGAAGGGGGTAACTGTGTATTGATAATGACCACCTGGAGTTACAAAGGCAGAGATTTCCTTCGCCTTATCCGTCAAAGGTACCTGATAGTAACCTTTAAGGAGATCTAACTTGGACACAAAAGTAGCCTTACCCACAAAGTCAATTACGTCATCCAGACGAGGAAGAGGGTAAGCATCTGTAATTGTGACCTCATTCACCTTACGGTAGT
Source organism: Cherax quadricarinatus (assembly GCF_026875155.1). Classification (NCBI taxonomy): domain Eukaryota; kingdom Metazoa; phylum Arthropoda; class Malacostraca; order Decapoda; family Parastacidae; genus Cherax; species Cherax quadricarinatus. The sequence goes on from NC_069463.1 coordinate 2,150,563, forward strand.
CTGTACACATACGAAACCCTCCATCAGCCTTCTTCACAAGGATGCACGGTGAAGCCCATGGACTAGATGACTCCTCCAATAAACCATGCTTTAACAAAAATTCTACTTCCTGCTGAAGTAACCTTTGCTTTTCAGGATTAGCTCTGTAGGGGGAGAGTTTAATTGGTTTAGAGTTATCCACATCTACATCATAACCTAATGTACATTTTTTCGGCACATCCGAAAAAATATTAGGATATGACTATAGAAGCTCAGTTAAATTTGTTGCTTGCGTTTCAGAAAGTCCCTCCATTAAAGGGCTAGGATCCTTGAGGACAGAATTTGAAAGTTTAATGTTAATTTCAGAGATAGAGTGCAAAGAATCAGAGGTCGTCCTCAGAGGTAGATGACAGAGTCATTACTGGGACTTTATCTGGTGTATGGAAAATTTTTAATTGATAATGTGGTAAGTTTTAGTTTTTGAGGTCTTATCAATGGGAGCTACCACATAATTTACATCCGATAATCTACTTACAATCTGCATAGGTCTCGTAAATCTAGCTTTCAAGGTGTGGCCAGGTATAGGTTCCTGCACCAAACACCTTGTTTCCTGGATGGAAGGAGCGGAATTGTGCACTTCTGTCATACCTCTGTTTCATCATACTTTGAGCTGTCTTTAGGTTAGCCTTGGCTAACTGACGTGCCACCTTCAACCTTGAAGACGGGTTGTAGAGTGTTGAGCTAACGTCTTCTCCCATCCATCCTTCTTTGAGCACCCGAAAAGGACCTCGTACATTGTGCCCAAAGATCAGCACAAACGGACTATACCCTGTAGACTCTTGCACCATCTCTCGTACTGAGAACGGCAACAAGGGTAGTGATTCATCCCAGTCTGTAGGAAAGTGCATGCGAAAAGTTCTCATCATGGTTTTTAACGTCTGATGGAATCTTTCCAAGGCGCCTTGGGACTGAGGATGATAGGCAGTGGATAAGTTGTGGATTATCCCTAACCTAGTTAATACTTCCCTAAATGCTTTGGCAGTAAAGTTAGTACCTTGATCACTTTGAATAGTTTTAGGAATGCCAAAACAAGAAATGAATTTGGTTAAAGCTTTGAGAATAGCTTTAGTATTAATACTACGCATGAGAATTGCTTCAGGATATCTGGTTACTTTATCCATAATCGTAAATAAATATTGATTTCCAGACTTTGACCTAGGTAGTGGACCTACACAATCTATAATTAAATCTGCAAAAGGTTCTCCATCAGCAGGTATAGGTTGGAGAGGTGCAGGTTTAATGGAATGTCCAGGTTTCCCTACTTGCTGACATTCTCGGCAACACCTAATATGATTCTTCACATCTTTCTTTAATTTTGGCCAATAAAATTATTTTGTGATTCTATACAAGGTTTTTGTAATTCCTAAGTGACCTCCTAATGAAGTATTATGAGCTATATTTAATATTTGAGGTCTAAACTTGGTTGGAACCACTAACCTGTCGTATAACTGCCGGCCCTCAATCTCCTTACCAGTCTCAGTGCAGATCAAATAATCGTTTTTAACTTCATACTTGACCGGATGACCCAAAGAGGATTTACCCATGGCTGCCTGAAAAGTGAATTTTAAAGAGGGTCCTTTCGTTGTTCCTCCCGGAAGGAAGTCCCTCGGCATGGAAACAGAGACATCTGCAATCCTGCAACCTGAGAATAGGAAGGCTTGATCAGGGTCTGTTCACTTGATTTACGAGGCTCCGGCCGGTGTGCCTCATAAAACAACGTGGCTATTCCGAGATCGGAGTCGTCCAAGGATAGGTCAACATTCTCTCCAGACAACCCTTGGGATGTTGCCCGAGTTATGGGCAACACCGGAGAAGAATTACTCATTATAGGTTCAGGACATGCACTAACAGCAGTAATGTTATTACCCAGTAATAACATGGCATCTTTCATGGGGAATCCTTTTGAGACACCTACAGTCAAGTACCCAGTGTAATATTTGCACTGTACATAAATTTTATGCAAAGGGACAGAATATATAGCTCCTCCAAATGCTTCCAATAAAACAGAGGAATTCAAGGAAGTGTTCTCTGAAAGGGGTAATATTCCTTTTCTTACAAGTGAGCAATATGCTCCAGTATCTCTAAAGGTCTTTACTTCAGTTGTTTCTGAGTTTTCCTGAAGGGAAATAAGACTCTTGCAATAATAAGGGGCCATACCTTTTTCTACTTCTCTCGGGGACATGTTACTAGGGATATTAGAGATTTTCCCAATGGGTTGGGGTTTGTGGGGGCAGTTGGGACGGATATGACCTACTTTGTTACAAAGGAAGCAGACGACAGGCTTGCCCTTTACTCCCTGCAGACGTTGCAACTGGTGTCGCTCTGGCTAGTGTCTCTCTGGATACTGTTGTCGAGATGCATCATGCTGAGTAGTTTGTCTCTCAGCAGGTAGACCATAAGTTGAGAAGCGTGGCTCACCAGGTGACTTAGTTGGCTGACGTAGACGTTCTCCCTCCGGTTGGCACTTCATTCTCCAAGGTTGACGATCTCTGCTCATGCCAGGCTGTTGAAAAGAGAGACGGGACCGCTCGGACAAGGAGCGGTTAGTTTCGTAGGTATCAGCCAACCTGGCTGCCTCCAATGCAGTGGTTAATTCACGATCCTGCAGAAAGACTCGAACCTCTGGTCCCACAGACTCCAGCAGGTTATCAATCAGAATAAACTGTACCAGCTCCTCAAAGGTAGAGACACCACTTGCTTTATACCAGCTGGTAAAAGCTTTGGTTTGCTGTCTCACAAAATCCACGAGAGATTGACCAAGCTGTCGTCTGCCCAGCTTGAAAAGTTTTTTTTATATTTGGCTGGGATACATGTATATGCTCCCAACACTGTGGTCTTCACTACTTGATAATCAGAAAATTCAGCGTCATTTAATACTGACGTAAATTCCTGTGCCTTACCAAACAATGCTGTATGAACCAACGATGCCCAATGCTGTTCCGGCCACCTCAAGGCTCGAGCCTGATTTTCGAAGCTTTCGAAAAATTGTTCTGGTTCGGCCTCATTGAAGCGGGGAACAAACTGTACTGCTTTCTGTAAACTAAAATTATTTACAGAATGCGAAAACTGCCTCCTTTCTCTTTCCCTATCAAATTCTTCCCTTGTGAATGCTCTCTGTTCCCTAGTTTGCTCAAGATTGATTTTTGCCAGCTCAAGTGCCAACGACGCTGATTCACCTTGAGACAACCCAGCTGCGCTTACTGACCATTTTGCTCGTAGGTGTATCATCTTCCTCCTGCGAGAACGTAGTAGTTTTTGCCCTAGCTCCCGTAGAGGGAGGAGTCTGATGTGCTATCTCTTCTTCTATAAGTTTGTCAGCAATCAGTGAACGCAGTTGCGCAGCTGTGAGAGTGCGTTTGTATTTAATGCCAATGGAACGAGCAATTTTCCAACAATGTGTAGGGACAATTTAGGTAGGTTATGCAAAGTATTTTCCGACACCAGACGTTGACTCGTCTAGGTGCATAAGTTATTCGCTATGCACAGTAAGATTGCAGAATACCCCAACGTAACACGTTAATTTGCAGAAAACGCTTAGCTATGCACAGTACGATTGCAGAATACGCATACAAGCAAAGCCGACTGCAAAATTCTCCACACCGAACAGGCTAGTAACAACCGACACGCAAAATTTGTAAAGCAATGCCAGACAGCTACACTGTTCTAGAAGACTGACCGTAGCGAAGCGAGCACACCGAACAAGTAGTAGCGAGCTGTTGAACGATCACACAATAGCAAGCCTGACCATAACAGCAACTGACACGCAAAATTTGTAAAGCTAATGCAATGCCAGACAGCAAGCTGCACAATGTTCCTGCTACGAGCTTCACCCTAAGCTCAACCGTTTCTCTAAGTCCAGCTCCAGCTCCTGGACAGGCCCCATATTACAACCAGATTCCAAATGGCCTGTTATCCGAGTGTAATGGGAGCAAAATAAACACAGCAGAAAAAGTTTAGACTTATATTATCCTTCACCAATTTAGAACAGCAATATGTACACTATGTACAGTGCACTCCACCATAAGCAAGGCAGAAATAGAAGCCACAAGATAGCAGAACGTGCTTCCCACAGGGAAGTGTACTTGGCCCTCTTTTCTTTCTCATATACATAAATGACCTACCAAATGCATCGCAACTACTCAAACCCACACTATTTGCAGATGACACTACATACGTCCGTGCCCAGTCACGCTAGCCAATACTGTAAATACCGAATTACAGAAAATATCTACCTGGATGAGAACTAACAAACTTACACTAAACATTGACAAAACCTACTTCATTCAGTTTGGTAACAGAGCTACAGACGTCCCTATGAACATAATGATAAATGGATCACCTATCACAAAACTCACAGAGGGAAAATTCTTAGGAATCCACCTTGATAATACTCAAATTTCAAACACATATACAACAAATTTCCAAGAAAATTTCCAAGACCGTAGGCATACTATCGAAGATACGGTACTATGTTCCACAGTCAGCCCTCCTGGCCCTATATCACTCATTTACCCCTATCTCACCTATGGAATTTGTGCATGGGGCTCAACAACAATTAACCATCTCAGATCATTAATTACCAACAAAAAGGCTGCAGTCAGAATGATAACAAATTCCTACTACAGGCAGCACACTCCACCAATATTCAGAACTCTAAACCTACTCACCATACAAAACATACATGCTTATTATTGTACCTACTACATACATAGAACATTTAACTCGGATATAAACCCTTCCCTAAACGTCATCCTTCCACCTCAACAGAACACATGACCATAACACAAGGCACAGATCACTCTTTGATCCTCGTGTCCATCTCACACTATGCAAAAACTCAATGCACATAAAAGGACCAAAAATCTGGAATTCACTACCTGTGAATGTAAAAGAAACACTGTTTATAAATTCAAGCTCTTCTTAAAAATCACTTACTCAGCCACAACCAAATAAATACTGAATAATTGTATCTCATAAATGTTTAGCCTGTGACCCAATCAAACTTTATTTTTAATTAATTACCTAACAGAATACTCCATTCTACTGAATGCTCAGCAACACAGTAAATGACCATATGGCCTGTCTTTGATAATACTCATTTGTGCTTAATTGTTAACCGTTTACAACAATGTTTACCACTGAATATATCATTGCATAGTTAATCTTAAGTTAATTTTAAGCTGCTCATAATGCTCTGCATACAAGGGACTTTGGCATGTTACACTTAACCACTGTATTTCTTTGTACTTCTATGTATCATGTTGAAATTAATAAATAAACTATTGTGGTGCAGGGATCAGTTCTCATACTTGTAGGCGCTGTTCCGCTGTGTAAACAGAAGGTGTAAAGTTCATGGCAGTTAAAAATTAACTTAGCTATATTACAAAGACAGCATCTTCGCCAGCGGGCAGGCAGCATGTTAGAAAGGCTAGTTTATGATGTATACGGAAGAGCAACAGTTCTGCAGCAAGAACTGAGAGAAGATTGTTTACGAACTGTGACAGGAAAATCGTTAATGGTGCTGAGATGGAAATACTGAGAGTTTCCTTAGCAATTTGCAGTAACATTACATACACCACTCTTTTTACCATGAAGTGTTTTGCCCAGCATATCACAAGAGTGCCTTGCTGATTCTGTGATTTGAAAGATAACCTATGGGAGAAGTTAAATGAAGAGTAAAGAGTTTAGTCAATGAGATACTCTGAAACACAGACTGAAATGGAAGATATTGCCGAGCAGTTTGTTTCGTAGACTGAGAAAGAGAGAGAGAAAGGACAGGTTTAGTGTCATCTGTCACAGATTGGGTTGTTTAGACAAGGGATTGGAACTGTTCCATTCTGAAATGTACGGACGATCCGAAAATCGAGCACTGTAGGTCGGGAAGCTGGAATCATAGTCGATGTTGTGCAAAGGTCAGACGTATCAAAAGATTCAGTCGAAACCTCGGTACCAGTGGTGGGTAACTAGTTGTTACCGAAAGGAAGTGCCAGGTTCTGTGAAAGATCCAATGGTTCGATGATGCACTAGTCATGTGAGGATGCTGTTGGGGAAGGAAGGGGCCTAGGAGGAGGAGTTTACTGATGTGTTTCTATGATAAGATTTCTTTTATTTCTAAAAAAAATGTGTGGAGTGATAGCTCCAGGTGGAAACAAAGAGAGGACGTATATCTCCTATAATGTCCAAGAGGATCCCTCGGCACAGTCGGTCGAGCAGGTGTTGCAAGGAACCCGTGCCTTACCCTACCCTTCATGCCAGAAAAACTGGCAGTTAAGGATAACCTCACATCTACCGAGCCACCCGGCAGACAAAAGAGATGGTCGGAAACCTACCACAAGGTATACTCCTTCAGCCGCCACCTGGCGGAACTAATAGGAGACCTCTAGAGATACCTGTATAGGAGAATAAAACTAAATTCCAACCACACAATACAACGAAAACTAATGTGAAGGGTCTGGGAATGATAATGTCAGAGGATCTCACTTTCAAATACAACAACAATGCATCGACCACATCTGCTAGAAAATGATGGGTGAATGAGAACCTTCAAAATTAGGGCCAAAGCCATGATTCTCTTTATGGATCATGGACATAGACCGTGCCTGCGTGCCTCGTTGTGCTCCGTGTTTTCTCGTGTTTTCTCGGTCTCTCTTACGTGCTGAACTTTAATTTGTGCCATCGATTCTTATACGATACATCCCTCTAGCGCCTGGAACCAATCTTGGGCAGAAAATAGTATACACTGAGTCATAAAGGAGAATTAGTGTGCACTACCTGGCAGAGTTTACTGCCAGAGGGGAATCATAAGCCTAGTGTGCCGTGTGCAAAATAATAATAATAGAACTTTTCTTTGTCAGAGGAAAGAAAGTCTCCCTGATAACATTGTGTATACATAGTGTATAGTGTATACTACAGTGGCTCCCTAGTATATAGATGATAAAGGCTAAAGTGTCATTTAAAACAGGTGTAATTGTAACTGAAGTGATAGGCCTAAAGAGGCAGGTGCCAGAAGTCGCCAGAAACTTACCACACAGGTCAGCTGTTTTAATAATCTTCCTGGCCTGTTAGTGTACTCGCATATAATCTAGTGATACCAGTGAATAGCAGAATACAGTGTTGTTAGTAGCAACTAACCGTATTATAATGGTACTTAGTGGAGTGGAGTGACTTTCATTAGTTTTTTCTCCATTCTTCAAATACCAGACGAATACAGTGAAATTCATATATCCTGTAGTTACCAGCAGTCGCAATATACACAACAGAAAGCAAATATCACTCCAGAAAAAAACGTCTTCCTCCAATAATTTCACCAATCAACTATAGTGATAATATAGCATTTGTTGTGGTGGAGACCGAAAAAAACTAGAAAAGCTAGATACAGTGATCGATAATCCTTCAGGCTGTAAATAAAGGTCTCGACCGTTTGTCATTGTAGGAGCTGCCAGCAATCACCTGTTCTTCACACGCAAGTTATACTTTTGTATCAATCTAATCCATATTACTCGGTTTAAAAAAATTTACAGTAGATCCTTCATGTGTTAGCCCAAAATACCGCAGATAGTTTTAAATAGTGACCCGCTGATCAGATCCGACTGGTTCGAACCCTTGGCTGATCGAACCCTTGACCAGTTTCAAACGGATTCGTTGGGACAATAAAGCAGACTGTAAACAGATGGGGTTTTAGGTGCCCTTATCAACACAAACAGTAATATAAAACAGGAATGTACACCGGTAAGCTGTCTAATATACAAATACGTTGAAATAGAATACAAATAGCCAGATTCTTCACTTTAAGGAGGTTATTAGTAGAATATTCAAGTGGTTGCTAGTAGAATTATAGTAAATCAACCATTCAAATCATTATGAAGCTCTGTGTAGTCTGCAGTCATCAAACAAACTTGCTTCCACATGGATAACTTGCCATTTTTGTGAAATTGGTTGTCACGCCCCTTGTGCAGATATCCAAGAATTATCTACAAGCAGTATTAAATCAGGAAGTGTTTTTGGGTATGCCCAAATGAGATCAATCTGTGGACTAAAATCACATTGGTATTAAAAGAGGATAACACTGGCCGGTGTCTAAAGCTCCGCTTCACACACGGGGGCACGGGTTCGATTCCCTGCGGTGGAAACATTTCGACACGTTTCCTTACACCTGTTGTCCTGTTCACCTAGCAGCAAAATAGGTACCTGGGTGTTAGTCGGTGGTGTGGGTCGCATCCTGGGGGACCAAGATTAAGGACCCCAATGGAAATAAGTTAGACAGTCCTCGATGACACACTGACTTTCTTGGGTTATCCTGGGTGGCTAACCCACGGGGTTAAAAATCCGAACGAAATCTTATCTCTAACATCAAAGCTACCTTCATAGAAAACCTGGAAGCATTCATAACAGATGGGAAAATAAAAGTCTGGGCTGGATACTGTACAGCTTGAGGTGCTGTCCTGGTAGACAGTTAATGGTGAAGCTGGAGGTGCTGTCCTGGGAGACAGTAATGGTGAGGATGGAGGTGCTGTCCAGGTAGTCGTAATGTACGCATGAGGGAATGCATATAAATAACCTTGAGGGAGACAGGAACTGTAGTGGGAAACAAGTGTAGTCAAGGACAAGATAAAACCAATATTACAAACTAGTAATACCACAGGAGAGAGCAAACAAGGGACTCACTAGCAATAGTGAGACTAAATTACCAGAAACAACTAGTGAGAGCTCCATTGTTAGTAGTGAGGATAGGAATGAGACAGGTAAACATGCACCAACAGGGAATACATTCACAGAAACCCAAGGCAAACGGAAACCAAGCCTATGCACTTGGTATCTGCGAGCATGGGAAAATCTGGAAAAACAGATGGGACTTGCAACTTTGACCACCCTAGAATGATGAGAATGATGTACATGCCTATGTTAGGTCCTTAATTGATTATGCTGCTCCCATGTTGATATTAGCTAGGGGAAGTTCTCTCCGACCCTTGGAGTTAATGCAGAATGAAGCTTTCAGAATTATTCTTGGTTGTCCAGATCTACAAAGGTTCTTAATATGAGAAGGAGCTTGGTATTTCTAGTATCAGTGATAGGATTGTTGAGATTAAACTGTACTCGTATTAGAATGTTGAGAAATGAACCAGACTGTCACAATGAATCTTACCAGTGTCTTGAGGTAAAACACCAGATCTAAATGGATTGTGAAAATGTGCATTTGCATTAAATTTTATAACCTGCTGAACTTATCACCGTAGGCAACAAGAGCTTTTTACCCTCCATGGAAGATGTGTTCATTCAGTATCACATACCTGCAAGTCCCTCCCAAGAAGCTCATTGCTAGTAATCCCTTCCTTAAACACTTGTTAAAGCAACTGCTCAAGAAGAAATTTCTCGCCTAGCTGGTAGTAATAGTTATCACAAGTTATATACACTGATGGATCTAAACAGGAGTCTTTGGCAGGGCTGCATCTGCTCTTGTTGCCACCTCCCTAGTTATGAACGATAATAAATTTGAGTAGGCATAAGAATTAACAACTGGGCTTCTACCCTGCAAACTGAATGTTTGCAATGCTAATGGCGCTAAGCTAACCTATGACACAGAGCTTGACTTATTATCATTACTGATTCTGTCACCATTGAAGGCTCTTGACTCATATAATTGACTCCAATAACATGGTCATTGGAGAAGCAGGTATAGATACTGAAAATCAGGGACAAAGGAATTATGTACAGTTGCTATGGATCCCATCACACAATGGATTACGCCTTCATGATAAAGTTGATATGTTAGCCAAGAGAGTACCAGAAGGAGAACGTAGAATATAATACTCTGGTATAACTGTCTAGCATTAGGAATTTAAAATTAGAAGAGAAGTAAATTAATGAAATGATTGTTATAGGAATGCAATTAGAAGCCTGAGTAGATCTATAACCACTATGATACAGAACGTAGATAGTATGCTTTACGGAGCCAACGTGCAATGTGAACAGACTGACTGATGTTGTAGTGGCCAGGCTTAGGCTTGGTTACAAGTACTTCTGGCAAAGTTTTGGGAGACACACAGATGATGATCAAACTAATGTAAATTGTGATCAGACATATGGTCCCCTGAACATATGTGCTTAATTGTCCACTTATTGAGGATACAGAGACAGACAGTATAATAACCTATGTGACATGTCAAGTATCTTATTAATGAAAATAAGATACCAGATATACTAAGCAAATTTTCTAAATTTGCTTGTAACAGATAAGTGAACTATAGATGTGTAGATATAAGCCCATATGTATTCATATTATCCCCTTGGGGCCTAGTTCCTGTGCCTTGTGTGTATCCATATGCTCTTGCCTTACCGTCCACAGGATGGATATGGGGTGCACAATAAACTAGCCACTTCGGTGGCAAAATCTAAAATCTAATCTAGAAAATGCCGTGCCCATATGACAACAGGAAAATGCAAACTCCCTTTGTGTAAGCTTTTTCACCCTGAAATGTGTCCCTCTTCAGTACAGGAAAGACTGTGCTATAACTTAAATTGCCAGGCACACCATCTAAAGGGAACAAAAAGATACAAAACATCCAGGCCATGGGAAAACCTGGGTAGCCACAGCCACTCAAGAGGGAGAGGTTTTTTAGTGCCAAAAAGGAAAAAAAAAACTGGCAGGAAATGGCAGAAATCATACGCCAAATCCAGTCATTTCTTGAATGGAACCACAGTCGATGGCCTCCACTCCAAACCAACAGATGCACATATTTGGGCCGGAAAAAGTCCCCCCCCCCCCCCAGTACCACCAATACCACCAGTCCGATGACATTCTTCTTTACAAATATACAGGGGCTAAAGCCAGCAACGAACAACAAAATACCTCTCATCCGAGGACTGCTTGCAGAGGCAAATGCAATGTTCGCGGCTTTCACAGAGACCCACATAAAGGATCACTTGGACAACGAAATATGGATCCCAGGTTACAACCTATACAGATGCGACAGAGTGAACAGGCAAAAGAGGGGGGGAAGGGGTTGGCCTGTATATGGCAGTCACTTGTTTGCACAGAACTGCTGAATGCCTCAAATGATGTAGTGAAAGTTTTAGCAATAAAGATCGAGAACCAAAACCTAGTCATTGTGATAGTCTACAAGCTTCCGGATGCAACATCCCAGTAATTCCAGGAACAGCTGTTAAAAATTGACCACTGTCTGGAAAATCTGCCAGCTCCTGCCCCCAACATCTTGCTCCTGGGGGATTTCAACTTGAGGCACCTAAAATGGAGGAATATTGCAAATAATATTCTTGCAGTGTTAACACCAGGAGGCAGCTCTGACGAGAACTCGCACACACACGAACTTCACAAAATTCAACTTAAACCAGCAAATAATAGAGCCTACTAGACTGGAGAATACACTAGACCTCATCTTCGCTAACAATTATGATCTGATACGAATGTCACCATATCAAAAACAATATACTCAGATCACAACATAATCGAGGTTCAGACATGTATGCGCGGAGCCCCAGACCGACAAAATGAGATTAGTCACGAGAGAACCTTCACCAAATTCAACTTCAATAACAAGAACATAAAGTGGGACCAAGTAAACCAAGTCCTAAACGATATAAGCTGGAAGATAGACTAAGCAACACAGACCCCAACTTATGCCTAGAACAGATTAACTCGGTGGCACTCGATGTATGCTCAAGGCTTATTCCTTTAAGAAAAAGGAGGAGTAGATGTAAAATAGAAAGAGACAGGCGCTCCCTTTACAGGCGACGGGAAAGAATAAGAGGTGGCTAAAAGGGGCCCAAATATATCTGAAATGCGTAGGGAGTCACTGGTCAGAGAAATAGCAAACATCGAACTTAAGCTAAAGGAATCTTATAGGAGTCAGGAATCGCGGGAAGAACTAAAAGCCATAAATGAAATCGAAAGAAACCCAAAGTATTTCTTTTCTTATGCCAAATCAAAGTCGAGAACAACATCCAGTATTGGGCCCCTTCTTAAACAAGATGGGTCCTTTACAGATGACAGCAAGGAAATGAGTGAGCTACTCAAGTCCCAATATGACTCGGTTTTAGAAAGACGCAACCAGCCTGAGAGTCGAAGTTTAAAAATAAATTTTTTTTATGAGAGGCCACAAAATTTGGTTAACACAAGCCTATCTGATGTTATCCTAGCGAAAAAGGGACATCCCAAATGCACTCTGCCTGGGGGCCCGGGGATCAGGGAACTCTGTGTTCCAAGAACTGAAAAGAACCCCCTATCACGAGTTTTTACCTTCCTATGGGGGGAGCGGGGCCCAAGGGGGGGTCGCCCCACATTTTCTAAAAACAGTGGGACATAGCCCCACCCACAAAGTGGGCAGTAAAGCAATAGCGAAAAAAACTACGGGACCGTTAGCACAAAACATCCCATATCATAAAAATTTTTAAAAAGGGTTTCCTTTAAAAAGGGCAAGTCGCCACCCATAAATTCCCCAAAAACCCCCCCCCCCCCCCCCCCCCCCCCCCCATTGGGTTTAGAGGGGGTCGCTCCTGTTCAACTATTGGATCCTAGACAAGGCCCTAGTTAACTAGAAGAAAAAAAGGAAGGGCAGATGTAATATATACAGCTTTGCAAAAGCCTTCGACATGTGTGACCATGGCTTTAATAGCGCACAAAAATGCGTGCAAAAGGGAATAAAAAAGGGGAAAAGCTGGTAAAATGGATTTAATTTCCTAAAAACCCAGTTTAAAAAAAAGAGGTGTTTTTTGTCAACAGAGAAAAGGTGGAGGCCCCTCCGGGGAAAAACCCTTTTGTTCCCCCCAAGGCACAGTACTCGCTCCAATTTTGTTCTCTTTTCTCATATCTGACATAGACAAGGAGTCAGCCACAGCACCGTGTTTCCTTTGAGATGACACCCCAAACTTCATGACAGTGTCTTCCATTGCAGGGGCACTGCAAGGCTCCAGGCGGTATCAACCAAATTTTTTCAGTGGGTGCAGAAAACAATTGAAGTTTAAAAGATGTTTTTAAATTTTAATTACTCCGATATGGTAAACTTTAGGGGAAAATTTAAAAAATCATCAGAGTACAAACCCAAATTTCCCTTTCCCCAAAATAAAAGCAAAAAACCAATGTCAAAAACCTGGGAGTGTCAGGGCCGAGGGGGTCTCACCTTCAAAGGGCCATAACATTGTAACAAACGCATCTGCTAGAAAAAAAAGGAAAAGGTTGGGTAATGGGAACCTTCAGAACTAGGGGGCCAAGTTTTATGAAAGATTTTCTTAGGCCTTGTTCTACTAGGCTGGAAAATTGCTGCCACTAACAGCCCTTTCAAGGCCCGGTGAAATTGGGGACCTTTGAAAAATGTCCCGATAAAAAATTTACGGGGCGCATAACTGGGAGCGGTGGGGAAATTCCTGAACCCGTTTTTCCCTGGAACGCAGGCGGGGGGAGATTTCATGATTTTATACCCCGGAAAAAGGGTAGAGGTACTTTGTACCCAACTTGCACACGAAAAAAGACTCCCCCCGAAAGCAAAAAATTGGCGGCGATGCACCCCTCCCCCCAATGAAAAGCAGGGGTTTTCCCCTAGCACGTTAAAAGAAGGGAAAACAATAAGTGTCGGGGCCCCGGGGATGTTCAACTGCCCCCCAGCTACTAAGGGGGAAATTTCCAAAAGGGCCCCTGGCCGTCTTCAAGCAGGCACGAAAAAAGCACCCAAATTTTTCACCTGATTTAGCCGTTTCGGGGATTGGGGTGCAAGCTGCACCATGTTCTGCTCCCGAGCTTCACCTAAGCTCAAACCGTTTCTCTAAGTCCGCTCCAGCTCTGGACCAGGCCCCCCTATTACAACCCAGGATTCCAAATGGCCTGTTATCCCGAGGTAATGGGAGCCAAAATAAACACAGCAGAAAAGTTTTAGACTTATATTATCCTTCCAATTTAGACCATGCAATATTTCCCTATGTACAGTGCCACTCCCCATAAGCAAGGCAGAAATAGAAGCCACAAAGATAGCAGAAAGTGCTTCCACAGGGAAGTGTACTTGGCCCTCTTTTCTTTCTCTATACCTAAATGTACCTACCAAATGCAACGCACCTACTCAAACCCACACTATTTGCAGATGCCATACTTAGTCCGTGCCAGTCACGCTAGCCAATACTGTAAATTACGCAATACAGAAAATCTCTACAGGAGAGACACTAAACAAAACTTACACTAAACATTGACAAAACCTACTTCATTAGTTTGGTAACAGAGCTACCGACGTCCCTATGAACATAATGATAAAGGGATCCCTATCCACAAAAACTCACAGAGGGAAAATTCTTAGGAATCCACCTTGATATACTCAAATTTCAACACACATACAACAACTCCAAAGAAAATTTCAAGACCGTAGGCATACTATCGAAGATCCGGTTACTCTGTTCCACAGTCAGCCCTCCTGGCCCTATATCACCTCATTTACCCCTATCTCACCTATGGAATTTGTGCATGGGGCTCAACAACAATTAACCATTCTCAGATCCATTAATTACCAACAAAAGGCTGCCGTCAGAATGATAACAAATTCCTAACTACAGGCAGCACCACTCCACCAATATTTCAGAACTCTAAACCTATCACCATACAACAACATACAGCTTATAATTGTACTACTACATACATAGGGACATTTAACTCGGATATAAACCCCTTCCCTAAACGTCTCCTTGCCACCTCAACAGAACACTGGACCATAACACAAGGCACAATCATCTTTGATCCCTTAGGTCCATCTCACCTATGCAAACACTCCATGGCAATAAAAGGACAAAAAATCTGGAAATTCACTACTGAATGTAAACGAACACTGTTTATAAATTCAAGGCTCTTCTTTAAAAATCACTTACATAGCCACCAAACCAAATAAATACGGAATAATTGTATCTCATAAATGTTTAGCCTGTGACCCAATCAACACTTTATTTTAACTACATTACCTAACAGAATACTCCATTCTACGAATGCCTCAGCAAACAGTGTAATGACCATATGGCCTGTCTTAGTAATACTCATTTGTGCTAATTGTTTAACGTTTACCACCAATGTTTACCCAGAATATAATCATTGCATAGATACTCTTACGTTAATTTTTAAGTGTCATAATTGCTCTGCCTACAAGGAGACTTTGGCATGTTCACTTAAACCACTGTATTTCTTTGTCTTCTATGTTCTGTTGAAATTAATAAATAAACTGTTGTGGTGCAGGGATCAGTTCTCATACTTGTAGGCGCTGTTCCGCTGTGTAAACAGAAGGTGAAAAAGTTCACTGGCAGTTAAAAACTTAACTTAGCTATATTACACAGACGCATCTTCGCCAGCGGGCAGGCGCATGTTAGAAAGGCTCGTTTTGTGATGCTATACGGAAGAGCACCCGTTTGCAGCAAGAAAAACTGAGTGACGATTGTTTACGAACTGTGACAGGGAAAATCGTTAATGGTGCGATGGAAAATACTGAGAGTTTCCTTAAGCCATTTGCAGATAACTCTTACATACACCACTCTTTTTACCATGAAGTGTTTTGCCCAGCTATCAAAGAGTGCCTGCTGATTCTGTGATTTGAAAGATAACCTATGGGAGAGTTGAATGAAGAGTAAGAGTTTAGTCAATGAGTTACTCAGAAAACACAGACTGAAATGGAAGATATTGCCGAGCAGTTTGTTTCGTAGATGAGAAGAGAGGAGAAAGGACAGGTTTAGTGTCTGTCACAGAGTTGGGTTGTTTAGACCAAGGGATTGGAAACTGTTTCCATTTGAAATGTAACGGACGCTCCGAAACTCCGAGCACTGTAGGTTGGGGAGCTGGATCAAGTCGAGTTGTGCAAAGGTCAGACGTATTCCAAAAGATTCCGTCCGAAACCTCCGGTACAGCGGTGGGTAATAGTTGTTACCGAACGGAAGTGCCAGGTTCTGAGAAAGATCCAATGGTTCGATGATTGCAACTAAGGGTCATGTGAGGATCGCTGTTGGGGAAGGAAGGGGGCCAAGGAGGAGGGTTTACTGATGGTGTTCACTTGATAAGATTTCTTTTATTTCTAAAAAAAATGTGTGGCGTGATAGCTCCAGGTGGAAACAATGAGAGGACGTATATCTCCTATAACAGTCCAGAGGATCCCTACGGCACAATCTTGAGGCGAGGGTCGAGCAGGTGTTGCACGGAACCCGTGCCTTACCCTACCTTCCAGCCAGAAAAACTGGCAGTTAAGGATAAACCTCCCATCTACCGGGCCACCCGGCAGGGACAAAAGAGATGGTGGAAAACCTACCACAAGGTCTACTCCTTCAGAGCGCCACCTGGGGACCTACATAGGAGACCTCTAGAGATACCCTGTATAGGAGAATAAAAACTCCAATTCCAACCACACAATACTACGAAAACTAATGTGAAGGGTCTGGGAATGATAATGTCAGAGGGATCTCATTTCAATACACAACCAATGGCATCGACCACATTGCAGAAAATGATCGTGTGAATGAAGAACCTTCAAAATTAGGGCCCAAGCCATGATTCTCTTTCTGGTCAAGGACATAGACCGTGCCTGCGTGCCTCGTTGTGCTCCGTGTTTTCTCGTGTTTCTCGGTCTTCTACGTGCTGAACTTTAATTGGTGCCAGCGATCTTTTACGATACCTCCCTCTAGCGCCTGGAACCAATCATGGCAGAAAATATTATACACTGAGTCATAAGGAGAATTAGTGTGCACTACCTGGCAGAGTTTACGCCAGAGGGGAATCATAAACCTAGTGTGCGTGTGCAACATAATAATAATAGAACTTTCTTTGTCAGGAGGAAAGAAAGTCTCCCTTATAACTTTGTGTATACATAGTGTATAGTGTATATACTGTGGCTCCCCTAGTATATAGTTGATAAAGGTAAAGTGTCATTTAAACCAAGGAGTAAGTGTACTGAAGTGATAGGCCTAAATAGGCAGGTGCCAGAAGTGCCCCCCGAAACGTACCAAGGTCAGCTGTTTTAATATCTTCTGCCGGTTCGTGTACTCGCATATAATCTAGTGTTCCAGTGAATAGCAGCATACAGGGGTTTTTGGGTTGTAGTAGCAACTACCCGTATTATAATGGTACTTAGTGGAGTGGAGTGACTTTCACTTAGTTTTTTTTCCATTCTTCGAATCCCAGACGAATTCCAGTGAAATTCATATAATCCCTGTAGTTACCAGCAGTCGCCATATACCACAACAGACACCGACATATCACTCCAGAAAAAAAACGTTTCCTCCAATAATTTCACCAAATCAACTATAGTGTAATTTGCATTTGTTGTGGTGGAGACCGAAAAAACTAGAAAAGCTAGAAACAGTGATCGTAATCCTTCAGGCTGTAAAATAAAGGGTCTGACCGTTTGTCATTGTAGGCGCTGCCAGAATCACCTGGTTCTTCACACGCACGTTTACTTTTGGTATCAATCTAATCTCATATTATAAACCTCGGTTTTTAACACAAAACCAAATAATTTACAGTAGATCCTTCATGGTTAGCCCAAAATACCGCCAGATATGTTTTAAATAGTGACCCGCTGATCAGATCCGACTGGTTCGAACCCTTGGCTGATCGAACCCTTGACCAGTTTCAAACGGATTCTTTGGCAATCAAGCAGACTCGTAAAACGTGGGGTTTTAGGTGCCCTTATCAAACACAAAACAGTCAATATAAAACAGGAAATGTACACGTTAAGCTGTCCTAATATACAAAAAAAAAAATACAGTTCGAAATAGAATACCAAATAGCAGATCTTCCACTTTAAGGAGGTTATTAGTAGAATATTCAAGTGGTTGTAGTAGACTTATAGTAAATCAACCATTCTAAATCATATGAAGCTCGGTGTAGTCTGCAGTCATCAAACAAACTTGCTTCCACATGGATAATTGCCATTTTGTGAAAATTGGTGTCACGCCCCTTGTGCAGATATCCAGAATTATTTACATGGCAGTTATTAAATCGGGAAGTGTTTTTGGTCATGCCAATGAGATAATTGTGGACTAAAATTCACATTGGTATTAAAAGAGGATAAACACTGGCCGGTGGCTAAGCTCCGCTTCACACACGGAGGCACGGGTCGATTCCCTGCGGGTGGAAACATTTCGACCAGTTTCCTTACACCTGTTGTCCTGTTCACCTAGCAGCAAATTAGGTACCTGGGGTTAGTCGGGAATGGTGTGGGTCGCATCCTGGGGGCCAGATTAAGGACCAAATGGACATAAGTTAGACGTCCTCGATGGACACACGACTTTCTGGGTTATCCTGGGTGGCTAACCACGGGGTTAAAAATCGAACGAAATCTTATCTCTAACATAAAAGGCTACCTTCATAGAAAACTGGAAGCATTCTCTAACAGATGGGAAAATAAAAGTCTGGGCTGGATTACTGTACAGCTTGAGGTGCTGTCTGGTAGACTGTCATGTGAAAGTGGAGGTGCTGTCCTGGGAGAAGTAATGGTGAGGTGGAGGTGGCTGTCAGGTAGTCCGTAATGTAGCATGAGAGGAATGCATATCAATACACCTCGAGGGAGACAGGAACTGTAGTGGGGAAACATTGTCGTCAAGGACAAGATAAAACCAATATTACAAAACTAGTAATACCACAGGAGAGAGCAAACAAGGGACTCCCACTAGCAATAGTGAGCTAAATTACCAGAAACAACTAGTGAGAGCTCCATTGTTAGTAGTGAGGATAGGAATGAGACAGGTAAACCTGCACCCACAGGGCACTAAATCACAGAAACCCAAGGCAACGGAAACAAGCCTATGCACTTGGTATCTGCGGCCAAGGGAAAATCTGGAAAAACAGATGGGACTTGCACCTTTGCCCACCCTAGAATGATGCGAATGATGTACATAACTATGTGAGGTCCTTAATTGATTATGCTGTCCCTGATGATCTTAGCTCGGGGAGTTCTCTCCGACCTTGGAGTTAATGCAGAATGAAGCTCTCAGAATTATTCTTGGTTGTCCAGATTACAAAGGTTCTTAATATGCGAAGGGCGTGGTATTTCTAGTATCCGTGATAGGTTGTTGAGCTAACACTGTACTCGGTATTAGATGTTGAGAAATGAACCAGACTGTCACAATGGAATCTTACCACGTGTCTTGAGGTAATACCCCCAGATCTAAATGGATTGTGAAAATGTGCATTTGCATTAAATTTTCTAACCTGCATGAACGTATCACCGTAGGCACAGAGCTTTTTACCCTCCATGGAAGATGTGTCATTCAGTATCACATACTGAAGTCCCTCCAAGAAGCTCATTGCTGGTAATCCCTTCCTTAACCCACTTGTTAAAGCACTGCTCAAGGAAGAAATTTCTCGCCTAGCTGGTAGTAATAGTTATCACAAGTTATATACACTGATGGAACTAAACAGGGAGGTCTTTTGGCAGGGCTGCATCTGCTCTTGTTGCCACCCCCTAGTTATGAAAACGATAATACATTTGGAGTTAGGCATAAGAATTAACAACTGGGCTTCTTCCACTGCAAAAATGAATAGTTTGCAATGCTAATGGCGCTCAAGCTAACTATGACACGAGCTTGATCTATTATCATTACGGATTCGGTCCCCATTGATAGGCTCTTGACTCATATAATTGACCCAATTACATGGTTCATTGGAGAAGCAGGTATGCTACTGCAAAAATCAGGGACACTAAGGAATTACTGTACAGTTGCTATGGATCCCCTCACACCAATGGATTAGCCTTCAGATAAAGTTGATATGTTAGCCAAGAAGAGTATCAGACGGAGAACGTAGATATAAATCTGGTATAACAGTCTAGCCATTAGAGAATTAATATTAGAAGAGCACAGTAAATTAATGAAAAAGATTGTTTCGGGAATGCAATTAGAAGCCTGAGTAGATCTATAACCACTATGATCACAAGAAACGTAGCTACGTTGCTACGAGTATAGAGAGAGCAACGTGCAATGTGACCAGACTGAATGATTGTTGTAGTGGCCCGGCTTAGGCTTGGTTACAAGTACTTCTGGCAGTTGGGAGCACACAGATGATGATCAACTAAATGTCAAAAATATGTGCTCAGGAATATGGGCCCCCCCCTGGAACTATGAGCTAAAATTGTCCACTTATGAGGACTACAGAGAACAGACAGTATCATCCCTATGTGTACATGTCACGTATCTTATTAAATGAAATTAAGATCCAGCTATACTAGCACATTTTCTCAATTTGCTTGTAACAGCATCAGTTGACTATAGATGTGTAGCTATCAGCCCATATGTATTATCTTATCCCTTGGGTCCTAGTACCTGGCCTTGTGTGTACCCATCTGCTATGCCTTACGTCAACAGGATGGCATCTGGGGTTGCTCAATAAACTAGCCCCTTCGGTGGCAAAATCTAAAATTCTAATCTAGAAAATGCCGTGCCATCTGCCAACAGGGCAAATGCAAAATCCTTTGTGTAAGCTTTTTCACCCTTGAAATGTGTACCTTCCGTACAGGACTGTGCTATAACTTAATTGCCAGGCACCCCATCTAAAGGGGGTCAAAAAGATACCAAAACACCAGGCCATGGGAAACTGGGTAGCCCACAGCCACTCAAGATGGGGAGGTTTTTTTAGTGCAAAAGGAAAAAAAAAAACTGGCAGGAAATGGCAGAAATGTACGCAAATCCAGTCTTTCTTGAATGGAACCCCAGTCAATGGCCGCCATCCAAACCCAACAGATGCACATATTTGGGCCGGAGACGTCCCCCCCCCCCCAGTACCACCAATACCACCAGTCCGATGACATTCATCTTTAAAATATACGGGTCTAACGCCAGCAACGAACAACAAAAAAATACCTCTCATCCGAGGACTCTTGACGAGGCAAATGAAAATGTTGCAGCTTTTCACAGGACCCACAAAAAGGGAATCCACTTGACATAACCCGCCAAATATGGTTCCCAGGGTACAACCTATACAGATGCGAAGAGTGAACAGGCAAAAAAGAGGGGGGGAAGGGGTTGGCCCTGTATATGGCAGGTCACTTGTTTGCACAGAAACTGCTGATGCCTCAAATTGGATGTTGTGAAAATGTTAGCAATAAAGATCGAGAACCAATTAGTCATTGTGGTAGCTACATGCCTCCGGATGCAAAGTCCCAGCAATTCCAGAACAGCTGTTAAAAATTGACCACTGTCTGGAAAATCCGCCAGCTCCTGCCCAACATCTTGCTCTGGGGGATTTCAACTTGAGGCACCTAAAAAATGGAGGACTATTGCAAATAATATTCTTGCAGTGTTAACTACAGGAGGCGCTCTACGAGAACTGCGCACACACACGAACTTCACAATTCCAACTTTAAACCAGCAATAATAGAGCTACTAGACTGGAGAATACACTAGTCCTCATCTTCGCTAACAATTATGATTCTGATACGAACTGTCACCATATAAAAAACAATATACTCAGATCACAACATAATCCGGGAGGGTTCAGACCTGTATGCGCGGAGCCCCAGACCGACAAAAATGAGATTAGTCACGAGAGACCTTCACCAATTCAACTTCAATAAACAAGAACATAAAGTGGGACCAAGTAAACCAAGTCCTCAAACGATATAAGCTGGACGATAGCACTAAGCCACACAGCCCCAACTGATGCCTAGAACAGATTAATCGGTGGCACTCTATGTATGCTCAAGGCTTTTCTTTAGAAAAAAGGGGAGTAGATGTAAAATAGAAAGAGACGGCGCGCCTTTCCAGGCGAGGGAAAGAATCAGAGGTGGCTAAAAGCGGCCATTATATCTGAATGCGTAGGGGAGTCACTGGTCAGAGAAATACGCAAAATCGAACTTAAGCTAAAGGAATTTATAGGGGTCAGGAATCGCGGGAAGAACTAAAAGCCTAATGAAAATCGAAAGATACCACCCGTATTTCTTTTCTTCTGCCACCTCAAGTCGAGAACAACATCCAGGTAATGGGCCCCTCTTAAACAGATGGGTCCTTACAGATGACAGCTAGGGAAATGAGTGAGCTACTCAAGTCCAATATGACTCAGTTTTAGCAGACGCGAACCAGCCTGAGAGTCGAAGATCAAAATGAATTTTTTTATGAGAGAAGCCACGATTTGGTTCACACAAGCCTATCTGATGTTATCCTAGCGATAAATGACATGCCATGCACTCTGCCTCAGGGGCCAGGGATCATGAACTCTGTGTTCACAAGAACTGCAAAGAAGCCCTATCACGAGCTTTACCATCCTATGGGGGGAGCAGACAAGGGGGGTCGTCCCACAGTTACTAAATACAGTAGGACATAGCTCACTCCACAAAGTGGGCAGTAAAGCACATAGCGAAGACATAAACTACAGACCGATAGCACTAAACATCCCATATCATAAAAATCTTTGAAGGGTCCTAAGAAGCAAGTCGCCACCCATCAATTACCCAACAAGCCCCCCCCCCCCCCCCCCCCCCCCCCCCCCCCCCCCCCCCCCCCCACTTGGGTTTAGAGAGGGTCGCTCCTGTTCAACTATTGGATCCTACGACAAGGTCTAGATTACTAGAAGACAAAGGAATGGCAGATGTAATATATACAGACTTTGCAAAAGCCTTCGACATGTGTGACCATGGCGTTAATAGCGCACGAAAATGCGTGCTAAAGAATAACAAGGGACATGCTGGTAGATGGATCTCTAATTTCCTCACAACCAGATCACCAAGAGTGTAGTAGTCAACAGAGTAAGTGTGGAGGCACTCCGGGAAAACCCTGTTCCACCCAAGGCACAGTACTCGCTCCAATCTGTTCTCATTTCTCATATCTGACATAGACAAGGAGTCAGCCACAGCACCGTGTCTTCCTTTGAGATGACACCCGATCTGCATGACAGTGTCTTCCATTGCAGGGACACTGCAAGGCTCCAGGCGGATATCAACCAAATCTTTCAGTGGGTGCAGAAAACAATATGAAGTTTAAACGATGATAAAATTTCAATTACTCCGATATGGTAAACATGAGGGAAATTAAAACATCATCAGAGTACAAACCAAATTTCCTTCCACAAAATAAGAGCAAAAACCAATGTCAAAGACCTGGGAGTGATCAGTCAGAGGGGATCTCACCTTCAAGACCATAACATTGTAACATCGCATCTGCTAGAAAAATGGACAGGTTGGATAATGAGATCCTTCAGAACTAGGAAGCCAAGTTCTATGATGATATCTTAGGCCGTTGTTCTATCTAGGCTGGAAAATTGCATGCCACTAACAGCACCTTTCAAGGCAGGTGAAATTGGCGACCTAGAAAAATGTAACAGATAAAACTTCACGTGCGCATAACTGGGAGCGGTGGGAAGTTCCTGCACTGTTATTCCCTGGAACGCAGGCGGGGAGAGATTACATGATTATATACCCCTGGAAAAAGCTAGAGGTACTAGTACCGAACTAGCACACGAAAAATGACTCACTCCGAAAGCAAAAGATTGGCTGGCGATGCACACTCCCCCCAATGAAAAGCAGGGGTGTCACTAGCACGTAAGAGAGGAATACAATAAGTGTCGGGGCCGAGGGATGTTCAACTGCTCCCAGCTACTAAGTGGATTACCTATAGGACCCCTGGCCGTCTTCAAGCAGGCACTGAACAAGCACCTAAATTTTGGCACCTGATTCAGCCGTACGAGGATTGCGTGCAGCCAGCAGTAACAGCTGGTTGATCTGGCTCTGATCCACCAGGAGGCCTGATCACAGACGGGCTGAGGGGGCTTTGACCCCCGGAACTCTCTCCAGGTAAACTTCCAGGTCCAGGTAAACACATGAATTAAAAATATAGATTCTGAAAGAAGAGATTAGTGCGAAGTGTTAGCTGGTGACAAGTTGTTTGGGTGTTTTCTAAGGAACGGGAGAGGATCTTGTGGTTAGAAAGATGGTAAAATTAGGGAAGGATACGGACAGGAGGTTTGCCAGGAGTAGAAGAGTTTGGAAGAGAAGAAAGTCCGTTCAGCACGTGAGCAGGCAGAGTCATCAACATAACCGAGCAATGTTGATGACATCTTTGCTCTTTGGCCTTACGGACTTTTGTCTTATCAACCATTTTAGATGCCTTAAAATCTTGCTTTTTCCATCAAGTTTAAAGGCTGAATGGAATCTAATTCCTTGTTCCTTTCTTGATTATGTGTTCCATTGCTTGGATAAGGGTTTTGCTCTTCCCATGTATCACAAGCTTCTGCACAGTGGCATGTACATTCAACTTACTTTTCCTCATGCTCGTCTGTCTTGACAGTGTTCGTATTCTGATATATATTGAAAATTGGAATTTGGCAGCAACACGCCATGCACTTGCACTGTCAAAAGTGTTTTTGGCTGACAGTCATACGATCAACGACCAGGCAGCATGCTGGTACCACTCCATTATTTCGCCCTGGGTGGGTCCTCAACATTGGAGGAGAGGGCCATATTGCAAACAGGCATGATCCTTATGTGCTTTTGGTCTGCACAGAGGTGAATAAATGCAAGACAGGAAGCAGCTATGGGAATTGCAACTGTACGAGAATTCTGCAGCAGGAGAATGGCTATGCCTGGAGAGGGTAGGCCGAGGTGGACATCACCGTGGTAACATCACCCCTGGACAAGTCCCATAGAGGTGATTCTTCCCAGCGGAAGTATGTCAAACAACAGGATTGCCAGCCTGCCACTGATTGGAGGTGGCTCCATGGCTGTGAATGCAGCAGTCAAAAGCATTTTAACACTAGCGGTGTCAAGTGAGGGGGCAGGTAGCAGAAAATCTGGACGAGGTTGCCAGCACCTCAATGACAATGTGGCGAGTTAGAGAGTGTGGGCTTACTCAGCCCGGTAACAACTTCAGACAGTATTACCAAGCTGGCTTCCTCAGGAAAAAATTAATGAATAGAAAAAGAAATAATTCTCAAAGATAAACACTTCTTTATTTATGAATGAAAATACACATGAAACATGAAGGTGTCTCTTTTTGAAAGAAAAATGAAAAAGCAACGAAAAATGACATTAGAATTCACTGTTAGATAGGTACAAGTAACCCGGGGTGTCTGGTTGATGTTGCACAGTCTTATAGAAATTGTAGCCGTTAGCTGATGTGCGGGGGGGGGGGGGGGTCAAGGTGTTGGATGAAAACCAAACGGTAGTTTCTTACAGAGTCTATAGCCTTGAATAGTCAGTCCAGATGACAGGAAACGCAGGTTCTTTACCCTACAAAGATGAGGGGTTTTTGTTGCTGTCGCCTCCAGTTAATGCAGGTAGGTAGATCAAAAAGCGACGTCTCCGGACTTTTGCAAAAAGTCTTTTCCTTCAACCCTTCTCGGTTGGTTGGAGGTGACCCAATCTGTATTCCAGGCTGGAATGGAGAGACAGGTTATCCATGCTTAAGAAATCACTCTCCAAGTTAATACAAATACCTAAAGGATGTGATTATCAAAACTTTAACATGGAGATAAAGGCTGAAAGGACTAAGATTATGCTTGGTCAAAGTGAAGTTTTCAACCAATAAGTCACTAGAATAGGAGCAGGCTTTCCTTACGGTTGTGTGGGAGCTGTGAGTTCGAGTGTTCCTGTTTGGCCGGAGCCCACCACGTCACCTTGGGGTGGAGAATAAAAGGGGGGGGGGGATGATAGCGGGAGCTAGACTTACCCTTCCTTAACAAGCAGCCGGCACTCAAACTATCGTTACCGTATACTAGGCTCGCTACTCCTGTCTGTTGAACTTTTTCCCTCACAGAGTTTAAAGCCACCTCCTAAGATTGTTTGCTGAACTAGCGATCTGATGCTTGCTGATCAAAGTGGTTGGGGCATTTGCTAACTAGTGATCGTGGTTATTGAAAAGGGGAAGGAAGGCATTCGGTCTTGAAAGTGTTCTTAAGAGAGTAGAGTACGAAGATGACAGCGGGGAGTGGGAGGGGTCTGCCATATTTATTTTATTATTGATTCAACACATGGCCGCTTCCACCAAGTAGGGTGACAAAAAAGAAAAACTTTCATCATTCACTCCATCAGGTCTCACCAGAGGCATGCTTACCTACAGCTATAAACCGCATCAGTAACACCCCTCCTTAAGAGTCCAGGCACTGTACTTCCATTCCCGGACCTCACGTCTGGGCCTTGGAATCCTGGGAATTTTGCCGTCCCCGTCGTGTTTTCGGAATTCTTCTGACTGCGCTCTTTCTTGTATATACCCGCTAGATTCTATGTGGTGCACTGATATAAAAATCGCTTGCGAGGTCAGAACTACGGAGGCGTTGACATAGCTTGAATCCATGCTTGAGGTTGACTCCCGTGCCACCTGGGAAAGAAACATGGTTGTGGAACCAGGCTGCCAGGTTTGTAGCATTAGTGTTTATTACATAATTATTATATATATATTATATTATATTTTCAATTTTTATATATTATTTTTGGACCCTAATTTTTTTCCCCCCCCCTTTACCCCCCCCCCCCTTTTTTTTTTTTTCTGGCCGAAGTGGACTAGAGCGCTGCTAGGGGAATCTTGCCGTCCCCCGTAATAATTTGAATATTGCTGACAGCGATCTTTGTGTGTGTGTGTGTGTGTGTGGGTATATATATATCTATCTATATTATATATATATAATATCTATATATAGATAATATATATAATAATATAGAATATTACAAATATATGTGTGTGTGTGTGTGCGTGCGCGTGTTTAAAAAACACTGCCTCTTCAAGAACAGTTTGTGAGGTGAATTTTGGCCGAGTTTTTCAGCACCTTCTTCTTGTACTGATTATAAATCCATAATATTTGTCAGTCATTTAGTTTTTGAGCTATTTTTCTTAGGACTATAATAAACGTGAAGTTATGTATTTACTCTAGTACACTGGTGTAAGGTTTTCGGAATGCTTTTCTTCTGCGATTTCGCATCTATTGGACATTTCGTGTCTTATTAATTAGCTCAGATATTCATAGTCCTAAAGTTTTGAGAACCCAGGCTTATACATCCTGGATCCTAAGGCTTGTTTCTTAGGCTTGTTTTTTATGTGTGTACTCGTAAGGCTTGTTTACTAGGTTGTTTACTAGGTTGTTTACTTTCTATAACTATGACACAATCAGCAATTTTATATTCAAACAAAAACACAGAGGATTGTAAGAAATAATATAAAAACACAGCCGAAATTTATTTAAAGATTGACGCAGATTCAGTTATTGGAATTTTGAGAGAAATGTTTCGAAGTGACCGTCGAAGTGACGGATTTACCGTGTTGTGTGATGTTGTCATCACAGTGTTGTAGTGATGTGAGTCATCACAGTGTTGTAGTGATGTAGTCATCCAGTTGTTGTAGTGATGTAGTCATCACAGGGTTGTAGTGATGTAGTCATCACAGTGTTGTGTGATGTAGTCACAGTGGTGTAGTGACGGATAAATCAGTGTTGTAGTGACGTATTCATCACCAGTGTTGTAGTGGACGGATACATCAGGTGTTGTAGTGAGTGATAATTCATCACAGTGCTGTAGTGAGGATACTCAGTGTTGGTAGTGAGTATTCCTCACAGTGTTTGTAGTGCGGATAACCTCCAGTGTTGTAGAAAGAATAACCTGAAATATTCCGAAGGAAGCTGGCTGCTACTACTAAACTGGAGTGACAGGTTATGTTTTTAAGTGTCCTCTAAGGGAATTCTGTTTTTTTTTTTTTTTTTTTATAGAAGTGGTTGTTGTAATGCAGTTGCCATTGGACTGTTGCAACTCATATTCAATGCTGCTACTGGCGTTGATGGTTGTACTTCCGTTTTATCCTGTATTGGTAATAGTTCTTTAACTTATGTTATTTCTTCTGTTTTTCTTTGGGTTGTTGTTGTTGTGTTCATGTTGACAATGTTGAACCTCACGACTTTGTTGCTTCGGTTGCAGTAATTTTTATTTTATCATATTCTAGGCGGCTCTTCATTTTCAAGAATTCTCTTTAGATCATTCGTTTTCAAACCCTCCGATTCTTTATTAAGTCGTATGTTTCCTTTTCTACTGTTTTCCTAGTCTCAAACTTACTTCGGGTTCCGTTTTTTTATCTCTGCTTAAATCAAAATCACAATTCAAGAAAATATTTTCTTGGGTCGTCACAAGTGGTGTAGGGGTCGTAAGTGGTGCAGGTGGTCGTCATGTTGGGCAGGTGCGTCAACAACGGTGCAGGTGGTCAAGAAATGGTGAGGTGGGTCGTCAACAAGTGGTGCGGTAGTCAACCAAGTGGCGCAGGTGGTGTCGAGTGGCGCAGTTAGTCGTCAGCAAGCAGTTACAAGTGGTCAATTGGTGCCGGTGTGTCACCAGGTGTGGGCAGCAGTAGACTACACTGACGGTAGCCTCTACCACTAGTACTTGAAGCATGCAGTAGCCTGAGGGAATATTTTCGATAGAAAATTCATTTGGAAATGTAGGACAGATACTGTTAACCTATCAGTACTACGTTTCTGGTTATAATTTCATCATTCACAAACACTTTGACTCAATTGTATACACCTGCATATATATTAATTTTGTAATAACTGATTATATGACCATTGTGTGATAGTAATTATAACGAGGACAAAACCATGTGATGTACAGAAAGGGGTTCCAAAGTTTTATTAAATCACAAAACTATAACACAAATTGAAACAAGGCACTTTCAAGTCTTTACTAAACGGAATTACGAGTTAAACATTACAAATAATGATGCAGACAAGCTAACGCTTATAGGGATCAGAAATGAGAGCTGCTACACCATGGTACATTGTAGATGGAACAGATGGGATGGATAGTGAAATTTTTCAAACGAAATGTGCCATGGTGTGGATGGTATTTTTTTCGAGACAATTAGGATTTCATCTGGGACATTCTTTAAATCCCACATAAGCACATGATAATGGAGGGACGCTGCATAAGGCCTACTGGCCCATACAAGAAGGTCCTTATGAAAACCACCACTACTCAAAGCTATCCAAGAATTTACTCCCGAACCTCGACACAATCAAACCCACCCTCCCACTCGTATATCTGCCCAATTTTTTAAGGCACCAATGGCCCTAGCCTCGATCATCCTACCCCGGAAGTTGCTCGACACATCACAACTCTGTTCGAAAACCAGCACTCTAATATGCCCTTTTTAATATCAATTTATCTAACTATAAATCCATTATTTCTGGTTCTTACCTGATCGACATTCTTCGTACTTTATTAATATCCTTTGTTGATACCCATCATCCATTACACACTTTTGTTTGATATTTCCTTCATTCATAGTTCATTGGTAATACTATTAAAATATAAAGATGAACGGACTCAACAAGATATTTAAGCATTAGATATCACTGGAGATATATAAGGTAAAAATCAAGACTAGACTAAAATGAGTAACAGAAGCTGTGTTTCCAGAGATAGGTATGTGCTGTAACTTTACTTACCCTTGCGTTAAGAGGGACGAGACAGCTGCTGACTGTAGAAGAAACCACTACTGTAAAAACAAGTGATAAATCCATTAACACTTTCTTTATCAGGCCAAATGTCATTTTAGGTTGTAAATAAAACGAAAATGTATGTTCTTACCTCTGTCTTTTATCTCATTTACATAAAATTTCACCATTTTAATAAAATTTTTATGCAATTTAATAATTCTGTTTTCTTACCTTCTGATTGTTTGCATAAATGCGACTCTGCAGATGTATAGCAATATGTAAGTGTCCCCTACCTGTGTCAGGTGAAGGTTGTGGAGTTACTGTGTCAGGGGAAGTTGAGGGAGTTACCTGTGTCAGGTGAAGGGTGGAGTTACCTGTGTCAGGTGAAGGTGTGGAGGTTACCTGTGTCAGGTGAAGGTGTGGAGTTTACCTGTGTCAGGGGAAGGTGTGGAGTATTACCTGTGGTCAGGAGTGAAGGGGTGGAGTTACCGGAGTCAGAGTGAAGGTGTGGCGTTACCTGTGTCGGTGAAGGTGTGGAGTTACTGTGTCAGGTGAAGGTGTGGAGTTACCTGTGTCAGGTGAAGGTGTGGAGTTACCCTGTGTCAGGTGAAAGGTGTGGAGGTATCACTGTGTCAGGTGCAGGTGTGGAGTTACTCCACCTGTGTCAGGTGAGGTGTGTGGAGTTACTCACCTGTGCCAGGTGAGGTGTGGAGTTACTCACCTGTGCAGGTGAGGGTGTGGAGTGCAAGCTGCACCATGTTCTGCTCCCGAGCTTCACCTAAGCTCAAACCGTTTCTCTAAGTCCGCTCCAGCTCTGGACCAGGCCCCCCTATTACAACCCAGGATTCCAAATGGCCTGTTATCCCGAGGTAATGGGAGCCAAAATAAACACAGCAGAAAAGTTTTAGACTTATATTATCCTTCCAATTTAGACCATGCAATATTTCCCTATGTACAGTGCCACTCCCCATAAGCAAGGCAGAAATAGAAGCCACAAAGATAGCAGAAAGTGCTTCCACAGGGAAGTGTACTTGGCCCTCTTTTCTTTCTCTATACCTAAATGTACCTACCAAATGCAACGCACCTACTCAAACCCACACTATTTGCAGATGCCATACTTAGTCCGTGCCAGTCACGCTAGCCAATACTGTAAATTACGCAATACAGAAAATCTCTACAGGAGAGACACTAAACAAAACTTACACTAAACATTGACAAAACCTACTTCATTAGTTTGGTAACAGAGCTACCGACGTCCCTATGAACATAATGATAAAGGGATCCCTATCCACAAAAACTCACAGAGGGAAAATTCTTAGGAATCCACCTTGATATACTCAAATTTCAACACACATACAACAACTCCAAAGAAAATTTCAAGACCGTAGGCATACTATCGAAGATCCGGTTACTCTGTTCCACAGTCAGCCCTCCTGGCCCTATATCACCTCATTTACCCCTATCTCACCTATGGAATTTGTGCATGGGGCTCAACAACAATTAACCATTCTCAGATCCATTAATTACCAACAAAAGGCTGCCGTCAGAATGATAACAAATTCCTAACTACAGGCAGCACCACTCCACCAATATTTCAGAACTCTAAACCTATCACCATACAACAACATACAGCTTATAATTGTACTACTACATACATAGGGACATTTAACTCGGATATAAACCCCTTCCCTAAACGTCTCCTTGCCACCTCAACAGAACACTGGACCATAACACAAGGCACAATCATCTTTGATCCCTTAGGTCCATCTCACCTATGCAAACACTCCATGGCAATAAAAGGACAAAAAATCTGGAAATTCACTACTGAATGTAAACGAACACTGTTTATAAATTCAAGGCTCTTCTTTAAAAATCACTTACATAGCCACCAAACCAAATAAATACGGAATAATTGTATCTCATAAATGTTTAGCCTGTGACCCAATCAACACTTTATTTTAACTACATTACCTAACAGAATACTCCATTCTACGAATGCCTCAGCAAACAGTGTAATGACCATATGGCCTGTCTTAGTAATACTCATTTGTGCTAATTGTTTAACGTTTACCACCAATGTTTACCCAGAATATAATCATTGCATAGATACTCTTACGTTAATTTTTAAGTGTCATAATTGCTCTGCCTACAAGGAGACTTTGGCATGTTCACTTAAACCACTGTATTTCTTTGTCTTCTATGTTCTGTTGAAATTAATAAATAAACTGTTGTGGTGCAGGGATCAGTTCTCATACTTGTAGGCGCTGTTCCGCTGTGTAAACAGAAGGTGAAAAAGTTCACTGGCAGTTAAAAACTTAACTTAGCTATATTACACAGACGCATCTTCGCCAGCGGGCAGGCGCATGTTAGAAAGGCTCGTTTTGTGATGCTATACGGAAGAGCACCCGTTTGCAGCAAGAAAAACTGAGTGACGATTGTTTACGAACTGTGACAGGGAAAATCGTTAATGGTGCGATGGAAAATACTGAGAGTTTCCTTAAGCCATTTGCAGATAACTCTTACATACACCACTCTTTTTACCATGAAGTGTTTTGCCCAGCTATCAAAGAGTGCCTGCTGATTCTGTGATTTGAAAGATAACCTATGGGAGAGTTGAATGAAGAGTAAGAGTTTAGTCAATGAGTTACTCAGAAAACACAGACTGAAATGGAAGATATTGCCGAGCAGTTTGTTTCGTAGATGAGAAGAGAGGAGAAAGGACAGGTTTAGTGTCTGTCACAGAGTTGGGTTGTTTAGACCAAGGGATTGGAAACTGTTTCCATTTGAAATGTAACGGACGCTCCGAAACTCCGAGCACTGTAGGTTGGGGAGCTGGATCAAGTCGAGTTGTGCAAAGGTCAGACGTATTCCAAAAGATTCCGTCCGAAACCTCCGGTACAGCGGTGGGTAATAGTTGTTACCGAACGGAAGTGCCAGGTTCTGAGAAAGATCCAATGGTTCGATGATTGCAACTAAGGGTCATGTGAGGATCGCTGTTGGGGAAGGAAGGGGGCCAAGGAGGAGGGTTTACTGATGGTGTTCACTTGATAAGATTTCTTTTATTTCTAAAAAAAATGTGTGGCGTGATAGCTCCAGGTGGAAACAATGAGAGGACGTATATCTCCTATAACAGTCCAGAGGATCCCTACGGCACAATCTTGAGGCGAGGGTCGAGCAGGTGTTGCACGGAACCCGTGCCTTACCCTACCTTCCAGCCAGAAAAACTGGCAGTTAAGGATAAACCTCCCATCTACCGGGCCACCCGGCAGGGACAAAAGAGATGGTGGAAAACCTACCACAAGGTCTACTCCTTCAGAGCGCCACCTGGGGACCTACATAGGAGACCTCTAGAGATACCCTGTATAGGAGAATAAAAACTCCAATTCCAACCACACAATACTACGAAAACTAATGTGAAGGGTCTGGGAATGATAATGTCAGAGGGATCTCATTTCAATACACAACCAATGGCATCGACCACATTGCAGAAAATGATCGTGTGAATGAAGAACCTTCAAAATTAGGGCCCAAGCCATGATTCTCTTTCTGGTCAAGGACATAGACCGTGCCTGCGTGCCTCGTTGTGCTCCGTGTTTTCTCGTGTTTCTCGGTCTTCTACGTGCTGAACTTTAATTGGTGCCAGCGATCTTTTACGATACCTCCCTCTAGCGCCTGGAACCAATCATGGCAGAAAATATTATACACTGAGTCATAAGGAGAATTAGTGTGCACTACCTGGCAGAGTTTACGCCAGAGGGGAATCATAAACCTAGTGTGCGTGTGCAACATAATAATAATAGAACTTTCTTTGTCAGGAGGAAAGAAAGTCTCCCTTATAACTTTGTGTATACATAGTGTATAGTGTATATACTGTGGCTCCCCTAGTATATAGTTGATAAAGGTAAAGTGTCATTTAAACCAAGGAGTAAGTGTACTGAAGTGATAGGCCTAAATAGGCAGGTGCCAGAAGTGCCCCCCGAAACGTACCAAGGTCAGCTGTTTTAATATCTTCTGCCGGTTCGTGTACTCGCATATAATCTAGTGTTCCAGTGAATAGCAGCATACAGGGGTTTTTGGGTTGTAGTAGCAACTACCCGTATTATAATGGTACTTAGTGGAGTGGAGTGACTTTCACTTAGTTTTTTTTCCATTCTTCGAATCCCAGACGAATTCCAGTGAAATTCATATAATCCCTGTAGTTACCAGCAGTCGCCATATACCACAACAGACACCGACATATCACTCCAGAAAAAAAACGTTTCCTCCAATAATTTCACCAAATCAACTATAGTGTAATTTGCATTTGTTGTGGTGGAGACCGAAAAAACTAGAAAAGCTAGAAACAGTGATCGTAATCCTTCAGGCTGTAAAATAAAGGGTCTGACCGTTTGTCATTGTAGGCGCTGCCAGAATCACCTGGTTCTTCACACGCACGTTTACTTTTGGTATCAATCTAATCTCATATTATAAACCTCGGTTTTTAACACAAAACCAAATAATTTACAGTAGATCCTTCATGGTTAGCCCAAAATACCGCCAGATATGTTTTAAATAGTGACCCGCTGATCAGATCCGACTGGTTCGAACCCTTGGCTGATCGAACCCTTGACCAGTTTCAAACGGATTCTTTGGCAATCAAGCAGACTCGTAAAACGTGGGGTTTTAGGTGCCCTTATCAAACACAAAACAGTCAATATAAAACAGGAAATGTACACGTTAAGCTGTCCTAATATACAAAAAAAAAAATACAGTTCGAAATAGAATACCAAATAGCAGATCTTCCACTTTAAGGAGGTTATTAGTAGAATATTCAAGTGGTTGTAGTAGACTTATAGTAAATCAACCATTCTAAATCATATGAAGCTCGGTGTAGTCTGCAGTCATCAAACAAACTTGCTTCCACATGGATAATTGCCATTTTGTGAAAATTGGTGTCACGCCCCTTGTGCAGATATCCAGAATTATTTACATGGCAGTTATTAAATCGGGAAGTGTTTTTGGTCATGCCAATGAGATAATTGTGGACTAAAATTCACATTGGTATTAAAAGAGGATAAACACTGGCCGGTGGCTAAGCTCCGCTTCACACACGGAGGCACGGGTCGATTCCCTGCGGGTGGAAACATTTCGACCAGTTTCCTTACACCTGTTGTCCTGTTCACCTAGCAGCAAATTAGGTACCTGGGGTTAGTCGGGAATGGTGTGGGTCGCATCCTGGGGGCCAGATTAAGGACCAAATGGACATAAGTTAGACGTCCTCGATGGACACACGACTTTCTGGGTTATCCTGGGTGGCTAACCACGGGGTTAAAAATCGAACGAAATCTTATCTCTAACATAAAAGGCTACCTTCATAGAAAACTGGAAGCATTCTCTAACAGATGGGAAAATAAAAGTCTGGGCTGGATTACTGTACAGCTTGAGGTGCTGTCTGGTAGACTGTCATGTGAAAGTGGAGGTGCTGTCCTGGGAGAAGTAATGGTGAGGTGGAGGTGGCTGTCAGGTAGTCCGTAATGTAGCATGAGAGGAATGCATATCAATACACCTCGAGGGAGACAGGAACTGTAGTGGGGAAACATTGTCGTCAAGGACAAGATAAAACCAATATTACAAAACTAGTAATACCACAGGAGAGAGCAAACAAGGGACTCCCACTAGCAATAGTGAGCTAAATTACCAGAAACAACTAGTGAGAGCTCCATTGTTAGTAGTGAGGATAGGAATGAGACAGGTAAACCTGCACCCACAGGGCACTAAATCACAGAAACCCAAGGCAACGGAAACAAGCCTATGCACTTGGTATCTGCGGCCAAGGGAAAATCTGGAAAAACAGATGGGACTTGCACCTTTGCCCACCCTAGAATGATGCGAATGATGTACATAACTATGTGAGGTCCTTAATTGATTATGCTGTCCCTGATGATCTTAGCTCGGGGAGTTCTCTCCGACCTTGGAGTTAATGCAGAATGAAGCTCTCAGAATTATTCTTGGTTGTCCAGATTACAAAGGTTCTTAATATGCGAAGGGCGTGGTATTTCTAGTATCCGTGATAGGTTGTTGAGCTAACACTGTACTCGGTATTAGATGTTGAGAAATGAACCAGACTGTCACAATGGAATCTTACCACGTGTCTTGAGGTAATACCCCCAGATCTAAATGGATTGTGAAAATGTGCATTTGCATTAAATTTTCTAACCTGCATGAACGTATCACCGTAGGCACAGAGCTTTTTACCCTCCATGGAAGATGTGTCATTCAGTATCACATACTGAAGTCCCTCCAAGAAGCTCATTGCTGGTAATCCCTTCCTTAACCCACTTGTTAAAGCACTGCTCAAGGAAGAAATTTCTCGCCTAGCTGGTAGTAATAGTTATCACAAGTTATATACACTGATGGAACTAAACAGGGAGGTCTTTTGGCAGGGCTGCATCTGCTCTTGTTGCCACCCCCTAGTTATGAAAACGATAATACATTTGGAGTTAGGCATAAGAATTAACAACTGGGCTTCTTCCACTGCAAAAATGAATAGTTTGCAATGCTAATGGCGCTCAAGCTAACTATGACACGAGCTTGATCTATTATCATTACGGATTCGGTCCCCATTGATAGGCTCTTG
This sequence comes from Cherax quadricarinatus, assembly GCF_026875155.1. Lineage (NCBI taxonomy): Eukaryota > Metazoa > Arthropoda > Malacostraca > Decapoda > Parastacidae > Cherax > Cherax quadricarinatus. The sequence goes on from NC_069463.1 coordinate 2,186,577, forward strand.
ACTCATATAATTGACCCAATTACATGGTTCATTGGAGAAGCAGGTATGCTACTGCAAAAATCAGGGACACTAAGGAATTACTGTACAGTTGCTATGGATCCCCTCACACCAATGGATTAGCCTTCAGATAAAGTTGATATGTTAGCCAAGAAGAGTATCAGACGGAGAACGTAGATATAAATCTGGTATAACAGTCTAGCCATTAGAGAATTAATATTAGAAGAGCACAGTAAATTAATGAAAAAGATTGTTTCGGGAATGCAATTAGAAGCCTGAGTAGATCTATAACCACTATGATCACAAGAAACGTAGCTACGTTGCTACGAGTATAGAGAGAGCAACGTGCAATGTGACCAGACTGAATGATTGTTGTAGTGGCCCGGCTTAGGCTTGGTTACAAGTACTTCTGGCAGTTGGGAGCACACAGATGATGATCAACTAAATGTCAAAAATATGTGCTCAGGAATATGGGCCCCCCCCTGGAACTATGAGCTAAAATTGTCCACTTATGAGGACTACAGAGAACAGACAGTATCATCCCTATGTGTACATGTCACGTATCTTATTAAATGAAATTAAGATCCAGCTATACTAGCACATTTTCTCAATTTGCTTGTAACAGCATCAGTTGACTATAGATGTGTAGCTATCAGCCCATATGTATTATCTTATCCCTTGGGTCCTAGTACCTGGCCTTGTGTGTACCCATCTGCTATGCCTTACGTCAACAGGATGGCATCTGGGGTTGCTCAATAAACTAGCCCCTTCGGTGGCAAAATCTAAAATTCTAATCTAGAAAATGCCGTGCCATCTGCCAACAGGGCAAATGCAAAATCCTTTGTGTAAGCTTTTTCACCCTTGAAATGTGTACCTTCCGTACAGGACTGTGCTATAACTTAATTGCCAGGCACCCCATCTAAAGGGGGTCAAAAAGATACCAAAACACCAGGCCATGGGAAACTGGGTAGCCCACAGCCACTCAAGATGGGGAGGTTTTTTTAGTGCAAAAGGAAAAAAAAAAACTGGCAGGAAATGGCAGAAATGTACGCAAATCCAGTCTTTCTTGAATGGAACCCCAGTCAATGGCCGCCATCCAAACCCAACAGATGCACATATTTGGGCCGGAGACGTCCCCCCCCCCCCAGTACCACCAATACCACCAGTCCGATGACATTCATCTTTAAAATATACGGGTCTAACGCCAGCAACGAACAACAAAAAAATACCTCTCATCCGAGGACTCTTGACGAGGCAAATGAAAATGTTGCAGCTTTTCACAGGACCCACAAAAAGGGAATCCACTTGACATAACCCGCCAAATATGGTTCCCAGGGTACAACCTATACAGATGCGAAGAGTGAACAGGCAAAAAAGAGGGGGGGAAGGGGTTGGCCCTGTATATGGCAGGTCACTTGTTTGCACAGAAACTGCTGATGCCTCAAATTGGATGTTGTGAAAATGTTAGCAATAAAGATCGAGAACCAATTAGTCATTGTGGTAGCTACATGCCTCCGGATGCAAAGTCCCAGCAATTCCAGAACAGCTGTTAAAAATTGACCACTGTCTGGAAAATCCGCCAGCTCCTGCCCAACATCTTGCTCTGGGGGATTTCAACTTGAGGCACCTAAAAAATGGAGGACTATTGCAAATAATATTCTTGCAGTGTTAACTACAGGAGGCGCTCTACGAGAACTGCGCACACACACGAACTTCACAATTCCAACTTTAAACCAGCAATAATAGAGCTACTAGACTGGAGAATACACTAGTCCTCATCTTCGCTAACAATTATGATTCTGATACGAACTGTCACCATATAAAAAACAATATACTCAGATCACAACATAATCCGGGAGGGTTCAGACCTGTATGCGCGGAGCCCCAGACCGACAAAAATGAGATTAGTCACGAGAGACCTTCACCAATTCAACTTCAATAAACAAGAACATAAAGTGGGACCAAGTAAACCAAGTCCTCAAACGATATAAGCTGGACGATAGCACTAAGCCACACAGCCCCAACTGATGCCTAGAACAGATTAATCGGTGGCACTCTATGTATGCTCAAGGCTTTTCTTTAGAAAAAAGGGGAGTAGATGTAAAATAGAAAGAGACGGCGCGCCTTTCCAGGCGAGGGAAAGAATCAGAGGTGGCTAAAAGCGGCCATTATATCTGAATGCGTAGGGGAGTCACTGGTCAGAGAAATACGCAAAATCGAACTTAAGCTAAAGGAATTTATAGGGGTCAGGAATCGCGGGAAGAACTAAAAGCCTAATGAAAATCGAAAGATACCACCCGTATTTCTTTTCTTCTGCCACCTCAAGTCGAGAACAACATCCAGGTAATGGGCCCCTCTTAAACAGATGGGTCCTTACAGATGACAGCTAGGGAAATGAGTGAGCTACTCAAGTCCAATATGACTCAGTTTTAGCAGACGCGAACCAGCCTGAGAGTCGAAGATCAAAATGAATTTTTTTATGAGAGAAGCCACGATTTGGTTCACACAAGCCTATCTGATGTTATCCTAGCGATAAATGACATGCCATGCACTCTGCCTCAGGGGCCAGGGATCATGAACTCTGTGTTCACAAGAACTGCAAAGAAGCCCTATCACGAGCTTTACCATCCTATGGGGGGAGCAGACAAGGGGGGTCGTCCCACAGTTACTAAATACAGTAGGACATAGCTCACTCCACAAAGTGGGCAGTAAAGCACATAGCGAAGACATAAACTACAGACCGATAGCACTAAACATCCCATATCATAAAAATCTTTGAAGGGTCCTAAGAAGCAAGTCGCCACCCATCAATTACCCAACAAGCCCCCCCCCCCCCCCCCCCCCCCCCCCCCCCCCCCCCCCCCCCCCACTTGGGTTTAGAGAGGGTCGCTCCTGTTCAACTATTGGATCCTACGACAAGGTCTAGATTACTAGAAGACAAAGGAATGGCAGATGTAATATATACAGACTTTGCAAAAGCCTTCGACATGTGTGACCATGGCGTTAATAGCGCACGAAAATGCGTGCTAAAGAATAACAAGGGACATGCTGGTAGATGGATCTCTAATTTCCTCACAACCAGATCACCAAGAGTGTAGTAGTCAACAGAGTAAGTGTGGAGGCACTCCGGGAAAACCCTGTTCCACCCAAGGCACAGTACTCGCTCCAATCTGTTCTCATTTCTCATATCTGACATAGACAAGGAGTCAGCCACAGCACCGTGTCTTCCTTTGAGATGACACCCGATCTGCATGACAGTGTCTTCCATTGCAGGGACACTGCAAGGCTCCAGGCGGATATCAACCAAATCTTTCAGTGGGTGCAGAAAACAATATGAAGTTTAAACGATGATAAAATTTCAATTACTCCGATATGGTAAACATGAGGGAAATTAAAACATCATCAGAGTACAAACCAAATTTCCTTCCACAAAATAAGAGCAAAAACCAATGTCAAAGACCTGGGAGTGATCAGTCAGAGGGGATCTCACCTTCAAGACCATAACATTGTAACATCGCATCTGCTAGAAAAATGGACAGGTTGGATAATGAGATCCTTCAGAACTAGGAAGCCAAGTTCTATGATGATATCTTAGGCCGTTGTTCTATCTAGGCTGGAAAATTGCATGCCACTAACAGCACCTTTCAAGGCAGGTGAAATTGGCGACCTAGAAAAATGTAACAGATAAAACTTCACGTGCGCATAACTGGGAGCGGTGGGAAGTTCCTGCACTGTTATTCCCTGGAACGCAGGCGGGGAGAGATTACATGATTATATACCCCTGGAAAAAGCTAGAGGTACTAGTACCGAACTAGCACACGAAAAATGACTCACTCCGAAAGCAAAAGATTGGCTGGCGATGCACACTCCCCCCAATGAAAAGCAGGGGTGTCACTAGCACGTAAGAGAGGAATACAATAAGTGTCGGGGCCGAGGGATGTTCAACTGCTCCCAGCTACTAAGTGGATTACCTATAGGACCCCTGGCCGTCTTCAAGCAGGCACTGAACAAGCACCTAAATTTTGGCACCTGATTCAGCCGTACGAGGATTGCGTGCAGCCAGCAGTAACAGCTGGTTGATCTGGCTCTGATCCACCAGGAGGCCTGATCACAGACGGGCTGAGGGGGCTTTGACCCCCGGAACTCTCTCCAGGTAAACTTCCAGGTCCAGGTAAACACATGAATTAAAAATATAGATTCTGAAAGAAGAGATTAGTGCGAAGTGTTAGCTGGTGACAAGTTGTTTGGGTGTTTTCTAAGGAACGGGAGAGGATCTTGTGGTTAGAAAGATGGTAAAATTAGGGAAGGATACGGACAGGAGGTTTGCCAGGAGTAGAAGAGTTTGGAAGAGAAGAAAGTCCGTTCAGCACGTGAGCAGGCAGAGTCATCAACATAACCGAGCAATGTTGATGACATCTTTGCTCTTTGGCCTTACGGACTTTTGTCTTATCAACCATTTTAGATGCCTTAAAATCTTGCTTTTTCCATCAAGTTTAAAGGCTGAATGGAATCTAATTCCTTGTTCCTTTCTTGATTATGTGTTCCATTGCTTGGATAAGGGTTTTGCTCTTCCCATGTATCACAAGCTTCTGCACAGTGGCATGTACATTCAACTTACTTTTCCTCATGCTCGTCTGTCTTGACAGTGTTCGTATTCTGATATATATTGAAAATTGGAATTTGGCAGCAACACGCCATGCACTTGCACTGTCAAAAGTGTTTTTGGCTGACAGTCATACGATCAACGACCAGGCAGCATGCTGGTACCACTCCATTATTTCGCCCTGGGTGGGTCCTCAACATTGGAGGAGAGGGCCATATTGCAAACAGGCATGATCCTTATGTGCTTTTGGTCTGCACAGAGGTGAATAAATGCAAGACAGGAAGCAGCTATGGGAATTGCAACTGTACGAGAATTCTGCAGCAGGAGAATGGCTATGCCTGGAGAGGGTAGGCCGAGGTGGACATCACCGTGGTAACATCACCCCTGGACAAGTCCCATAGAGGTGATTCTTCCCAGCGGAAGTATGTCAAACAACAGGATTGCCAGCCTGCCACTGATTGGAGGTGGCTCCATGGCTGTGAATGCAGCAGTCAAAAGCATTTTAACACTAGCGGTGTCAAGTGAGGGGGCAGGTAGCAGAAAATCTGGACGAGGTTGCCAGCACCTCAATGACAATGTGGCGAGTTAGAGAGTGTGGGCTTACTCAGCCCGGTAACAACTTCAGACAGTATTACCAAGCTGGCTTCCTCAGGAAAAAATTAATGAATAGAAAAAGAAATAATTCTCAAAGATAAACACTTCTTTATTTATGAATGAAAATACACATGAAACATGAAGGTGTCTCTTTTTGAAAGAAAAATGAAAAAGCAACGAAAAATGACATTAGAATTCACTGTTAGATAGGTACAAGTAACCCGGGGTGTCTGGTTGATGTTGCACAGTCTTATAGAAATTGTAGCCGTTAGCTGATGTGCGGGGGGGGGGGGGGGTCAAGGTGTTGGATGAAAACCAAACGGTAGTTTCTTACAGAGTCTATAGCCTTGAATAGTCAGTCCAGATGACAGGAAACGCAGGTTCTTTACCCTACAAAGATGAGGGGTTTTTGTTGCTGTCGCCTCCAGTTAATGCAGGTAGGTAGATCAAAAAGCGACGTCTCCGGACTTTTGCAAAAAGTCTTTTCCTTCAACCCTTCTCGGTTGGTTGGAGGTGACCCAATCTGTATTCCAGGCTGGAATGGAGAGACAGGTTATCCATGCTTAAGAAATCACTCTCCAAGTTAATACAAATACCTAAAGGATGTGATTATCAAAACTTTAACATGGAGATAAAGGCTGAAAGGACTAAGATTATGCTTGGTCAAAGTGAAGTTTTCAACCAATAAGTCACTAGAATAGGAGCAGGCTTTCCTTACGGTTGTGTGGGAGCTGTGAGTTCGAGTGTTCCTGTTTGGCCGGAGCCCACCACGTCACCTTGGGGTGGAGAATAAAAGGGGGGGGGGGATGATAGCGGGAGCTAGACTTACCCTTCCTTAACAAGCAGCCGGCACTCAAACTATCGTTACCGTATACTAGGCTCGCTACTCCTGTCTGTTGAACTTTTTCCCTCACAGAGTTTAAAGCCACCTCCTAAGATTGTTTGCTGAACTAGCGATCTGATGCTTGCTGATCAAAGTGGTTGGGGCATTTGCTAACTAGTGATCGTGGTTATTGAAAAGGGGAAGGAAGGCATTCGGTCTTGAAAGTGTTCTTAAGAGAGTAGAGTACGAAGATGACAGCGGGGAGTGGGAGGGGTCTGCCATATTTATTTTATTATTGATTCAACACATGGCCGCTTCCACCAAGTAGGGTGACAAAAAAGAAAAACTTTCATCATTCACTCCATCAGGTCTCACCAGAGGCATGCTTACCTACAGCTATAAACCGCATCAGTAACACCCCTCCTTAAGAGTCCAGGCACTGTACTTCCATTCCCGGACCTCACGTCTGGGCCTTGGAATCCTGGGAATTTTGCCGTCCCCGTCGTGTTTTCGGAATTCTTCTGACTGCGCTCTTTCTTGTATATACCCGCTAGATTCTATGTGGTGCACTGATATAAAAATCGCTTGCGAGGTCAGAACTACGGAGGCGTTGACATAGCTTGAATCCATGCTTGAGGTTGACTCCCGTGCCACCTGGGAAAGAAACATGGTTGTGGAACCAGGCTGCCAGGTTTGTAGCATTAGTGTTTATTACATAATTATTATATATATATTATATTATATTTTCAATTTTTATATATTATTTTTGGACCCTAATTTTTTTCCCCCCCCCTTTACCCCCCCCCCCCTTTTTTTTTTTTTCTGGCCGAAGTGGACTAGAGCGCTGCTAGGGGAATCTTGCCGTCCCCCGTAATAATTTGAATATTGCTGACAGCGATCTTTGTGTGTGTGTGTGTGTGTGTGGGTATATATATATCTATCTATATTATATATATATAATATCTATATATAGATAATATATATAATAATATAGAATATTACAAATATATGTGTGTGTGTGTGTGCGTGCGCGTGTTTAAAAAACACTGCCTCTTCAAGAACAGTTTGTGAGGTGAATTTTGGCCGAGTTTTTCAGCACCTTCTTCTTGTACTGATTATAAATCCATAATATTTGTCAGTCATTTAGTTTTTGAGCTATTTTTCTTAGGACTATAATAAACGTGAAGTTATGTATTTACTCTAGTACACTGGTGTAAGGTTTTCGGAATGCTTTTCTTCTGCGATTTCGCATCTATTGGACATTTCGTGTCTTATTAATTAGCTCAGATATTCATAGTCCTAAAGTTTTGAGAACCCAGGCTTATACATCCTGGATCCTAAGGCTTGTTTCTTAGGCTTGTTTTTTATGTGTGTACTCGTAAGGCTTGTTTACTAGGTTGTTTACTAGGTTGTTTACTTTCTATAACTATGACACAATCAGCAATTTTATATTCAAACAAAAACACAGAGGATTGTAAGAAATAATATAAAAACACAGCCGAAATTTATTTAAAGATTGACGCAGATTCAGTTATTGGAATTTTGAGAGAAATGTTTCGAAGTGACCGTCGAAGTGACGGATTTACCGTGTTGTGTGATGTTGTCATCACAGTGTTGTAGTGATGTGAGTCATCACAGTGTTGTAGTGATGTAGTCATCCAGTTGTTGTAGTGATGTAGTCATCACAGGGTTGTAGTGATGTAGTCATCACAGTGTTGTGTGATGTAGTCACAGTGGTGTAGTGACGGATAAATCAGTGTTGTAGTGACGTATTCATCACCAGTGTTGTAGTGGACGGATACATCAGGTGTTGTAGTGAGTGATAATTCATCACAGTGCTGTAGTGAGGATACTCAGTGTTGGTAGTGAGTATTCCTCACAGTGTTTGTAGTGCGGATAACCTCCAGTGTTGTAGAAAGAATAACCTGAAATATTCCGAAGGAAGCTGGCTGCTACTACTAAACTGGAGTGACAGGTTATGTTTTTAAGTGTCCTCTAAGGGAATTCTGTTTTTTTTTTTTTTTTTTTATAGAAGTGGTTGTTGTAATGCAGTTGCCATTGGACTGTTGCAACTCATATTCAATGCTGCTACTGGCGTTGATGGTTGTACTTCCGTTTTATCCTGTATTGGTAATAGTTCTTTAACTTATGTTATTTCTTCTGTTTTTCTTTGGGTTGTTGTTGTTGTGTTCATGTTGACAATGTTGAACCTCACGACTTTGTTGCTTCGGTTGCAGTAATTTTTATTTTATCATATTCTAGGCGGCTCTTCATTTTCAAGAATTCTCTTTAGATCATTCGTTTTCAAACCCTCCGATTCTTTATTAAGTCGTATGTTTCCTTTTCTACTGTTTTCCTAGTCTCAAACTTACTTCGGGTTCCGTTTTTTTATCTCTGCTTAAATCAAAATCACAATTCAAGAAAATATTTTCTTGGGTCGTCACAAGTGGTGTAGGGGTCGTAAGTGGTGCAGGTGGTCGTCATGTTGGGCAGGTGCGTCAACAACGGTGCAGGTGGTCAAGAAATGGTGAGGTGGGTCGTCAACAAGTGGTGCGGTAGTCAACCAAGTGGCGCAGGTGGTGTCGAGTGGCGCAGTTAGTCGTCAGCAAGCAGTTACAAGTGGTCAATTGGTGCCGGTGTGTCACCAGGTGTGGGCAGCAGTAGACTACACTGACGGTAGCCTCTACCACTAGTACTTGAAGCATGCAGTAGCCTGAGGGAATATTTTCGATAGAAAATTCATTTGGAAATGTAGGACAGATACTGTTAACCTATCAGTACTACGTTTCTGGTTATAATTTCATCATTCACAAACACTTTGACTCAATTGTATACACCTGCATATATATTAATTTTGTAATAACTGATTATATGACCATTGTGTGATAGTAATTATAACGAGGACAAAACCATGTGATGTACAGAAAGGGGTTCCAAAGTTTTATTAAATCACAAAACTATAACACAAATTGAAACAAGGCACTTTCAAGTCTTTACTAAACGGAATTACGAGTTAAACATTACAAATAATGATGCAGACAAGCTAACGCTTATAGGGATCAGAAATGAGAGCTGCTACACCATGGTACATTGTAGATGGAACAGATGGGATGGATAGTGAAATTTTTCAAACGAAATGTGCCATGGTGTGGATGGTATTTTTTTCGAGACAATTAGGATTTCATCTGGGACATTCTTTAAATCCCACATAAGCACATGATAATGGAGGGACGCTGCATAAGGCCTACTGGCCCATACAAGAAGGTCCTTATGAAAACCACCACTACTCAAAGCTATCCAAGAATTTACTCCCGAACCTCGACACAATCAAACCCACCCTCCCACTCGTATATCTGCCCAATTTTTTAAGGCACCAATGGCCCTAGCCTCGATCATCCTACCCCGGAAGTTGCTCGACACATCACAACTCTGTTCGAAAACCAGCACTCTAATATGCCCTTTTTAATATCAATTTATCTAACTATAAATCCATTATTTCTGGTTCTTACCTGATCGACATTCTTCGTACTTTATTAATATCCTTTGTTGATACCCATCATCCATTACACACTTTTGTTTGATATTTCCTTCATTCATAGTTCATTGGTAATACTATTAAAATATAAAGATGAACGGACTCAACAAGATATTTAAGCATTAGATATCACTGGAGATATATAAGGTAAAAATCAAGACTAGACTAAAATGAGTAACAGAAGCTGTGTTTCCAGAGATAGGTATGTGCTGTAACTTTACTTACCCTTGCGTTAAGAGGGACGAGACAGCTGCTGACTGTAGAAGAAACCACTACTGTAAAAACAAGTGATAAATCCATTAACACTTTCTTTATCAGGCCAAATGTCATTTTAGGTTGTAAATAAAACGAAAATGTATGTTCTTACCTCTGTCTTTTATCTCATTTACATAAAATTTCACCATTTTAATAAAATTTTTATGCAATTTAATAATTCTGTTTTCTTACCTTCTGATTGTTTGCATAAATGCGACTCTGCAGATGTATAGCAATATGTAAGTGTCCCCTACCTGTGTCAGGTGAAGGTTGTGGAGTTACTGTGTCAGGGGAAGTTGAGGGAGTTACCTGTGTCAGGTGAAGGGTGGAGTTACCTGTGTCAGGTGAAGGTGTGGAGGTTACCTGTGTCAGGTGAAGGTGTGGAGTTTACCTGTGTCAGGGGAAGGTGTGGAGTATTACCTGTGGTCAGGAGTGAAGGGGTGGAGTTACCGGAGTCAGAGTGAAGGTGTGGCGTTACCTGTGTCGGTGAAGGTGTGGAGTTACTGTGTCAGGTGAAGGTGTGGAGTTACCTGTGTCAGGTGAAGGTGTGGAGTTACCCTGTGTCAGGTGAAAGGTGTGGAGGTATCACTGTGTCAGGTGCAGGTGTGGAGTTACTCCACCTGTGTCAGGTGAGGTGTGTGGAGTTACTCACCTGTGCCAGGTGAGGTGTGGAGTTACTCACCTGTGCAGGTGAGGGCCTCCGCTCCTTCTCTCTCCTCTACTCCATCTGTGCAACTCCTTTCTTCACAGCGCACCATTCCTTCGCTGCTTGAACGTTTTCCACTGCCTCCGCATGTGGACTTTTCTAACCCCTCTAGTCCGTAGGAACCCTTACCTGTGGATTTCAGGTATCTTTATCATTGCCAATCATGGCCTATTTACAGTGGAATATACGCGGCCTCAGGGGTAATCGGGGTGAGCTTCAGATGTTACTCTCCCAGTTTTCCCCTGTTGGTGTTTGCTTACAGGAACCAAAATTACACTCTGCTGTTATCTCTCCCATCTCAGGCTATAATTTATTGTATTCTTCAGATCCTTTTCCTGATAGGACCTTTAATGAAAGTGCCCTTCTTCTACACACTGATATTCCGTACCATCAGCTATTTGTTTGTACTTCGCTGCATTACACAGCAGCCCATATCCACTTGCATAGGTGGTATACGCTCTGTTCTTTATATCTCTCCTTCTCGTGCATTATCTATTCCGGATATTGCCTTTCTTGTTTCGTCATTACCACCACCGATTCTGTTACTTGGTGATTTTAATGCCCACCATTTCCTCTGGGGGGTTCTCACTGTGATTCCCGTGGCATTCAGTTAGAGGCTTTTCTTGCCACCCACCCCCTCCATGTTTTAAATACAGGTACTCACACCCATTTTGATCCTCGGACTCACACTCTCTCTTGCATCGATCTCTCAGTCTGCTCTTCCTCCGCCGCATTAGACTTCACTTGGTCTGTTCTTCCGGGCTTACATGACAGCGATCATTTCCCAATCATTCTTACTTCCCCTTCATATTCACCACCTCTTCGCATCCCACGCTGGCAATTTGATCAGGCAAATTGGAACCTTTACTCACACCTAACTGTTTTTACAGAGGTTCCTTCTTCGTCCTCCATCGATGAGCTTTTACACCTCTTCTCGTCCTCCATTTTAACCGCAGCTTCTCATTCTATACCCCAAACTTCGGGCAGGCATTCTCAGAAATGCGTGCCTTGGTGGTCTCCTGCTTGTGCTCATGCAGTACGTTTGAAACGCGCTGCATGGGGCAGGTACCGGTACAATAGAACCACAGAGAGACTTCTTGATTTTAAGCAGAAGCGTGCGATCGCTCACCGTGTCATCCGTGACGCTAAACGCACTTGCTGGCGAGATTGTCTCCACCATCACCTCTGCTTCCTCTATGAGTGCAGTCTGGAAAAAAGTACGAAAACTGAGTGGTAAATATTCTCCTGACCCGGCTCCTGTTCTGCGGGTTGCCGGTGTTGATATAGCAAACCCACTAGATGTTGCCAGTGAAATTGGCAATCATCTGGTCTGTATTTCTCAGGGACTCCGTCTATGCCCCTCATTTCTTTCCTCAAAGTCTGCCAGAGAGTTAGTACCCTTGGACTTTTCTTCTCTCAGAGAAGAACAGTATAATGTTCCTTTTACACTTCAAGAACTGGAGGCAACACTCTCAGCTTGCCGATCATCGGCAGCTGGGCCCGACGACATTCATATTCGTATGCTACAACATTTACATCAGTCAGCCCTTGCAGTCCTATTACGCCTTTACAATCTTATTTGGTCACAAGGAGTTCTTCCACAGCTGTGGAAATCCGCCATTGTTCTCCCTTTCCACAAACCAGGCACTACGGGACATGAAACCTCCCACTATCGTCCCATTGCTCTTACCAGTGCAGTTTGCAAAGTGATGGAACGCCTAGTAAATAGACGTTTAGTGTGGTGTTTAGAGACACACAACAGTCTCTCCACTCGTCAATATGGCTTTCGTAAGGGACGTTCTACCATAGACCCCTTACTACGCTTGGATACGTATGTTCGTAATGCCTTTGCGAATAACCACTCAGTTATTGCCATATTTTTTGACCTTGAGAAGGCATATGACACAACTTGGAGGTATAATATTTTAGCCCAAGCCCACTCCTTAGGCCTTCGAGGCAATCTACCATCCTTCCTTAAGAACTTTTTAACTGGCAGGCATTTCCGTGTTCGGGTTAATAATGTGATCTCCCCGGACTTTATCCAAGCTGAAGGTGTCCCCCAGGGATGTGTTCTGAGCACAACACTTTTTCTCCTTGCTATTAATGATTTGGCCTCTAGTCTTCCATCAAATATTTGGTCATCACTCTATGTTGATGACTTCGCTATTGCCTGTGCAGGCGCTGACTGTCACCTTATTACAGTTTCTCTCCAGCATGCGGTCGACCGTGTTTTCAATTGGGCCACCACACGTGGGTTTAAATTTTCCAGCACTAAAACCCACCAAATTACTTTCACTAGACGCTCTGTCATCTCCGATTATCCTTTGTACCTCTATGGCTCCCGTATCCCTGAACGTGATACAGTCAAGTTTCTGGGCCTCCTCTTTGATCGTAGGTTATCCTGGAAACCTCACATTACCTCTCTGAAGGCAACTTGTCACAGCCGGCTGAGCCTTCTTAAAACCCTTGCTCATCTTTCATGGGGAGCTGATCGTCGAACCCTCCTCCGCCTACATTCCACCCTTATCTTATCGAAACTTGATTATGGTGACCAGATCTATTCAGCGGCATCTCCTGCTACTCTCTCTAGCCTTAACCCCATTCATCACCAAGGATTACGTTTATGCCTTGGTGCTTTTCGCTCTTTCCCTGTCGAGAGCCTCTATGCAGAAGCGAACGTTCCATCCTTATCCGATCGCCGTGATGCCCATTGCCTTCGCTACTATGTACGCTCTCATGATCTCCGCAATCCTTCCATTAATAGAATGGTCACTGATATGAGTAGACATTCTTTATTTGTTCGCCGCCCCTGTTTACTCCGTCCCTTCTCTCTTCGCCTTCATTCGCTCTTGTCTTCTCTTCAATTACCACCTTTCTATGTACATGTAGCATCTCACTTTTCCCTACCCCCCTGGGAAGTTCCAGCTGTTCGAGTCTGTTCTTTCTCTCTCCCTTGCTCGAAAGCCCAACTGTCTATGGCCGCTTCCCGCTCTCTTTTTCTTGACCACTTTCACTCTCATTCTCATGACACTGCTGTGTACACAGATGGCTCTAAGACTTCTGATGGTGTAGGATTCGCAGCAGTGTTTCTGGACAGCATCGTATAAGGGCATTTACTATCTTTGGCTAGTATTTTTACTGCTGAATTGTATGCCATCCTTACAGCACTTATCCGCATTGCATCTATGCCTGTGTCATCATTTGTGGTTGTCTCAGACTCCCTTAGTGCTTTACAGGCTATACAGAAATTTGATACACCTCACCCCTTAGTCCTCCGTATCCAACTTTGGCTACGCCGCATCTTTACCAAGCATAAAGATATTGTTTTTTGTTGGGTCCCTGGTCATGTTGACGTACAGGGCAATGAACAGGCAGACACTGCTGCACGGTCAGCAGTACATGACCTACCAGTTTCATGTAGAGGTATTCCATTTACAGACTATTTTGCTGCAATATCTTCCCAACTTCACACCCATTGGCAACAACGTTGGTCTACTATGCTCGGCAACAAACTTCAATCTATTAAACCGAGTATAGGTTACTGGCCGTCTTCTTATCACCAGTGTCGAGGTTGGGAGACTACTCTCTCCCGTCTTCGCATTGGCCATACTCGTCTTACTCATGGATATCTCATGGAGAGGCGCCCTGCTCCTCTCTGTGAGAATTGCCAAGTTCCATTATCAGTCAGCCACATTCTGTTGGACTGCCCACTTTATCAACGAGCACGCAGAATTTACCTCCGTCGTCGTCTTCGCTCTGCTGCTCTCTCTTTACCTTCCCTTCTCGCTGATGGACCCACCTTTCATCCAGACTCTCTCATTGACTTTTTGACAACAACTGACTTACTTCACAAATTCTGATACCTTCAGCCCTTTTTACTTAATCTCTTGCTACCCTCTACCCCCGTACTATCCCCTGCCCCGCTGTTTTCTGTAACCTACTGATCATCCCTCCTCCCTTCTGCCATCCAATACCCTTGCTTCCTTCCCTACCCTGCAGCGCTGTATAGCCCTTGTGGCTTAGCGCTTCTCTTTGATTATAATAATAATATGAGTATTTAATGTTTCCATTCAAACTGGTGTTGTGCCAGAGATGTGGAAGATGGCTAATGTGGTTCATATATTTTAATCAGGAGATAAGTCCAATCCATCAAATTACCTTCCAATACGTATTGTAGCAGCTACTGCTACTATTGTAGCAAGTACTGCTAGTATTGTAGCAGGTACACCTACTGTTCTAGCAGCTATACTACTGTTGTAATAGCTACTGCAACATTTGTACCAACTGTTACTGCTGCTGCTGCTGCACACTGCTTTTGGTTAATGCTGCTTAACCATCTGCTTAAACACTTACGAAGGCATTGTGGTGGAGGGCCGCCTGGTGGAGGGCCGCCTGGTGGAGGGCCGCCTGGTGGAGGGCCGCCTGGTGGAGGGCCGCCTGGTGGAGGGCCGCCTGGTGGAGGGCCGAATGGTGGAGGAGGGCAGGTACCGTTTACTCCTGGTGGAGGAGGGCCGGTACCGTTTACTCCTGGTGGAGGAGGGCAGGTACCATTTACTCCTGGTGGAGGAGGGCCGGTACCGTTTACTCCTGGTGGAGGAGGGCAGGTACCGTTTACTCCTGGTGGAGGAAGACCGCCTGGTGGAGGACGGCCTCCTGGTGGAGGACGGCCGCCTTGTGAGGGTGGAGGTCGACCAGGGGGGGGACGGGACTGAGGTTGTGGGTAAGCAGCAGCCAGTAACAGAGTGGCTGCCACAAACATCAACATGGCCGCTCTCATCATGGTCAGACCGGCAACAACCTGAGACACAAACTCTGGTGTGATAAAAGAGAAAAAGGCAGCTTGTGTAAGTAAGTAAATTTATTCAGGTATACACAAATACAGTTACATAGAATTATCATACATAGCAACATATGTGTAGAGAACCTAGGATAACCCAAAAAAGTCAGACAGAGTGACTTATTTCCATTGGGGTCCTTTTACCTTATTATTATACTATAAAGGTTATAATATTTTCTTATTATTCTACAATGAAGATAACATCTTATTATCATACTAAAAAGACTATCTACTACACGAGGGTCATTACTAGGGATAAGGTAAAATTTACACATATTTTAGCTAAAAAATAGAAAATCATTCCCCTCCCTTTCTGTAGCTACATTCATCAGACACCTTTTGGCACTCTTCTTGAACTGGTTCATGCTATGACTGGCTTTGGCATGTGCGGGTAGTCTGTTCCATTCCTTTATTGCTGTACAATAAAAGGTGTTTGACGCCTGGCCACTGACTGTGGGTACTACAAAGTTGTGCTCTCTCCCCCTAGTACTATGATTGCTTTGGTTCCCAACCTTGACAAAATTGACAGCAAGATATTCTGGACACTGTTTGTGAGCAATTTTATAAACATGATTTAGCTTCAGTTGTTTTACTCTGTCTTCAACATTCAGCATATCCAACTGCTGTAATTCATCCTGGCCTACATGTTCTCTTGGTCCCAGTCCCAGGATGAATCTTACGATTTTGTTCTGGGTGATTTGCAGTCTATCTTTCAGTTTTTTTGTCAAGGCAGAGTACCATGAAGAGCAAGCGTAATCCATATGGCATTGTATAAGGGCTAGACATAGGGTCCTGCAAGCCTCAGTAGGTAGACACTGTGCTTGTCTATACAGGAACTTCAGTCTGGCATTCGCTTTCTTTACTTCACTGTTCCCTATCAATTCTCCTGACATGCATGGGTCAAAGGGGATTCCCAGATATTTTACTGATGAAACCAAAGTGATGGACTCCCCATTACACTGGACATTAAAATTATTTACCCTTCTCAGTTTATGTTTCGTTCCAAAGAGAATGGCTTCAGTTTTCCCTAGGTGTAATGATAGTTTGTTGTCTACTAACCATTTGCTGCAGGACTCCAGTTCCAGTGTTAAAACATTAGCAATATCTTGTGGGTCTTTACCTGTCACTAACAGAGCACTGTCATCTGCATACAGTAGGAGTTTGCACTTGACACTGATAGGCATATCATACTATAACTATAGTAAGGGACCCAGAATACTACCTTGGGGAACTCCACATGTTATCGGCAGGGGTTCTGATTCCGTTTTGTTGATTTTGACTATTTGTCTCCTGTTGCTAAGGTAGGACTTAAACCAGTCTACAGAACCTATACCGATAGCTTGAAGTTTCTTACATAATATATTGTGGTTGACAGTATCGAAGGCCTTTTGCAGGTCTAAGGTTACCATACCTATGAGGTTCCCTTTTGACATTGTGAGAGGTTTTTACAAAGCAGAAGTGTTATAAGAAGAGCAGAGTATATGGAGAGTAAAAGAAAGGTGAAGAAAATGGTGAGAGAGTGTAAAAGGAGAGCAGATGATAGAGTAAGAGAGGCACTGTCAAGAAATTTTGATTAAAATAAGAAAAAATTTTTTAGTGAGATAAACAAGTTAAGTAAGCCTTGGGAACGAATGGATTTGTCAGTTAAAAACAGAGTATGGGAGTTAGTAGATGGGGAGCTGGAGGTATTGATTAGATGGTGGGAATAATTTGAGGAACTTTTAAATGTCGATGAAGAAAGGGAGGCGGTAATTTCATGCACTGGCCAGGGAGGTATAACATCTTTTAGGAAGGAAGAGCAGGATGTGAGTGTGGGGGAGGTGAGTGAGGCATTATGTAGAATGAAAGAGGGTAAAGCAGCTGGAACTGACGGGATCATGACAAATGTTAAAAGCAGGGTGGGATATAGTGTTAGAGTGGTTGGTATTTTTGTTTAATAATTGTGTGAAAGAGGGGAAGGTACCTAGGGATTGGCAGAGAGCATGTATAGTTCCTTATATGAAGGGAAGGGGGACAAAAGAGATTGTAAAAATTATCGGGGAATAAGTTTGCTGAGTATACCAGGAAAAGTGTACGGTAGGGTTATTATTGAAAGAATTAGATGTAAGAGAGAGAGTAGGATTGTAGATGAGCAAGGAGGCTTTAGAGTGGGTAGTGGATGTGTAGATCATGTGTTTACATTGAAGCATATATGTGAATAGTATCTAGATAAAGGTAGGGAAGTTTTCATTGCATTTATGAATTTAGAAAAGGCATATGATAGAGTGGATAGGGGAATAGGTAGTAAGTTACTAAATGCTGTAAAGAGTTTTTATGAGGATAGTGAGGCTCAGGTTAGGGTGTGTAGAAGAGAGGGAGAATACTTCCCAGTAAAAGTAGGTCTTACACAGGGATGTGTAATGTCATCATGGTTGTTTAATATAATTATAGATGGAGTTGTAAAAGTAGTAAATGCTAGGGTGTTCGGGAGAGGGTGGGATTAAATTATGGGGAATCAGATACAAAATGGGAGCTGACAGTTACTTTTTTGCAGATGTTACTGTGCTTATGGGAGATTCTAAAGATAAATTGTGAAGATTAGTGGACGAGTTTGGGAGAGTGTCTAAAGGTAGAGAGTTGCAAGTGATCATAGATGAGAATAAGGTGATGAGGGTATCAAATGATTTAGATAGAGAAAAATTGGATATCACATTGAAGAGAGGGAGTATGGAAGAAGTGAATGTTTTCAGATATTTGGGAGTTGATTTGTCAGCGGATGGATTTATGAAGGATGAGGTTAACCTTTAGAATTGATGAAGGAAAAAGGTGAGTGGTGCGTTGAGATATCTGTGGAGACAAAATATGTTATCCATGGAGGCAAAGAAGGGAATGTATGAAAGTATAGTAGTACCAACACTCTTATATGGGTGTGAAGCTTGGGTTGCAAATGTTGCAGCGAGGAGGAGGCTGGAAGCAGTGGAGATGTCCTGTCTAAAGGCAATGTGTTGGTGTAAATATTATGAAGAAAATTTCGGAGTGTGGAAAATTAGGAGAAGTTGTGGAGTTAATAAAAGTATTTGTCAGAGGGCTGAAGAAGGGTTGTTGAGGTGGTTTGGTCATTTATAGAGAAGTGATCAAAGTAGAATACTTGGAGAGCGTATAAATCTGTGGGGCAAGGAAGGCGGGTAGGGGTCGTCCTCGATAAGGTTGGAGGGAGGGGGTAAAGGAGGTTTTGTGGGTGAATGGCTTGGACTTCCAGCAAGCTTGTGTGAGCGTGTTAGATAGGAGTGAATGGAGACGAATGGTTTTTGGTACCTGACGAGCTGTTGGAGCGTGAGCAGGGCAATATTTACTGAAGGGATTTGGGGAAACCGGTTAGAGGGACTCAAGTCCCGGAAATGGGAAGAACAATGCCGGCACTTTTAAGGAGGGGGTTGGGATATTGACGGTTTGGAGGGACTTTTGAACTATCGTATCTGAGCGCCTCTGCAAAGACAGTGATTATGTATGAGTGAGGTGAAAGTGGTGAATGATGAAAGTATTTTCTGTGTGGGGATTTTCTTTCTTTTTGGATCGCCCTGCCTCTGTGGGAGACGGCCGATTTGTTGAAAAAAAAGAATATATATATATATATATATATATATATATATATATATTATATATATATATATATATATATATTATATATATATATATATATATATATATATATATATATTTTATTTTATATATATTATATTATGTCGTGCCGAATAGGCAGAACTTGCGATCTTGGCTTAATTGCAACGCTCATCTTGCCATATAGGACAAGTGAAAATTTGTGTATGCAATAATTTCGTCAAATTTATTCTGAACTTAACGAAACAAATATATTTCATTGTGTTTGTTTAGTATTAAAGTATTGTAAGCGTATCTAAAATATATTTAGTTGGGTTAGGCTAAAATAAATTGCGCTTGTTATAATAAGGTTAGGTAAGTTTTCTAAGATTCTTTTGGTGCAAAATTAAAATTTTTTACATTAACATTAATGAAAAAAATATATCTTTAATCGTATAAGAATTTTTTTTAGAAAGGACTTAATTTTAAACGAGTTCTTGCTAATTGACCAGTTTTACATATTCGGCACGACATACATACATACATACATACATACATACATACATACATATATATATATATATATATATACATTATATATATATATATTATACATTATATATATATATATATATATATATATATATATATATATTATAAATATATATATATATATATATATATATATATATATATATATATATATAAATAAATATATAGACAAAACATTCACACAAACATGATACAAAGTAAAACAACATAGGTAACTCAGAGCAACATCTCGAATACTTCGTCCAGCTCCCCGGCGGTGGGCCGCGTGCCCAGAATGCTGCAGGCATTTCCTCTCTGGATCGCAACACTGAGTCTCTGAAAGAGGAAGCTGGTCGCCCTGTGGTCCTTGGTTTCTATGATGAGCTTTTCACCTAGCTCTTTGAGGAACTTTAGAGCACACTTGCCCCATGCTCCAAGGGTCTCCGACCCTATTGGAATGAAGTTATAGCAAGGGGGAAGGTCTTCATATTTGCGGATCTTCTGAGTCTCCCTGTGGCTGGCAGCTCCACCCTCTTCCACTACGGAGTATGGCAAGTAGGTGTCTGTCAATGTGGCGGCACAGGTGTAGTCCCAGGCAATCTGCTTTCCATCCTTCCAAGGTAGCATAGTGGCTCCATCAGGACGCTTTAGACTTCCGTCAGACCTCTGCACTTGGGGTTCCCGTTCAGCTGGGCAACGGGCTGTGGCGAGGCTTCTCTTTATGATGTCATTGACCTCCTCATGCCTGGCATACTTCCCTTCTGCTGTGTGACACACGAGACCATGAAGTCCGAATTGATCAGCTGTCGCCCTGCCGCAAATACACCTATGTTCGGTGAGGCTGGGGGCGGCTAGGCGAAGAGCAACACCAATCCGAATGGCCTGTGGGTCTAGTCGAGTGCCCAAGGAGGAATTGGGAACAGCAGGAGATATATATATATATATATATATATATATATATATATATATAATATATATATATATATATATATATATATAATTGTACCCAGGAACAAGTAGTATTGATCAATAACAACAATGCGACTAGCCAAGAAATCAAACCCATGCTGCTTTGGCCTGCCTCATGGTGAGCGAAAACTCTTGACGCCTAATCTACGGGACCACACAATCCTTAAGAGTAGCGCATCCAGCAGAACTGGATGTTGTACTGGCTACTCAAGGACATACGTTGGTGTGGATGACTCTAGTAACCTCCTACGGGATGTAGGAGGAATAGTTTACTTTCCAGTTAAAGATGGCGCTAGAGAGTGATGTTTGATGTATCTTTAAATGTGGCCCGGTGACCTGGTGGCTAAAGCTCCCGCTTCACACACGGAGGGCCCGGGTTCGATTCCCGGCGGGTGGAAACATTTCGACACGTTTCCTTACACCTGTTGTCCTGTTCACCTAGCAGCAAATAGGTACCTGGGTGTTAGTCGACTGGTGTGGGTCGCATCCTGGGGGACAAGATTAAGGACCCCAATGGAAATAAGTTAGACAGTCCTCGATGACGCACTGACTTTCTTGGGTTATCCTGGGTGGCTAACCCTCCGGGGTTAAAAATCCGAACAAAATCTTATCTTATCTTATCTTATTTCTGGAATATAAAATGTTAATGTTGATTTTTTAGGGAAATATGTTGAGGTATTAAGATGTTATGATTGTATATATATAATTAAAGTTGTAATAGTTTCTTAATGGTGGAAATAATTCTTCTCAGAGATTTACAAAGTTGTGAAGGTTGGCAGGTTGTGTAGAAGAAGAATATTAAAAGATGGAATAAAGTTCGCTGATGAAACTGAAGCGAGAGAAACGAAAATTGAATGTATTGAGTTATGTGGGAATGAACGTGTATTTAAATGTTTCTTTGGAAGACGAAGAGAACCATAGAATTGAAAAAGGAAAATTGTAAGAAGTGTTGAGGCGTTATGGAACGAAATTTTTCACCAGGGCAAAAGTAAGAGAATAAACCAGAGTATCAGAGAAGTAGTTTATTCAGGTAATACACAAATATAGTTACATAGATTATCATACAATAGCATATGTGGTAAAGAAACCTGGGATAACCTAAAAGTCAGAAAAGTGACTTACTTCCATTATGTCTACATATAGTCCTTAATCCAGCAGTGAGGGGAGACTGGAGTGCAGTAAAGATGCCATGACTAGTGAACCTGGAGAGAGTTCCGGGGGGTCAACGCCCCCGCTGAGCCCGGTCTGTACCATTTTCAATGGTGTAGAATATTATGGTCAGACAATATGGAACCAAGGAAATTTAAAGGATGGTTTGTGGTATGAGATGTATAATTTTAGAAAGTGGAAGGAGTTGGTGAGAGTTGTCATTCATGATAGAATGAAGGGTAGGAGTATTCTAATTTAG
Organism: Cherax quadricarinatus; assembly: GCF_026875155.1. Taxonomy (NCBI): domain Eukaryota; kingdom Metazoa; phylum Arthropoda; class Malacostraca; order Decapoda; family Parastacidae; genus Cherax; species Cherax quadricarinatus. Next base: position 2,208,411 of record NC_069463.1, read on the forward strand.
AAGATAGAGAAAAGGTATGAAGGAGGTTTTTTCGAGATTAAGGAGGCGAGCCTTAATTATCAGTCAGGAATGAGTGAGATTAGATGCAGTGGAACAAAAATATGATATTGAGATTTGAACTTCTGCTGAAGGAGTGAAAGTATTGTTGTTGATAATGATTTATAATACTAAATGAATGTTGTATTAACATAACTTCTGCTGATAATAGTTTGCGTCTAACAGTAGGTTAGGAAACTGGCAAGGGATTTGGAAAAGTTAACCTAACTTATAAGTTATAACTTAAGATGCACTTTAGTGATACCAGTATTTTTTTATATACTATACCTCTCAAAATCTTGTTGTCTTCTTGGAAAAAAGTAAGAGTCAAAACGTATGAATATTTACAGCCTTTAGAGGTTCATGTTATCCAGTTTTGTAAATTCTGATAAATTAAGGAACATAAAGAAGAACACTTCAACAGCCTACTGACGCCATGCGAAGCAGGTCCATGCACCCTCCGGCTTAGAACAATGACCATCTGTCAAGTGGTCACTTTAAGTAAGGGCACGGTATCAAATCAGACTGGTACACAAGCCAAGTCAGGTCCAACTCACACCCAGCCACACCATTCGCGTATTTATCCAAACCCCATTTTTAAAACACAAAGGCTTAGCTTCTATGACGGTACTCGGGTATTCCCTTGATCAAATTTCTAATTTTCCCATCTCCGCCTTTTTCCCTAACTTTACTGTTTTCGTTTTGTTATAAAATTATTGAGATGTGGTAGACCAGGGCGATGTTACTAATCCCCCCAATAAAAGTAAACCCAACTCTGCTTGAGTTCAATACCCAGATACAAGTATATTCAACTCTGCTTGAGTTATAAACCCATATACAATAATCCAATTTGCTTGATTACTAATACCCAGATAAAAGTATATCCAACTCTGTTTGAGTTACTAATACCCAGATACAGTATTCCAACCTGCTTGAGTTATAATCCCCAGATACAAGTATTTAAAAACCTCTTGATTACTAATCCCCAATACAAGTATATCCAACTCTGCTTGAGTTACTAATACCCAATACAAGAATCCAACCTGCTTGAGTTACAATACCCAGATCAAGTTATCCAACCTGCTTGGTTACAAAACCCCAATACAAGTATATTCAACTCTGCTTGAGTTACAAAAACCCAGATACAAGTATATTCAACTCTGCTTGAGTTACTAATACCCAGATACAAGTATATTCAACTCTGCTTGAGTTACTAATACCCAGATACAAGTATATCCAACTCTGCTTGAGAAAACTTTAAAACTGACATAATTACTGTATTTATAATTTATTAGATAAAAGGAACATGTAAAACAAGTGACATTTTATTGTACAAACTTTTCCTCTCTAGAACTTTTTCTAGAGCTACATATAGTAAAATGCAAACATGTCCCCATCACCCTGTCAATGGTTCTGGGCGAGGCTTTCAGCTTTAAGTTTCCCCGCATGAAGCCTCTGGGTTTATGGAATTTTGACTGGAAAATATATATTTCTCTCACCACTTTAACTTTCATATTTACTACAGGTATAACACAAAAAAACTTGTTCAGAACAAATAAATAAACACTGTATGTTTCACAAAACCATGTAATGTTTATTCAGAATAATAGACCACATTCTCTGACTTCAGACCCGTAACCACAGAGCAAGTAACAGCAACGCGAAATTTTCAGTAAACACAAAAAAAAATTATTATAGTACAGGTAGCTCCACACTCAGCTTTCATATAAAATATTGGGTGTTATCTAACACTGCAGCTGTTCCTATTATTCTAACAAAGAATGGTGTAGCACTTTTACACACTTTTTGTGTAACAAATCACTTTGACAAAGTTACCCTTTAGCAATGATGACATTGATTTTCCTAATTTTAATAAAAATGCCCCTTTTCCATATTTTTGATGATTATAATTGTTTTTATGAAACAGGCCTTCACTTTTTTCATGTAAACGCAAGATATTTTTCCTAAATTGGCGGATAAGTTTTCAGCTAAAAAAATTAGGGGGCGTTATAACCATTTTGAATCCGGTTGGATGAACGGTGGCTGACGACAGGTAAAAAATGGGTTTACAAATAAAACGTTTTAGATAGGAACAAAAAAAGGGGTGGAGTATTGCCTACATCATACTCATACTTACTTAAAAACCCAAGCCCCTATTTAAAAAACAATAACGGGATTCTAGGTTTGAAATCTGCTTCCCAAGACCAAAACTCATCTTATGGAATATTTTTCCCCCCCTCCCACCCAGGACCAGTTCTTAGAAGACTTTTCCAGAGTATTGTCGGGCTTGAAAAAAAAATTGCGAGACAGTAATACGGGAACTTAAATATCTTTTTTCAGCACAAAATAAGGGTATGCAAAAGGTATAAGCAATTCTGGGTTTTAAATAGTTACACTCAACTAATTAAACCCCAAAACCCGGATCCGCAGTTCTCAGCCACCCTAATTGACCACATCTTTGAAACCCACTCTGAAAACATTAGTCTCAGGCGTCATTATCCATGTCTTTGGATCATTTCATCATTTACTCACCAGGAAAATCACTAGGGAGAAAAAAGCCTACACGGGGACAAAAAATGAGGTCCATAGAAATCAGAAAAGAAACACGGGAAAAAAGGCTACACAATTGTGCGGACAGAGATAAAAAGTTGCAGGGACGAAAACGATGCCGGGGAAAATTCAAAACAATGTTCACTACCATCCTTAAAAATATTGCACCAGTTAAAAAGAGGTTAAAATTAAACGAAGAACTAAACCCCTGGAGACTACTGAATATTAGATAAATGAAATTCAGGGCCCCCAGCTGCTAAAAAGATTTAAAGCAAACAGACAGGAATTGCAGCACAAAAAGAATTAAAAAGGGGTGAGGAACAGAGTACAGAGACTTATAAAAGGAGAAAAAGGGATAACCCCAGAAAGCTCTCAACAACTAAAACAGTTGGGGTATACCATAACCAGTAGAATTCAACAAGTACTCACTTCGATAATGAGGATCCCACAAAAATCAAGGTGGCAAATTGCTTTATTCCCTTCTACATATCTGTTCATCAACACTAGTAAGTAACCTTACCCCTGCTTTTTCAAATCCTTTCCCCGACCCCTATAAGTTTTTCCAACATACAAATTCCCAATAAAGGGGAACTCCAAAAAACGTTTGTCAATAGTAATGTATTCCTGACTTTTATTCAAAAAGAAAAAAGCGGGGTTAAACCCAAACTAAAAAGGGGGGGCAATGGCCCCGGGAAAAACATTTCCGGTTTTAAGTTCCTAAAAGATGGTGCTTCTGAAACTGTCATCCCTATTGAAACACATAATAAATCTATCAATCCCACTTAATACCGTACCGGAGGGTTCAAGGAGGCCCCCCTTTTTTACTCCCATCTTAAAGAAAAATAGGTCTTTATTTAAGCAACTATAGGGCCCCTGTTAGTATACCAGTTAAATATCCAAAATTCTAGAGGGGCGGTGTACTCTCCCCTAAATTTAAAAAAGAAAACCTTAATCAACAACATTCTCCCCTAGCTACCCAATCCTTTAAAAAATTTCTTTAAAACCAAAAACCTCCCCTAATTTTTTCCCCCTGTTTGTTACCTAAATTAAATTCAAAAACCTCATAATTAACCTAAACCTGCAAAACCTCTTTACTGTCAACCACATATATTATGTAAGAAACTTCAACTATCGGTTATGGTTCTTAACTGGTTTTAAGTCCTACCTTAGAAAAACAGGAGACAAATTGTCAAAATTCAAAAACAAAATGAATCAAAACCCCTGCCCAATAAAAATTGGAGTTCCCCAAGGTATATTCTGGGTCCCTTAAATATTCTAAATGTTATGCAAAAAATCATCATGTAAATCAAACTCCCATCAAACATCCATTCAAAAAAACCCACAAGAAAAAATGTTTTAACACGGGAACACCCTCACAAATTTATAAAAAAAAACATCAACACCTAAAAAAAAACGAACCTTCCTTTCACGAAAAAAAAAACAAATAATAAAATTTCATTAATCCCCCATACTTTTTTCATCATAAAAAAAGGGGGAACCCCTTACCCAAAAACACAAGGAAAAACCATAAACATTAAAAAAACCAAATGCAACTATTCCGTAAAAACACAGGGTCCCTAAAATCCCCCAAAACCCTTTCACCCAAACAACCAATAATTCCCCCATTTCTCCTACAAAAAACTAAAAGATAGCTAAAACCCCCAAAAAAATCGTAAAATCGTCCGGGGGGCGGACCAAGAGAGCATGTAGGCCAGAAGAATTCAGCAGTTGAATGCGAATGTTGAAGACAGAGTAAAAAACTGAACTAAATCTTGTTTATAAAGTTGCTCAAAAACAGTGCCCCAGAATATCTGCTGTCAATTTTGAAAGGTTGGGAACCAAAGAAATCAAGTACTAGGGGGGAGAGAGCACAACTTTGTATCCACGTCATGGCCAGGGGTTCAAACACCTTTTTTTGTACAGCAATAAAGAATGGAAAAGACTACCCCCATGTCAAAGCCCTCATACATGAACCGTTCAAGAAAAGTGCCAAAAATATTGATGAATGTATACAGAAAGGGAGGGGAAGATTTTCTATTTTTTACTAACATACGTAAAAATTTTACCTTATTCCTAGAAAAGACCCTCGTATTGAGATAGTCTTAATGCCCCCGTGTATAGATAGTCTTTTTGTTTGATAAAAAGAGTTATCTTATTGTAGAATAATAAAAAATTTATAACCTTTAATTATAAAAATAAGGGAAAAAGGGCCCCCTGGAATAAGTCACCTGTTGCTTTTTTTTGGGGTTTTCCCCGGGTTTTTTACACATATGCGCTATTATGATAATTCTATGTAATTATTTGTATACCGAAAAACTTTAAATAACTCCCGCAATTTTAAACCCCTTTAACCCATGAAGTATCAATTTCATACTAACATTCCCGACACATATTCCCTGTAGCTTGCACTATGTTTGATTTTTCTTTAAAAATGTATAAAAAATTTTTACCATAGGGAAAACGTAAGTTTTATGGACGACGGACGTGTTGTGGCCAGCCAGCCGCAAGGCGGGCTGAATACCCCACTCTCTTCCGTTCACTCCTATTATCTAAATTTAGGATGAAGCTGTTTTAAAATTTTCCGGGAAAGTAGGGAAAACCTTATTAGAATTGACTCTAATGCTAGAGTGAGCGAGGTGCAATGCCCCAGTCTCTCTCTCCTCTCTTCTCTCCTCTCTCTCTTCTTCTCTCTCTCTCTCCTCTTCTCTCTCTCTTTTCTCTCTCTCTCTCTCTCTCTTCTCTCTCTCTCTCGTTCTCCTTCTCTTTTTTTTTACACACCGTTTTACAAAATAGTTTTAGGGTTCCTGATTTTTTGTACTGTAAGAGGTTTTCCCACATCAGCCATTTGAAAGCATTTTTTATGCGAGAGATATACCGGGTAACCTTGAGGGGTTTCCGGAACAAAACCCCCCGCCAACCCGGGCTGTGACTAATCTCGTGAGGACCCGGGTCTGTCAAACCGGCTTTACTGTTGGCCGCACGAAACCGATGTATGAACCCAGCCCATGGGCAGGTACTGACTTTTGGTGCCTGTCCAGCTCCTCTTGAAAAAGCCAGGGGCTTTGGGAATCCCCCCATTTTATCTGGGAGGCAGTAATTTAAACTCATTCATTTCTTGCCTTTCACTGTGAAAGCCCCCATCTCGTCCAACAAAAATACAAATTTTTAATCTTAAAATAATGAATCCTAATAGTCAAAGTTTGCCTATTCTTCAATTTAGACATTTTGTTTTGTCCCCAAAAAAAGCATTCAATTGCTAAACTCACAAATTATAATGTGTCCCCACCCTTAATAAAAAACTTAAGGGTTTTAATGTAAGAATTAAATTTAAGTCTCCCCAAAAATGCATAACCCATGTAGGTGCCCTATGGCCCCTTCGTAATTGTATTTAAAAATGTAAACCACACAATATCCAAATCCTGAAAACCCCCCACATTGTAACCCTTTAGAAAAAAAATTTATTAGTTTTGTTTTTGAATACTGGATGTCTTTTTTTCCCTTTAGATTGCTAGAAAAGAAATGTTTTAAATTTCTTTCAATTTTATTTTTGGCCCCTAGTTCTTGGGTTTTTTGTCTCCTTTTAAAAGTCCTTCAGTTTAAGTTTATATTTCATTTCATTAAACCATCTTCCTTTTTGTTATCATATTAGTGGCCCTTTCACAGCTCTGTGATTCTTCACCTTCGCCCCTACGGGGGCGTCTCTCTCTTTCTAGTTTTCTTGTTTTTTCTTGTTTCTTAAAGAATTGCCTTAACATACCCAATGCCACAGAGTTAATTCTTGGGAAATTTTGGACCCTGTTTACGATATCTTGCAGCTGTTTCATTTAGGAGTGATTAACTTGTTACTGATGTCGATTTTGTGAAGGCCCTCATAAATGATTGTGTTTTATGGTCTGGGTCCCCGCACATACATGTCTGTATTTTTATTTTGAGTGAGGTATTGGCTTTTTACGATAATATTTTTATTAGATAATAATTTTCAGTAAAGATGAGGTAGGTGTATTCTCGAGTCTTGTTAGCTCTTTATTGCTGGCTGAAGGGAATTTGGTGCGAGATTTATTATCTCATGTGTGGTGAATTTTCAAAAACATTAAACATAAGAAAAGAAGGAAAACTGCAGAAGGGTTCTGGCCCCGCGAGGCAGGTCCAAGTCCTACCGGCTTTAAGCAATGCACCCAACCTAGTCAGGTCAGGTCACATTGACTTAAGGGAGGGAACACGGCAACCGACCTGTTGCACAAACTATCCCGGTCCACTCACCCCACCCACATCTACCTTTTATTATCAACCATTTTAAAGCTACCCCAACGTTCTGGTCTCTATAACGGTACTTTGGGGGTTTGTTCCACTCATCCACACTCATTTTCCAAAACCCGTACTTTCCTATATCCTCCTGAAACCCGAATTTTCCAACTTAACCATTGCTGAGAGTCCTGTTAGGTAGAATTTAGCCCTATTTTTTCCCCCTTTTTTTTTCCCAAAAAAACTACCCCCCCCCCACGTTTTTAGAGTTTTTTGGGGTTACATCCTCAAGGGAAATTTTTTAACATTGGGGACTTTTCTCCCCCAATTTTAACCTCTAACTCTATTTGTTTTTTAAATTTCCCCTTTTTTTTATTTCTCCTTTTAACGAATATACGATTTTTAATTGCCCTCTCCTCTTTTTGATTTCCCTATATTGCTTCTTTTGACCAACAGATATTTTAATCTATTGTTCATCCTTTTAGGATCTTTTTTGTTTGTTGATTTCCCTATTTGGAACATAATTGACTGAGAAACTAAAAAACTATGCCCTGGAAAGCTCATATCGGCAACCACACCCCCCCTACCTGACCCTAGTCAGGTCTTCCATTCAGCCCACCTAAGTAATTTTTCAGTCCATGAAATCCCCAAGCGAAAGTGGGGACGGAGACTTGATTGCCATTATTCGGGAATTCCATGATATGTTAAAACTGAGTGATTTTTATCATTCCCCAAGTCATCATTAACCTCAAGATTTTTAAATTTAGTTTTTCCCCTACGGCAAGAACAAGTAAAGGGGGTTTTTTTCCCCTAGTTGGCTCTGTCACAAACTTTTTAAAAAACAATCCGGACGTATCAAGAAAGTCCCCGACTCTAAATTTCCTGTAAAATTTGCTCCAGTCAATCTTCTATAGTTGAAATCTCCCATTGCCAACATTTTCGTATGTAGATCCTTACGAATTTCGTCCCATAGAAGTTTACTGCACTCCCTATAAATTTTGGGGGCCCCCTGTAAATCACACCAAAATTAGTTTTTTCTGGGCCTCGAAACGTAACCAAAAATCAGGGCTGACGTTCAAATTTTAAATACTTGTCAACACAAAAATTTAAAATTGTTTTACATACATCGCTACCCCCACCACCTTTCCTTTTTGACCCTGTCTGTGGAAAAATTTTTTAACCCCTTGTAGTGACATTCAGAGGGCATTTTCCTTCTTTCAGATTGAGCCCGGTCCTTTTTATAGCAAAATATCTAGTTTCCCGCACTTTCAATTAATTTTGCTCATCTTCTTATTTTAACACTCCTGCTATTTGTTAGTAAACCTTAAGGGGGCTAGTCCCTTGCTGCCCCTCTGTCCCCCCTTTTTTGCTGACCTGTTTAGTTTTATTTATAACTTTCATGCTGAATGCCTTTTTACATTTCTGTTTCCAACCCTATGTTGCAACCTGCTTGTTTCCCACACACACCCATACCTCTTTTCCTCCCGTTTAAAAAACTGGCATTTCACCAATGGGCCCCTCAATCATTGCAAATGTACCCCCCCTGCCCCAGAAGATGAACCCCATCCCTTGCTACATATCATGTTTGCCAAAAAGTTGTTCCGTTGTCAATGAAAGGGATTTTTCAAGTTTTGCAGATCTGTCTAGCCAGCAATTTACACCAATTGCCCAGCAACCATTCATTTCCTACTCCCTTCTAGGCAAATGCTACATATGATTGGGGTCCCCCCCTTAACTTAATGAAAATTTTTATAGCGACTGAATTATAAGCCCTCTCCCACCCCATTTTCAGACACACTATTTACATCCCCCTTTATTTATTCCCTGTCTTCCACTTATAAACCTCAATCATATCCCCCCTAATTCTACTTCTTACTAGAGAGTGCAGTTTCAGAGGCCCTTAGTCCTAGTCTCTCATAGGGAAGGATTCCCTGATACATGGTATCATCTTTGTCATCCTTCCTTTTGCTACATTTTCCAGAGAATTTATATCCATTTCTGTAATAATCGGTGACCAAAAACTGTGCAACATAATCTAAATGAGGCCTAACAAGGATAGTATAGAGTTAATAACAACCTGAGGAACTCCTAATTAGTTAGCTTCTTGATATAAGCCATGATTCTATTAAGCTTTAATTTGCGAAAGCACTTTATTGCCATGTTTGTCTTAGGATTCCAGATTACTGCATAACCAGAACTCCTAAATCTTTTTATCGCAATCCGTAATATTAAGATCTACATTTATTTAGTTTATATGTGGCATGGTTATTGTCCGTCCAACATTTAGAACTTTGTCATTAGTCGTATATTAAACAGCATCTGCCACTTCTCCGACACTGCAATCAGGTCCTATTCAAATCTTCCTGGATTGCTCGAATGTCCCTCGTCAGAAATGAATTCTTCGACGCCTGATGTTTGGTGTCATCGGCAAACTTTAGCCATGTCGCACTTATGGCCCTCGATCTATAGTCGTTTTAGTAGATTGTGAACAGCAGGGCCCAACACTGACCCTGTGGAACACCGCTCGTGAACGCTTCCTCCCCCACTCTGATTTCTCCCCATTTAATGCAAACTCTTCTGCTGCCTATTTGTCAACCATGCCTCTATCCAGGAAAAAATTTCTCCTCCTACATTCCATGTGTCCGATAATTTTCCTCATAGTCTCTGATTGTGGGACCCTGTCAAAAGCCTTACGTGATGTCCAGTAATACACAATATCATATTCATTACCAATGAATCTAAACCTGTCCTCAAATACCTAGTGAAAAAGTTATAAATTCGTAAGGCAGGAACGCCCCTTTGGTAAAACCATCTGAGAGATTTCGTTGATTAATTATATGCTTTTATCAAGACTGGCTACGAACTGCCTCGGCAATTCTATTGATTCCATAAATTATCCCAACTAAGGAGTGTTAGGCCTATGGTCTATTAGTTCGAAGCTAAATGACCTTCACCTGTTTGAAATAGGTATCACATTTGCCATTTTCCACTTATTCTGGCACCATGCGGTGTTTTGTAGATGATATGTTGAAAAGATTAGCCAAAGTGTGCTAAAAGCACCTCTTTACATTCCTTTAGAACCTTGCATACAGTTCATCATGCTGGGGATATGTAAGGTTTAAATTTACTATTTGCCTAGAGGACCATGTCACTTGTGACCTAATAGTGCACATTTATTAACGTCCTGTGTTCTACATAATTTATCATTACTGGAATATCGCTGGTATCCTCCTGTGTAAAAACTGAAGGAAGTGATGTTGTGATAAAAATTCTACACACGTTCCGTTATCACTGGTCCGTGAGTCTGACCCGCAAAAGGTGGAAAAAAAAGGATACTTTTGATTGGCCTATCTTTCCCTGAACTTACTTCTTATACCCTAAAGAATCCTTTTAGGGTCTTATCTTCGATTCTCTTGCCAACTTTAACGCTCATAATCTCTATTTGCTTTTCTAATTATTTCCCGGTTATTTTTTATTCTCTCTTTAACTGAATATTATCGATTTCTAATTGCCCCTCACTCACATTTTGATTTTCCTAAATATGCCACTCTTTTGACAATCAGATATTTTAATCTATTGTGTCATCCATTTGGAGCATTTTGTTGATCTGATTTCCCAATTTGAGAACATAATTTTTGACTGAGCAGCCTAGAACAATGCCCTGGAAAGCATCATAATCGTCACCATCACCACCTACCTGACCCCTAGTCAGGTCAATTCCAGTTCAGCCCACCAAGTAATTTTTCAGCCCTATGAATTCAGCCAAGCGAAATTCAGGGACGGAGACTTGATTGCCTTTATTAACGGGAATTCCATGATAGTTAAAACTGAGTGATTAGTGATCACTCCATCCCCAAGCTCATCATTAAACCTCAAGTATTATAATCTAAAGTGTTTCCCTACTGGGCGAAGAACCAAGTCAAGATGTTATTTCCCCTAGTTGGCATCTGTCACAAACTGTTTTTAAAAACAATCCCTGGAATACGTATCAAGAAGTCACCCACTCTAAATTATCCCTGTCAAATAGCTCTCATGTCAATCTGTCTATAGGTGAAATCTCCTCATTAGCACAACATTTTCGTATGTAGATGCGCTTAAGAATTTCGTCCATAGAAGTATTACTGCACTCCCTATCAAGATTTGGGCCCGTACAATCACACCCAAAATTAGTTTTTCTCGGCCCTCGAGAAGCTGTAACCAAACAGATTCAGTTGCTGACGCTTCTAATTAAATATCTTGTCTAACACAACAATTTAAATTGGTCTCTGACAAACAAACGCTACTTCCACACTTCCCTGTTACACCCTGTCAGTGTGGAATAATTTATAGCCTTGTATGTGACATTCAGAGGCATCTCTCTATCTTTCAGATGAGCCAGTCTCTGTTATAGCAATAATTCTTATGTTTCCTCACTTTGCAATTAATCATTAGGCTCATCTATCTTATTTCTAACACTTTCATCCTGCAATTAGTAATTAAACCTTAGGGAACTAGTCCCCTGGATTGCTGCCCTCTGGCGTGCCCCTATTGTTTGCTGACCCGTGTTCTATTGTTCTTTATTTATAACTTCATGCTGAATGGCCTTATATACATTTACTGTTTTCCAACCCTAAGTTGTTGCAACCTGGCTGTTTTCCCCACGACACACCCATACCTCTATCTTCCATCAGTTTAAAATCAAGGCATTTCACACCACTGGCCTTCTCAATCGAGTCTGCAAGTGCTACCACCCGCCTGCCCCAATAGAGATGTACCCCATGCCCTTGCATACAATTCATGTTGCCATCAAAGTGTTTTCCAGTTTGATCAATGAATGGGATTGCAAGTTTCCTTGCAGTATCTGTCTAGCCAGCAAATACACCGATATTGCCCTAGACAACCAATCATTTCTACTCCCCTTCTAGGCAAGATGCTACATAAGTGATTTGGCGGATCCGTCCCTTAGACTTAATGAAAACTATACGCTGACCTTGTATTATTCTAGGCAGCTCTTCTCTATCCTCCCTTCCCAATATCATTGTTCCACCAGCCACTGTACAGATAATGGGGCTTGTTCCCATTACCTGACATGATATTATCCAGTCTGTTAGACAATGCCCCATCACCAGCTCACAGGGAAGCACACTCTATCTCTCATCTTCTTATTCCTATTACAAAAAGCACGATCAACGATATCTTACCTGGAGAGTCACCAACCACAAGAATGCGCTTAACCTTCATTATGCAGGGCAGTAGTAACCCTTACTTCACTGGCCACTGAAGTACATTCATCCTGGGAGAATCAAAGGATAACGATTTCCGGTAACCTTTCAGATCTGCACTCTTAACTTTCCTTACTCTGATGCGCATCCCATTACTCTGTGAACAACACGCCACTTGTACAGGTGCTGGGCTGCACCTCAAATGCTGGTAGCCGTTGCTTACCACGGCTCCCACCGACCCCACCTACAGCCTCTCACAGTGAGATACAGACTCACCACACGGCTAGAAGCCTCCTTCCCCACAAAGATGATCTCACAACCTCCGACACACTCTCTCCCAGCCCATTGAGGTGGACCCCCAGCCTCCAAATCTCCTCCTGGAGAAGCAAGACCTCCTCCTTCAACTCTCCAACCTCAGCTTTTAAAACACTGTAGAAGCAAGCCATGCTTTGTAACCCGTCCACGCTTAATCCTCCAGCACTCAGGGTCTGGACCCCTCACGGGACGACTGACCACTGAACACTGAGCTGCCTCCTGGGGTGATCTCTCCTAAAACATTATTTGCTACATTCCTCCATTTTAGGAGTCTTAAGTTGAAAGCCCCCAGCGGCAAGATGTTTGGGGCAGAAGGCCAGACACATATTCCCAGATATGGTTCTATTCTTCTTAAGTTGTTCCTGTCCACTGCTAAAACTTCAACCACATCATTTGAGGCGTTTAGTAGTTCCGAGCAAATGAGTGGCTCTGTGACGTATAGGGCAACCCCCTCTTTCTGCTTGTTCACTTTATTGCATTTGTGTACGTTATAGCCTGGGATCCACATTTCGTTGTCAAAGTAATCCTTTATGTGGGTCTCTGCGAACACCACAAGCATCATATGTTTTGAGACTGTAAAATTAAGAGCCAATGATTAACACGTATTTTTGTTGCTCTTTGCTGGCCTTTAAGGAACCTCTATAAATATATACAAAGACGAATGTTGTCGTATTGATGGTATGTGGTGGGGGGGGGAGGTCTTTGTTTGCTGGCACTAATATCTGTTGTTTTGGGGTGGAGGCCAATGACTGTGCCTCCACTCTAGAAGCGATTTCAGTTGGTGTACAATTTCTGTCATTTCTTGCTAGTTTTTTCGTTCCTGGCACTAAAAAATCTCCATCTCTGGAATGGCTCAACAGGTTTTCCCATGATCTGGGAGATCTCTATCTTTTGTCCCTTTTAGATGGTGTGCCTGGCAATATAGGTTGTAGCACTGTCTTTCCTGGACTGAAGAGCGACACATTCAGGGTGAAAGAAATTACAGGAAGAAGAGTTGCATTCTTCTGCTGTCATGTGGGTGCAACATTTTCTGGGGCAGCCAAAGTTGCACGTCCTCCCTGCTTTTCCATATATTCCATGCCTGCTGATACCCAAAGCGTAGAATTTGCATAGGTTTGATTTCTGTTTGCCATGGTTTTTCGAGGCTGCATTCCCTACTGATGCGCTTTTTGTCGACTCCGTTACCTGCAGCATCTATACTCACAATGGTGCCTCCGACAGTTTTTTTCTGGTAGTGTATTTACACTATTTCTAAAAGCATCATCCCCTTGTTTGCCATCTCCTGTGGTGTTGTTATTTTGTAACATTGGAGTTCACATATTTCTGTCTGTGCTGTTTTTCAGCAGCACCAGTACCCTTGTCCTCCCTCTTGTGCAAATGGCTTACATTTCTGTATTCTTACAGGTACTGTCTTCCAGACAGCACCATGGCCAGGGGTCTAACAGCCACCATCTGGCCCACTCCTTTTATTTCCACAGCTGTATACAGGAACATCAAGCTTTCTAAGAAGGTTGTGTTGATGTTCTGTCCTTTTAATACAGAATGTAAGTTTTCCCACGTAGGCTATATTGGGCCAGATCAAAAACCTTTTCTTGTTTTATATCCATAGCGGATGATTGTTAAATTTCTACACACGTTCCATGAGACCATTTTCTACAGAAGTTACACTCAAACCAGGCAGAAGCCCACTTGTGATGGCACGCTGCAGACCTACAGGAGTTTCCTGATGTAGTTTTTTGCTACTATACTGTAGTTCTGTATATTTTGTCCAGTAGTTATGATATTTTTCTAGACTTAAGATACACAAATAACCTCGCACATAGAAGAGAGGAGTCATAAATGACAACGTTCCAGTCTGACTTGGACCATTTACAAAGTCACACTATACAAAAAGGAGAGAAGAGGAGTAATATAGAGCCAGCAACAGGAATGGGACAAGAGAGTACTAGGAAGGAAGAAGAGAGGTAGTGGTAGAGTAATAAGTAGTAGTAGAAGTAAGTATTCTCAGTAGTGGCGTCAAAGACTAAGAAAAGGCGCAACTGCAACGGGAGCTAGGGGCCCGCTGAGGGTAGGAACAAGAACACATAGAAAGAAAAAAGGTCTAAGTCCAAGTCTGACCGAAACGTCGTGGCAAGCTCCTCTCTTCTATGTACGGGTTATTTGTGTATTGTACCTTTTTGTTATCTATTCTAGATTATTTATAGTTTTATGTCTCATGCATCAAACTACACTACTACACTGGATGAAGTTGGAGCCATTTGTAGGCCAGCAATTTCATATGGTCAACTGACTTATTTCATCGATGTTATGCTGTTCATGTTCATTCCAGACTTAAGTCACAACTCATATGAAGTTGTGTTTGAGAATGTAATTGCTGTTTGCTGCCCCTTCTTCCTGTGTGCGAAGGGGATCAAGGATGGTGACATTACAACATTGGTCCTCTTTCTTCTAACCTTCACAGCCGCCATCTTGTTAAAGCATCAATTAAGCGCTTGGCCTGGTAGGAAACACTCTAGCCTCACACACAGTGTCAGTGGTTCAGCTCTCGGCAAGGATGGAAACACTGGGCATTTCCTTACACCTGCTCTCCTGTTCAGTTAGTAAGCAAGAAGGTACCTGGGTGTTGGTTGACTGGTGTAGGTCGCATCCTGGGGGTACAAGATTTAAGGACCCCAATGGAAGTAAGACAGATAGTCCTCGATGACGCAATGACTTTCTGTAAAGTAAAAGGACACAAGTGCAACTAATGTGACATTTTATTGTGGCAACGTTTCGCTCTCCAGGAGTTTTATCAAGCCATTACCGCAACGTTTCGCTCTCCAGGAGTTTTATCAAGCCATTACCGCAACGTTTCGCTCTCCAGGAGTTTTATCAAGCCATTGATAAAACTGGTGTTGTTATTTTGTAACTGGCTTGATAAAACTCCTGGAGAGCGAAACGTTGCCACAATAAAATGTCACATTAGTTGCACTTGTGTCCTTTTACTTTACATATCGTCGGTAATTATACCAACTTTATTGCAATGACTTTCGTGTGTTATCCTGGATGGCTAACTCTCCGGGGTTAAAAAATCGAACAAAATCTTATCTTACAACTTTTTTAATAAGAAACTTAGGCCTGGTATTGTCTCTGTTCATTCCTTCCTTTCTCATTACATTGTCAGATGCTCTAAAGTGACTTGACCTCATCTTTTCTGATCCTCCTCTCCTTTATTTTCCTTGCCTATCCTATGAGTTTTTTCATGTGTTTTTGGTTCCATCATCGCGAGTCATTAACTCAACTGTAGTGCTCCTTTTTTATTTTCTTTCTGTTATCTTGTTCTTAGATTATCTTTACTTGTACTATTATTACCTCGCTACACACACACACATATATACACAGGTCAGGAGCTATGACTCGACCCTTGCAACCACAATTAGGTGAGTACACATACATCAGTCACAAACGAGGGGACTGTAGGGAACAAAGGAGTTATACTGTGCGTGGAGGCCCTATCAGACCACAGTGGAGCCCGAGAAAAGACGAGGAGCACACCAGGAGCAAACGAGGGGACTGAAGAAAAGAAGGCAGGAACACTGCAATGGAGGCAACTAAATCGACTCGGGGAAATGCAGTGGAAGGATGAAACGGAGAGGTCAGTTTTTGTTTATGGGCTCCAGGAAGTTGAAGGGAAAGCACAAAAGAAAGAGAAGAACTGGAAGAAAGAGTAAGAAAGCACAAGAGGCAGGAAGTGAGGGACAGGACAGGTACCTGAAGACAGAAGAGCACAGTATTGAAGGGAACAGCAAATACAACTACATACAGACCCACCCACAACATCCCCTCAACCCCTACCACCCCACACCAACCAAAGACAACAACAAGAGCTGAGCCACAACACCCACAGTAGTCCCCCAGCACTAATAATGCCACACAAGCAGACTACCATCATACCCAAACCTGCCTGCCACACCCACAGCCGGCACCAACCCCTCCCACCCCCCAGAATACAGTTCTAGAAAGGAAGCTGAAGGTAAGGTACACCAACGGAGATGGAGTTACAAATAATAGTGAGGAGTGGCAGGAAAGAATCACTGATATATTTCCGGACATCATAGCAATCACAAAGACAAATCTCACGGAAGTGATAACATGCAATCTTTTTGTCTAGTTATCAGATTCTGAGAATAGATAGGGGGGGGGCAGACAGAAGGGAAGTCAGAATTGCATTGCTCCTCGAAAAACCAATGGAGTTTTGAGGAGATGGGAGGGCTGGTCAGAGGAGTAGCAGACGACTATACAGTAGGAACACTTCATACTGGGGCCCAAAAGTGATGATAGTGAAGTACAACCCACTACTAAACAGCAGGAGTTTGGGGATTTCAGCCACAAGGAAACTGAGAGAATCTGGAGCCAAATGGGGGACCAGATAGTGGAGGCAGTACTGGAAAATTTCATGTACCAACATATTAAGGAAACAACCAGAGAGAGAGAGAGAGAGAGAGAGAGAGAGAGAGAGAGAGAGAGAGAGAGGACAATGAATCAGCAAGGCTAGACCTTGTGTACACCTTGAGCAGTTCAGACACAGGGAATATCACACTCGAAAGGCTTCCTAGGTGCTAGTGATCAGGTGGTCTTAAGTTTCGAATACATAGAGTTATGAATGGAGGATGAAGCATCACGAGGAGGACAGAAGAAGCCAAACTTCCAAAAAGCGAACTTCGCAAGTATGAGGCAATTCTTACATGGGTAAGCGAGCTAGACGGAATGACAGTAAACGAAATGGTGACCACAGAGTGCAGGAAGGCAGTAGAGAAGCTTGTACCAACGCGGTAACGGAAACAATGGGAAAACCAGAGTGAGCTCATGGTTTACCAATAGGTGTGGAAAGGCCAAAGCCAA
Source organism: Cherax quadricarinatus (assembly GCF_026875155.1). Lineage (NCBI taxonomy): Eukaryota > Metazoa > Arthropoda > Malacostraca > Decapoda > Parastacidae > Cherax > Cherax quadricarinatus. Next base: position 2,225,636 of record NC_069463.1, read on the forward strand.
ATGTCCTAGAACACAAAGAACCCAGAAAAGCAGAGTTGAGATGAAGAGCCAAAAATTAATATTTATGAGTGAGGAGAGAAACCCAATGTCAATACGAGCATGTCGCAGCATCAAAATCAAATCTGACCCAAAATTGTTACGCAGCCACATCATGAGGAAAACAATAGTCAAGGATCAAGCTTAGGAAGGAAGGTGGAGAGCCCACAGGGAACGACCAGGAAGTATGTGAAAAGCTCAGCTTAAGATTCAGGGAGGTATTCACAGTGGAGACAGAGTCTCGGCAAACCGAGGTGGTAGGGTGCACCTACAAGTGCTGAACACACTACACACTTCTAGGGAAACTAGATACTTCGAAAGCGGTAGGCCCAGATAATCTCTCATTGAGTCCTGAGAGAGAGAGAGAGAGAGAGAGAGAGAGAGAGCAGATGCACTGCGTGTGCCACTAACAACAGTCTTCAATACACCTATCGAAACAGGGCAATTGCCTGAGGTGCGGAAGACAGCAAATTTAGTCCCGATTGTTAAGAAAGGAGACAGGGCATTCTGCACTAAATTACAGACCAGTGTCGCTGATATGTATGTAAAGTTATGGAGAAGATTATCAGGAAAAGAGTGGTGGAGCACCTAGAAAGGAATTGACTATTCAATACAACCAGCACGGCTTCAGGGAAGGAAAATCTTGCATCGTAAACCAAATGGAGCTCAATGACAAGGTAACCGAAGTAAGACAGAGATGGGGAGACCGCATCTTCTTGGACCGTAAGAAGGCTTTCGACACAGTACTACACAAGAGACTGGTTGAAAAGCTGAAGGAGCAGGCAGGAATAGGAGGGAAAGAACTGCAAATCTATTAGGGAATACCTGACAAGAAGGAAACCACGTGTGTCGGTACTAGCCGAGGTGTCGGAGGGGGTGCATGTGTCGAGTGGGGTTCCACAAGGGACAATCCTGGGTCTAGTGGGGTTTCTTGTATATGTGAATGACATGGCGATATGAAACTAATGAGGAGAATGCAAGCGGACGAAGACCAGGAAAACCTACAAGGGGATTTGGACAGGATACAAGCCTGGTCCGATAAATGACTCCTGGCGTTTAGCCCTAGCAAGTGCAAAGTTATGAAGCTTGTGGAAGGACAAAGAAGACCACAGACGGAGTACAATCTAAGATTTCAGAAGCTACAAAACTCGCTCAAGGAAAAGGATCTTGGGGTGAGCATCATACTGAGTATATCTCCTGAGGTGCATATCAACGAAAGAACTGCAACAGCATATGGGCACCTGGCAAACCTGAGAACATTGTTTTAACATCTAAGGAGTCATTCACGACACTACACAGTGTGGAACACACACCTGGTCAAGCACGTCAAGAATATCCAAAAGTTTGTAGCAAGATTAGTCCTGAAGCTGTTGGGGTTGCTCTACGAGGATAAGTTAAAGGAACTCAACCTGACAGCACTGAAGGACAGGGGGAATTGAGGGGACATGATAACAACATATAAAATACTGAGAGGAATGGACAAGGTGGATAGGGCCAGAATGTTTCAGAAATGTGACAGTGACAAGGAGTCACAACTGGAAGTTGAAAACTCAGATGAGTCACGGAAGAGGTATGATAAAGCTCATGGAGCAGGGAGAGAGTGGACCTAGTAGCGACCAGCGAAGATGCAGGGCCAGGAGCTATGAATCGACCCTTGCAACCACATGTGTTGAGTACACATACACACAAGTATTCATTTTCTGATATTTTCCTTCAGTCGAGTTTCGTGCCCTCTCCTCCTCCGCAGTTATTTTAGTAGAGAAGGCTGGGCTTATGAAATACAGGGAGACCTTTCTCGGCTCCTACAACGACCGAAACATTTCTACGTTTTTTTTAATCTGCTATATGTACCATGTTTCTGTTGTGGAATCAAAGTTAAAACTAGAGTAATATTATCTATGTCAGACTCGATAAAAAAAATGTGCTGAACGTTAAAAATTGCTTAAAGAAATAACTTGCGGAAATTGATCGTTTAACAACAATCATATTTTTTATGATTTGTGTATTTTTGTTTATTTTCGACATAAAATACATGCAGGGATGTCCGCCTTCACCTTCAGAAAATTTGACATTTCATGGTGACCGGTAGGCAATATTTTGTGAGGTTTCCTGTTTCTAATATATTTATGACGCCTAACACGCCTCGTTTAGTCATAAATTTGGATTTAAATAATATGAGGCTTTGCAGATGATATGCAGGGGCGCCACGAGTACGTGAGACAACACAGTAAGTGTCAGAGTACCAAGACTGTTCAACTGCCTCCCAGCATGCATAAGAGGGATTACCAATAGACCCCTGACTGTCTTCAAGAAGGTACTGGACAGGCACCTAATGTCAGTACGTGACCAGCCGGGCTGTGGTTCGTACGTCAGTTTGTGTGCGGCCAGTAGTAACAGCCTTGTTGATCATACTCTCATCCACCATGAGGCCTGGTCTCAGACCGAGCCGTGGGGTCATTAACCTCCGAAACCCTCTCCAGGTAAACTTGCAGGAGAGATGGTTGCTGACTGCTGTCACCCAAAATGTCAATAATTATTCAGTGTACATATATATGTGCCAAATTAATTTCTATTCCTTTTAGCTGAAGATTTCATAGTAAAATATTGATGAAGCAACTCCACCTTACTATATCCTGAGACTCTGGTAAAGGTCACTTGTATACAGTTCACGACATTAAAGGAAACGTTCCTCCACGAGTGACTTCCTCAGTCCTAATACAGAGTAAGTTAAACTATTACAGTTAGTCTCTATCACCTTACCACTTTCAACAATATCCTGGGACGTAAATCAACAGTCTTATATACGACAGACACGGCAGGAAACGGAAGGAATAAGACGTAGCAGCGATGATTGTTGAGAGTAATAACGCGCAGCTGCGAGTCATGGACGATCTTCCATCACTGAGAAACTGAACATAATCATGATGTCTATCGTCGTGAATCTGGATTTATAGAATGTACTTATTTTTCTATATTATGTTGTTTTTGACTTACTCTCTTCTGAGTGTCTTATGCGTACTAAACAAATATTGATCTTGGGGTCGTTATTGGTGTGGTTGTTGCATCTTGACTGGTCGTTACAGGGGTTTACTGCCTCCTAACATCGTCAGAGTAATCATACCTGTTCTTAAAACATTGTTTGGATCCTGACCCAACACTTCTCGTTCAGTTCTTTCCACATCATGACCACAGTAATGCTAAAGGAGAGCTTTTTGATATTCCTACGACACTTTTATCGCTTTGACTTCCAACAGTGACATCGGGGATCTGGTTGCCGCCTCTGAAACACTTCGTTGACATGTTTATCATTTTTTTTAAGTATTATGTACAATGTTATGATGTGTCAGTCTCTAAACATAATTCCTGACCTTTATCTTCAGTACTGGCGGCCTGATTGGTAACTCTCTATCCTAACAGGTGTCCCGCAGCTCCATCACTAGCATACTCAGCTCACACACTGAGGTCCAGAGTTCGAATCTTCTCCGGTACAGCTGGAAAACATTAGGGACGTGTTTCCATAAGACACCTGCTGTCCCTGTTCACTCATCAGTGTTAAATGGGTACTTGGGTGTTAGTGGGCTGTGTGGGTCGCATCCTGGGACAAAACTGACGTAATTTGCTGGAAATGCTCAGCATAACAAGGGACTTTCTATATAGTAGTATGTCATTGATGTCAGCTATGGTCTGTATACCTTGTACATGTACTTGAAGTACATGTACAAGGTTAAACGTGTTACATTACACCTGCTGTCCCTGTTCACGTAGTAGGAAGTAGGTGCCTGGGAGTTAGTCGACTGGTGTGGGTGGCATCCTTGGGGACAATATTGAAGGATCCCAGTGGGAATAAGACACAGTCCTCAATGACACACTGACTTTCTGGAGTTATCCTGGGTAGATAACCCTCCGGGGTTAAAAAGCCGGACAAAATCTTATGTTATCTCTTATAGGAAGGTGCAGTCAGCAGGATATATAGAAGCTATATTCTGGGTCTTGGTAGCGCACTCAGCTCACACACCGTGGTTCAATCTCCACTACGGGTGGAACATTAGGGAGTGTTTCCTTAAGACACCTGCTGTCCCTGTTCACCTAGCAGTAAGCAGGTACCTGGGTGTTAGTCGTCTGATGTGCGTCGCATCCTGGGGACAAGTTAACCTAATTTGCTCGAAATGCTTTGCATAACTAGAGGTCTCACATATATTATGTCACTGATGTCAGCTATGGTCTGTATACCTTGTACATGTACTGGTATAAATAATATTAATAATAATAATAATAATAATAATAATAATAATAATCTTTATTTCTGATACAGACTGTAGCTGACATCCTGGTATTCTACATAGGGAGCCCCTGGTTTTGATAAGCATTTCGGGCTTCATTGGTATTTAATTACGGCCGCTCCCAGGATTCGACCCAAAACAGTTCGCTAACTCCCAGGTACCTACTTATTGCTAGACAAACAGGGGCAGGAAGTGTAAGGTAACATGCCCAAACTTTTCTGGGGATCGATTTCGAGTCCTCAGTGTGAGTTGAGGGACGCTACCAATTAAGGCTCGGGAGTTCCTTGCTCGTCTGACAGATTACTGAGCCAAGAGGGTGAAAATAACGGAACGATGTGATGAGGATGTATTGTGACACAAGTTGAGTCAAAAAGAAACTTGGAATCATTGGAATCAGATACCTGGAGTTTACCTGGAGAGGGTTTCGGGGGGTCAACGCTCCCGCGGCTTGGTGTGAGACCAGGCCTAATGGTGGATGAGGGTCTGATCAACCAGGCTGTTACTGCTGGTAGCACGCAAACTGACGTACGAACCACAGCCCGGTTAGTCAGGTACTGACTTTAGGTGCCTGTCCAGTGCCTTCTTGAAGACAGTCAGGGGTCTATTGGTAATCCCCCTTATGTATGCTTGGAGGCAGTTGAACAGTCTTGGGCCCCGGACACTTATTGTGTTGTCTCTTAGTGTACTCGTGGCGCAGCTGCTTTTCATCGGGGGAATGTTGCATCTCCTGCCGAGTCTTTTGCTTTCATAGGGAGTGATTTTTGTGTGTAGGTACTAATATGTTCTGTGAAAGTTCTTCGTACGCTCTGCAGGTCAGTAATTTCGCCAGCCTTGAAGGGAGCAGTTAGTGTACAGCAGTATTCCAGCCTAGAGAGCACAAGCAATTTGAAGAGAATCATCATGGGCTTGGCGTCCCTAGTTTTGAAGGTTCTCATTATCCATCCTATCATTTTCCATAGCCGATGAGGTAGATACATTGTTGTGGTCTTTGAAGGCGAGATCCTCTAATATTATCACTCCCAGGTCCTTCACATTTTTTTCTTTCTATTGTATGCTTAGAATTTGCTTTATACCCTGATACATTTTTAATTTCCTCAAGTTTTCCATATCTAAGTAGTTGAAATTTCTCCTCGTTGAACTTCATATTATTCTGAATGGCTCATTTGAAGATTTGGTTTGCGTTCGCTTAGAGTCTCGCGGTGTCTTCGATGGAGGTCACTGTCATGGCTATCCGGGTGTCATCTGCAAAGGAAGACACCGAGCCAGCTACCTCAAGCCAGCTACTCTCTCAAGCTTCTACCAGCCACTACATTATTCACTGGTCAGTCTCTTTGTATTAGTGTTTATCTGCTTATTTGCATCACTCCCGAGGGGTTGACACGAGTTTGCAAAATAAGCCAAGCTACTAAGCCAGTCTGTGGTGGGGGAGTCAGACCAAGCCCATTCCAGCCTAGCCTTACTCCATCCAGTCTTGCCTGAAAAGCCAGCTTTCCACCCCTGCTGTGCTCATCGTTAGAAGTTATCAAGCCATTCTGTGTGAAGGGTTAAGCAAAGCCAGCCAGCAACTAACCCAAGGTGTCTTAACCCAGTAGTCAAGCAAGCCACGTGAGTACAGTCTTCATCGCTTGTGATTCAAGCTCCAAGCGATTCTAAGTGCTCCTTTTCATCCCTGTGGTGTTGTGGTATTTCGTGGGTGTATTTTAAGCCAGCCAGCTTAGAATATCTTCACGCCAGTGTGGTTGTCTTCAGTGAGGCTTACGCCGTTCATCCCATAGGCCCACTGACCACGTGTCTCACCACGCAGTCCGGCCTTAGTCCTGTTAAGCCCACCCACCCAACCACTCGACACCGCTGCCTCAGACGCCTCACCAAACCTCTACTAGTGTTTTGGTACACTACTAGGGGTTATAGCACCATATTTTAAGGACCACCTAGGGGGTCAAGAGCTAGTGTGTGTTTTGCACCATCGTTGAAAAGCCTCCTGTGTGTGTGTATCGTCGATGTAAGGATTAAGCCTTTAATTCTACGATCACGTGAGGACAGTAGCCAGCCACGAGACGATAACCTACATCCTCCAACCTTCCATCGTCTACTTAATCTTCACCAAGTCACTACAGTGATAATATTTTTCATAGAGACATTTGCGAGTGTTGAGTGTTGTGTTCCAGTGATTTTTCTTACTGACATTCAGTGACTCTTGATTAGACTCAGTGTTTATTATATACTGTTTGCAATAATTTTTTTTATCTTCTTAATTCAGTATTAATTTCCATGCATTATCTTATGTCTATTGTGTTGTGTTTCTTTTTATACACCTGAAGTAAGTACCTAGTGTTTTTCCTTTGTTGTGTGTGCAACATATAAGCAGTATAGAATTTGTTTACACTTCACAATCACCTTGTGTTCTCAGTATTCCAGTGAAGTATTTCAGTAATTTTTCTCCTTATATTCTGCATCACAACTCAGTGTTGTCTCAGTTATATATTTTTTTTTCATCCCAGCATTTGTGCATTTTTTTTTTTGTTCTCTGTGTGTTGAACATTCTTGTGTTCATATTCTTTTCATTTAACCAGTGTCTAATTTGTCTTATTTCCACAGACAATAGTGCCATTGTTTTGTGCAAGCAAGATAATTATCTTATCAAAGTTCTCACACATCAAGTTTCATTGCAAGAAAATTCTAGTATTGTGTTTATGTTCATGTGTTGTGTTCTGCATCACTGTAAGTGTTCAAGCCTTTTTGTTCTGAGTTTTGTATATATTATTTTTTTTCATATTTCATTGAACAAATTCACTCTTAGTGAAATTTTTAAGTTCTTCTTTTAAAGTAAATTGTTCTTTTGTTTGTTAAGTGTTGCTTAAGTTGCAGTTAAGAGTCAAAGTGTTCCCTCAGTTCATTCCTTGATAATAATATTTTCTTTTCTTGTAAACAGTGTTTTCTTGTGTGTGTAATAATTTTTTATTATTGCACATTGACTCATTTTGCAATAATTCTTGTGCAAACATTGTGTTGCCATTAAAGTTTTTCTTGCAGAAATTTTGTGCAGTGTTGTGCAATACTTTTTGATTAGCAATTGTTATTTGCAATATTGCTGCAGTTTATTTCAGTGCAGTTTCATATGCTCTGTTCTGTGCATAATATTTTATTCCTTGTGTGCCATTTTATTTTATTTCAGTGAATTGTTTCCCAGTTTGTTTTATTTTGCACAAGCTTTATTGAGTCCATTTTATCATTTTATTGTGTATTTCCCTGTTGCATTGAGAGTAAAGACGACTCACTGTGCCATTCATTCAATTTAAAGTAAAAGTTGAGCAAATTAGATTTGAGTAAAGTACAAGTTCTCTTGATTTTCAAAATGTTGTTTGTTCAGTTAAGCATTTTCTCTGTGACTGTGAGTTTCTTTGCTTACTGTGTGATCTGTCAATTTTTAATTACTTATGTTGTGTGTTCCTCAGTTACATTCTCTTTAGTTTCTCTAAAGTCTTGTTTTACATTTTGCAAACATGTCTCAAGTCTTCTCAAGCGATGCCTCAGCACATGCTGCTAGTACGACCATTAATGTGTCAGCCCAAAATTCGAGTAACTCCTTATCAAACAATAGATACACTCAGACTTCTAGCCTGGGTAATTTTAGTCGTGATCCGTATGATGCTATGCCATTGTTCAATGGTAACCCAGACAACCTTGAAGGTTGGTTTACCACTGTTCGAGCCAGAGCTAATGCTTCAGTAGATGGTCTTCCATCTGAGAGTTGTTTAATCAGTATCGGAAAGGAGAGTCTAGCCCGTTCTCCAGCCGCCTCACATGTGTTTAACTTAATTCGTATGAAGGACTTTCAAGATCTAACTAGGTGGCAAGATTATGAACAGTTAATTCGCAACTATCTCGAACCGGTGCGAGAAACCGATTATTTTGCTGTTCTCAAAGAATTCGTTTGCACAGCTCCGAGGCCAGAAGAGTCATTAGATGAGTTTGCCCTTCGTCTTAATAACCTTATGTCCTCATTCGTTAAAGCAGGTCAAAATTCCAAGTACCTTAAAGATAACGATAAACCAGCCCTTGATGGGTTTGCCAAATTAGCCACATTCGGAGTTATTAAACAACTAATGCCACCGACATCTATGTATGTGTACAATTCAAGTCCGCTAGATGTTACTATGGGACCGCTCGCAGCTCTCATCCATGTATGAAATTTGTGTCCCGAGGGAACCTTCCCTTATCGTAAGTCTACACCAACAACTTTGTCCACTTCTGTACTTCCTCTAGTTTGTGCTACTACCAAAACTCCCAACCTTAAATACTCGCGTCCATCATCCAAAGCTAGTATTAAGAGCCATCATTCCCATAGCACCCATAGCATGTACAGTACCCACAGTCAAAGAACTTGCTACAATTGTGGTTACCGTACCGTAGCCATATTGCAATTAATTGTCCTGATAGTCACCCTAAGTGGCATCGTACTGATGATGAGTACCAGTCAGATCTTCCTTACTGTACTTATCATAGAATTCATGGACATGACACATCTGAGTGCAATGCTCTCTACAACCTACAGTACTCTAGATCTTTCCGTGGCCTTTCCAACCGCAGAGCCAGGAGAGGAAACAGACGTCGTGGCTCACAAACTAACCAGAACCAGGCTCATTCTTCCAATTCGGGGGAATCCGAACACCCCAGTCTACTCGTCCAGTCGTGACAGTAGGTGATAATGAGTACACCATCCCAGTTCAAAATTCCTATGAAGCCTTAGCCAGCCTTGAGAATGACAACCTCGCTGTTGATGCTGCTTCACACGTCTATGATGTAGAGGAATTTGGGGATGAAGTAGAAAATGCCTTCCCCGATGACAACCCACCTTTCTGTTTGCATATAACTCCTAACGAAACGATTGGTCCTTTAGTACAAGCTTCTGTCCATAATGCGCCCGTTCATGTGTTCATGGACTCTGGTGCGCAAGTTAATATCATCAGGTCTAGCTTGTTTTAAGAGAAGCAGTTACGACGTGTCCTCCTCGTTGAACCAACTACTGTAACCTCCCTTAGTGGAGTAGCGGGTTTCCCTTTTCTGCGAGTCTGAGGTCAGACTTCACTCACCTTTACTATCCAAGGCAGAGACTTCACTGTTGCTTTTCTTGTTGTCGACCAGATAACTTTCCCTGGTGACCTTCTACTGGGATTTGCTTCCATGTGAGACTTACGCCTTGTGCTCAACCCGTACCGATGGCATGCCCAAATTGACGACTTGATCGTTCCATTTTGGGGTTACCAGCTTGGATCAGAAATCTCCCCATACTGCCGCAGAGTATGATGTACGGATTAAGTCCTTACAAGCCAATGCATTCTCCAGTAGCGTACCCAAGCAGTCAGGCACTAGTAACTCTGTCACTCTCATCTGTGTTCCTCCTACACCTTCAGACATGGAAGATAGTGTATTGCCTCAAGTGTCCGAGGACACTCAGACTGCCTCGAGTGCACAGCCTATCCCTGCAATGACTGCTAGATCAAGTAGTAGTTTCTCCACAGGGAATGCCTTGTCGGAAAACGATTACTTGAAACTAGTAATGCCATCTCTTGTTGATGTCATATGCCGTCTGCAGAAAGACGTCTCTGTTGGGGCTAGTGCTCTCACTAGTGTGCCTGTTGTTGTTCCTAATGTTCCAGATGGTGATAACGTCCTAGTTGACAGTGATTCCTGCAAGGTCAAGGGTTTATTTGTTGAACCTTCCTTACACGTTGTAAGAGACAGTAAGATCCATTTATTCCTTGCTAACACTTCGGGTCACAGTGTTCGTCTCAGAGCAAATACCAATCTCGTTGACCTGGTTCACTATCCTTACCCTGTTCAAGTACAGGATGACGTGCCACCTGACCAGTGGGTCTGTGCTATTTCAACAGTGGAGACCTCATCCACCCCACTGGATCAATCCATTTCACCAGTTGAGGAGAAATACTTAGCTCCCACTAACTTCCCAGACGAAGTCAGGCATTTGTTGACTCTGTTGAACAAACGTCGTAAAACCATTGCCTTACCAGGTGAGAAGATGGGTATAACGAACTTATTGTCCCATCGTATTCCACTTGAACCTGGTACTAGACCTATCTATATACCTGCGTACAGAATGCCTCATTCCCAAGTTGCTGTCGCAGAAGAACTGATCAATCAGATGCTCAGTGATGGAGTTATTGCACATAGCAATTCACCCTGGAATGCGCCCTTGATCCTAGTGCCTAAGAAGGACGGCACTTGGCGCCCGGTGATTGACTTTAGGAAGTTAAATGCGAAAACCATTCCAGATCGCTTCCCACCTCCTCTACTAGGTGATCTTTTATGCAACATTGGAGATAGTCTTCTCGGCCCTGGACTTGTTACAAGGGTTTTGGCAAGTCCCTCTTCACGAGGACAGCCAAGAGTTAACTGCATTCTCTACTCCCACAGGTCATTATCACTTCCTTCAAATGGCTTTTGGATTACGATCTTCTATCACGTTCTCTAGACTCATGACCAATATCTTTAGAGGTCTAATAGGTAAAGCACTTATGGTGTACTTAGACGACGTAATCGTCATGTCCGAAGATGTGGATACACACCTGAAACGATTTGATATAGTACTTGGCAAGCTTGAAGAAGCCAATTTAAAGATCAAACTGTCCAAATGTCAATTTTTCAGATCAGAAATTAAGTTTCTTGGTCACGAGGTCACTCCTAGAGGGGTTACGACTGATCAAAGTAAAGTAACGGCAGTACTAAATTTTCCAACTCCCCCAAAACTGCTGATGCTGTTTAAAATCCTTTTTGGGTCTAGCAGGTTTCTACAGATTTTCATTGCAAATTTTTCTTCAGTAGCAGCTCCGTAACTGAATTGCTTAAGAAAGATGCTCCTTTTGTTTGGACCTTCCGTCAAGAAAGAGCATTCCAAACTCTAAAAGAAAAGCTAACATCTGCTCCATTTGAAATTTCCAGATTTTTCTAAGCCCTTCTATCTGACAAAAAAGATGATATTCAATTGGCATAGGTGCCACACTAGCTCAGAAGGGCTGATTGCAAGTACAACGCAGTTGCATTGCTAGCCGAGTCCTTACGAAGGCTGAAAGTAATTATCAGTAACGGAGCAAGAAGCTTAGAATAGTATGGTCTTTTAAAGCACTTCCGAGACATTATTTACCAAATACTCTGTTCATGTCTTGACAGACCATGCACCACTGATACCCTTTTTTCCAGAATAAACAACCTACTGGAGGTTAGCCAGATGGACCTTGACTATCCAAGAGTTTCAATCCCCCCTTTGAACAATTACCTGGCAAGTCAAATGTAGCGCAGTGCTTTATCGCGACACGTTAGTGTGGGTTACTGCAGATCCTCCATTTACTGTCGAGGATGTCAAAAATGCCCAAAGAAAAGATCCCTTGTGGTCTGGTGTGATTCGATTCCTGCTCCAGGAAGATCTTATTCTTACTGTGAAGCCACCAGCACCCATTAGTGACTTTGTAATGAGGGCCCGGAATTACTGTATCGAACAGCCGAGTTGGTACTACAAGGAGAAGAGTGTACCAGTTAGTAATTCCACAGTCACTAGTGAATGTAGCTCTACAGCTAGTTCATGATGCACCAGGGGGTTGCACACCCTGGTATGGATCGTTCTGGGGAAACAAGCCAGAATGAAGTACTTTTGGCCACGTATGGCAACTGACATTTTTAGGAGTATGTTAAGAAATGGTTTGTGTTTATATTAACATAAAGGAAATGTCAATGGTCCCCAATCCAATCCAAGTGTACCCAACCACTAGCGAACCGTGGGAAAGAGTTGCCCTTGACTTGTTAACCAATTTTAAATTTTTCCCTCCAAGGCAACAAAAAATCTGTGTGTTATGGTAGACCATTTCACCAGATATTGTGAGTTCCTATTGCAGATAAGACTGCTGAGACAGTAGCTAAAGCATTTAAAGAACGCATTATCTGCAGGCATACCACCCCAAAGTCCTTAGTAACAGATAATGGAGGTGAATTCTGTAATGAGATTCTTGAAAATTTGTGTACTTTGTACAAGATCTCTAAATCCACCATTGTTCCTCTCATCCTGCCAGCAATGGGTTTTGCCGAACGAACCAATAAGAAAGTACTTGATGTCCAGAGAGCCACTATCAACCCCAATAGTGAAACTTGGGATGAAGTTATACCAGATGTCCAATGTGCCATAAATTCTGCTTACAATGCTTCCATTTGGTGTTTTCTCCACATTATGCATTGTATGGTGTAGACAAGCGTTTACCCTATGAGTTGTTATATTCCACTCCAAAACCTAGTTACACCCGATGAAATTTTGTAGCAACTCGTACCAGCATGGCTCAGTGTTTTTTTGAAGAATCCGTGAAACACTTCATAAATCAACAGCAGAATTTACTAGAGTAACTAATCGCCGTGCTAAGCCATCAAAGTTAAAGTAGGTTCCCAGAGTAATGCTGACAAAATTTTAACAAAACATCCGCAATGCCTAAGCTCGATCAAAAGTTTGTTGGCCCTTATCGAGTTGTAGAACATATCTCTGGTAATAAGTATAAGGTTAGAGAAATTAGTACTGGTAAGTACAAGGAATCGCATTTAGATCATATGAAATTAGTATGCGATGTCGATGATATTGCTACCCAGACTAATGTGACAGAGGCTGAAAATCCTCTTGACTCTGTACCCTCTACCTCAGATACTCAGTCAGATAACCTGAATGTCGTTACTCCCTGCATACTCGACAAGTAATGAGAAACCCACAAGTATCTTTTGTAGATACTCGTTCAGATCTCCCTCAGTCAAGGCATGTGTTAGCCATTGCAGAGGAATTTGATCCTCCCAGAGGTGATAACCATTCTGCATATGTAAACCTCACCCTCGCAGAATTGGGTTTAAATGTACATAGTCTGTGTAACTAGATGTCTGAGACGAAGTAAATTGTCAACTGTTTGTTATTAACTGATTAGTTTTTCAGAATTTTTTTTTTTCGTATTCACGTTCTCTCCGTATCCTGAGAATTTGACAGTAATGATCTGAGTGTGCACCAGATGCCTTTGCTGTTAATTTCACCTTGTATATATATATATATTTATTCTTCCTCAGAATCCGTAGAGTGCATGAATACAGATCTATCGATCAATTCCACCCATATTGTACAATGATTTATTCTTATAGTTTGTAAAGCATTATGTTAAAACTCATTACGTTAAAAGTGATTACGTTAACACCCATTATGTAAAACTCATTTTGTTAACATCCATTATGATTCCATCCATTAGTTCTAAGTTATATATGAATTTGTTATTGTATAGAATCAGCCCAGAACCACCTTCCTGTTCAGCCTATAGGGTAGTAGTGTATGTCGAGACATACGTAACATGACCGAGCTGTCAGCATAGTTGCTGATCCCCTTATATGTGTTGTATAGCATATCATTGTACCATCCATGTGCGTTTATATAGAAGATCCCTTTTAGGCCTGTGACTGTGTGACGTCATGGGATGCGCATGTGTGCGTTCATACCTCGGCCTCAGTCGGCGCATAGACATCCAGGCTAGAACACGGCAAGGCTGGGCTCCATCTCCCATTACCACAGTCTGACAATATAGCATTACCATCCAACAAGTGTGTCTATCTTCAACCCTCGATATCTCCTTTTAAGAACTCCTACGACACCACAGGTGGGTTAGAACCCGCGGTCAGAGAGTCAAATCTATCCAGACCGATGTGCTAGCCACTGGGCCAACTAGCCAGTGAACCAGATAGCCACTGGGCCAGCTAGCCAGTGAACCAGATAGCCACCAGACCAACTAGCCACAATAAGATTCATCCAACTAGGTATATTTCTACACCATAGAAAGTGGTGCCTATGCTAACCTTCCTATGGTGTAGTGTTGCAACCCCTGAATGGGTTGCAATGTATATATATTACATGTGTATTACCTTTTCATATAATTTTATATTGCTTATATTTGTGATAATAGCTAAATCGTAAATATATTGCTTTATATTGTTATTTGACTTAGCTTCCTTTCGTTAGGTAGGACATAACATATTATGTGCTCAGTTCAAGTCTTGATTGTCTAACTACTGTAATTATCGCTTGTGGCTTGTTAGACTGCCGGCTTCTGTTACTGAGCTGCAGCTGTCCACGGAGCTATCACGTGATCGAGGGGGGGGTGTCCTCACCTCGCCTGAAGTATTCAGTCTGGTCTACTCTCTCTTGGTGGTTGGACAGATTGTCTGTCTCATTATTCTTGTTCTATAGAACTCTGTTCACAGAACATTGTATAGACTTAGTGATTTTCGACGTTGTACTGAGGTTGTGTGTAGCATAGACACTCTGAGCAACTCAGGTCCTGAGCTGTAGCTTCTGACCTAACTTGTACTGGTATCTGTGTATTATCACAGTCGGGGATTTTCTTATGGTGAACTTAGATTCAGTAGTATGGGAGTTTTGTGACTTTTGTGGAGGATCTGCTGATGGTCCCTACTAGCTGTCTTTATATTATCTCCTTGTTCCTGATTGTGTCGCAGTTGCTTGTTATATTGTTGTTCGGCTTGTCAGTCGTTTTATTGTTCAAGCAGACTGTTCTGATTGCCAGTTGGTTAAGAAGTTAGTTTATTTGAGGACTTTGTCAGTCACTTGTTTAAGTCTAGTCGAGTCGTGAGACAGCGAACTACTTAGAGCACTTACACACATACATACACACTTGTACATATTTGTAATATCTTATTAAATGTTAATGTACCGGACGGTACTTAAGAATTACAAATGTGATATGTGCTTTCAGCACAATAATACTGTAAACGAGAGAAGTGATTATTATTTTGATTACTGTGATTAATTTAATTTAATTTGATATTCGCCTAGACAACTTAAACGTATTAAATTTTATTTTCTCTAGTTAGTAGCCTACCAGTTGTAATCCTGAAGCACTACTGAATCATACTGAATTCTAATGGATAATTGGACAAGGATACTGACTACTTGTTACGAAAACCCAGTAACAGGCTGGATGCTAGAAGGAAAGTCCTTTCTAGTATTCACTGGAGATCTCTAAGCTTTTAGAATCGCGTTTTTTGTAACATGTAGAAATATATCTAGTTGGATGAATCTTGTTGTGGCTAGCTGGTCCAGTGGCTAGCTGGTTCACTGGTTAGATGGTCCAGTGGCTAGCTGGTCCAGTGGCTAGCTGGTCCAGTGGCTAGCTGGTCCAGTGGCTAGCTGGTCCAGTGGTTAGCTGGTCCAGTGGCTAGCTGGTCCAGTGGCTAGCTGGTCCAGTGGCTAGCTGGTCCAGTGGCTAGCTGGTCCAGTGGCTAACTCGCCGGTCTGGGGTTTAATGACTCTCTGATCGCGGGTTCTAACCCCACCCGTGGTATGGTTTGTCTACAATCGTGTCATTACGATTTCATGAGTCCTTACTTTGATGCTGATTAGGGAATTTCGATCCAGGTAAATAGACTTCTCCTTCTCTTGTTTATGTCAGAATTGAATGTTCACATTCCCAAGGTGTTGAACGACCACCAGCATCAGTTGTGAACTTCATCAATCTTTAACGACTTGTTCACCATAAGATAGATAAAAAACATATTTGAACTCGTGTTAGAGCACATGTTGAATTCTGTGTAATAACTGCAGAATGCCTCTTCTGGTTGGTTTGAAACTTGTAGTGCTGATCAGTTTTCCTCAATGAAAGTCTTGCTTTGATTTTAGGTTAATTACGTTTTAACATGTTAATTTTACAATCAAACTGATCAGAAATAAATCAGTGTGTTTAACATTAGTTATCCCAGGTTAAATTATTTATTAAATCTTAATTACTTACATGCATGTTTACATAAACCTTAACATATTGTAACCACGAACAAGTGGTATTGATCAATAACAACACTGCGCTAGCCAAGGATTCGAACCCATGTTGTACTGGCCTGCCTCATGGTAAGCGAGAACCACATGACGCTTTAAACCACAGGACCACCCAACCCTACAAGAATGGTGCAGCCAGCACACAGCTAGCTGTTGGGCCACCATCCATCATGTGGTTCTCGCTTACCATGAGGCAGGCCAGTACAACATGGGTTCGAATCCTTGGCTAGCGCGGTGTTGTTATTAAACCTTAACATGTTCACATAAACCTTAACAGGCACGTGAGTTTCCGTCTCCAAATATCATACTTATTTTCCCCTATAATCTACCTTGTCCATAATTACTATTTTGTTTGTCTTGTCCTGTGAACATCCCAGTTTTGTCCTGTGAACATCCCAGTTTTGTCCTGTGAACATCCCAGTTTTGTCCTGTGAACATCCCAGTTTTGTTCTGTGTACATCCCAATTTTGTCCTGTGAACATCCCAATTTTGTCCTGTGAACATCCCAATTTTGTCCTGTGAACATCCCAATTTTGTCCTGTGAACATCCCAATTTTGTCCTGTGAACATCCCAATTTTGTCCTGTGAACATCCCAGTTTTGTCCTGTGAACATCCCAATTTTGTCCTGTGAACATCCCAATTTTGTCCTGTGAACATCCCAATTTTGTCCTGTGAACATCTCAATTTTTCTCTTATGGGAAATATTTTGAAAAACTTAAGCACCGCGTCTCTGGCGACTATTTCTGAGTGTCTCATCAAATTAATTTGAACCCTTCAACTCTATTAACTTCATAATGCAGCCTTAGAGAGTCTTCAAACTTAATGTTTGAAGCTTCTCAAAGGCTCTGAAATTCAGTCTCTTAC
Source organism: Cherax quadricarinatus (assembly GCF_026875155.1). Taxonomy (NCBI): domain Eukaryota; kingdom Metazoa; phylum Arthropoda; class Malacostraca; order Decapoda; family Parastacidae; genus Cherax; species Cherax quadricarinatus. Next base: position 2,242,686 of record NC_069463.1, read on the forward strand.
TGAATTACAGAGCTTCAGGAAAGGCATCTTGCTCCTAACAACTGTCATCAATTTTCTTTTTTGGAGACCAAGACCAGAACCTACAATTTACTTACTTCTATAATACGATAAATAAGAAAAAATGGTTAGTCTCGTTTATTTTTTGGAGTCAATTGTATCTCTAGTTTACTCCTTTTCTCAGCGATTTATTTTGGGATTTAGCCCAGTTGTGTGTTAATACTGGTTGTTTTGATAATGTATTAGGTATCATAATCTTAAATAATTTATCTAAATGTATTAATATTGACAAGATTTGAATAAAGACTCTTTTATATTTTCAGTGACGTATTGTGGTGTGGTTGAGCACAGAGCTGCTCTGTCGTATGGCTTAATGAACCTCTGCATACACTGATATGTCCTCCTTACAGATGGTTTCTCTGTAACATCTGTCTGTTCTGTCACCTTAAGACATGTTAACTTCGTTAATCAGAGCTGATGATTTTTATTATTATTATTAAAGATTCGCCGGTATTCTCTCGGCCCGGGCCTTTTCCAAGAGGTAGCCCGGCCTTGGCTCCCTGTCTTGGGAGTGTCTGAGACCTAAGTCTCCCATGGGAGGAGGTACAAGTACCCCCTCATCTTTGGGACCAACTGTCCCCAGGCCTAGCCACAAGCTAGGCCTCTCTGGTCTGCCATCCCCGCCCCAAGGGGGCTAATGGGAATGACAGGCTTGTGAGCTGCAAGCTCCGGCTCAGGCACCTACCCTACTCTAGAAGGGTTAGGCATGGTGTCGATCGAGCTGATGATACATGTTACATTTCGCCATGCTTAATTTTAGGTTTAATGAACAAGTAGGAGATAATTATATTATTAATTAAGCGTTAGAAATTTGTTATAATAGATTTTTCTTTGGGGTTTTTCCGATTTTTAGTAAATTTCTAATTAACACATGATACAATAATATCACATGAAATTACGAGTTTAATAACAAGTTCGTACCCGTGTTAATGACCTTGTCCGTAGGAGAGACTCAGGCGGGATGTAGAAGACTCGTTGACAATGACATTGCATGTCCTTTACACGTGAGCGAAGGTGACCGCTGCACTGCCTGCCTCCAGCCTGCTGTAATGTCTACCACTTGATACACCACTGCCTGCCTCCAGCCTGCTGTAATGTCTACCACTTGATACACCACTGCCTGCCTCCAGCCTGCTGTAATGTCTACCACTGATACACCATCTGCCTGCTCCAGCCTGCTGTAATGTTACCACTTGATTACACCTGCTGCCTCCAGCCTGCTGTAATGTACCACTTGATACACCACTGCTACCTCCAGCTGCTGTAATGTCTACACTTGATACACACTGCCTACCCCAGCTGCTGTAATGTCTACCACTTGTACACCAGCCGCCTCCAGCCTGCTGTAATGTCTACCACTTGATACACCACTGCCTACCTCCAGCCTGCTGTAATGTCTACCACTTGATACACCACTGCCTACCTCCAGCCTGCTGTAATGTCTACCACTTGATACACCACTGCCTGCTCAAGGGAAATATATTTCCACCTCCCTCACTTGCTGAGGCAGTTACTAGTAATCTTAGCAATAATGGTAAAATTACCGACAGAATGTTGGGTGAATGGACGGAACTAACATCCCACATCATAAAAATCTTTGAGAGGGTTCTAAGAAGCAAGATCGCCAACCACCTAGATACCCATCAGTTACACAACCCAGGGCAACACGGGCTTAGAGCAGGTCTCTCCTGCCTGTCCCAGCTACTGGACCACTATGACAAGGTCCTGGATTCTGTGGAGAATAAACAAAGTACAGATGTAATACATACAGACTTTGCGAAAGCTTTCAACAAGTTTGACCACGGCGTAATAGAACACAAAATGCTTGATAAAAGAATAACAGGAAAAGTTGGTAGATGGATCTTTAACTTCTGTCAAATAGAACACAAAGAGTAGTAGTAAACAGAGTAAAGTCTGAGGCGGCTACGGTGAAAAGCTCTGTTCTACAAGGCACAGTACTCGCTCCCATTCTGTTCCTCATCCTCATATCTGACATTGACAGAGGTGTTTTCCTTTGCGGATGACACCCGAATTGTCATGACAGTGACCTCCATCGAAGACACTGCGAGACTCCAAGCGGACGTCAACCAAATCTTCAAATGGGCCACTCAAAACAATATGAAGTTCAATTAAGAGAAATTTCAACTACTCAGATATGGAAAACTTGAGGAAATTAAAACTGTATCGGGGTATATGACAAATTCTAACCATACAATAGAGCAAAAAAGTAATGTGAAGGACCTGGGAGTGATAATGTCAGAGAATCTCACCTTCAAAGACCACGGCAATGTGTATCCCGCATCTGCTAGGAAAATGATAGAATGTGTAATGAGAACCTTCAAAACTAGGGATGCCAACCCCATGATGATTCTTTTCAAATCTCTTTTTCTTACTAGGCTGGAATATTGCTGCACACTAACTGCCCCCTTCAAGGCAGGCGAAATTTCTCACCTGGAAAGTGTACAAATAACTTTCACGTGGCATATAAGTACGATAAGGAACCTAAATTACTGGGAACGGTTAAAGTCCCTTGATTTGTATTCCCTGGAACGCAGGCGAGAGAGATGCATGATAATTGGAAAATCCTAGAGGGATTTATACCAAACGTGCACACGAAAATCACTGCCTATGAAAGCAAAAGACTCAGAAGGAGATGCAGCATTCCCCAAATGAAAAGCATGGGCGCCACGAGTACACTAAGAGACAAGACAGTAAGTGTTCAGGGCCCAAGACTGTTCAACTACCTCCCAGCATATATAAGGGGAATTACCAATAGACCTCTGACTGTCTTCAAGAATGCACTGGACAGGCACCTAAAGTCAGTACCTGACCAGCCGGGCTGTTGTTCTTATGTCAGTTTGCGTGCGGCCAGAGGTAACAGCCTGATTGATCAGACCCTGATGCACCACGAGGCCCGGTCTCAGACCAAGCCAAGGGGGCGTTGACCCCCGAAACCCTCTCCAGGTGCACTCCAGGTATATTCTACCATATATATATTTTGCCTGTCCACTCTGTGACATCTGTATGAGTTATAACCTGAGATCCATATTTCTTTGTCAAAATGATCCTTTATGTGGGTCTCTGTGAAAGTCACAAACACTGAGTTTGACTCTATGAGCAGTCCATTGATAAAAGATATTTTGTTCTTTGTTGATGGCTTTAGATCCTTTGTTTGGAAGGACAAATGTCATTGTATTGATGGTATGTTGGAAGGCTTTGTTTGCTGTCACTAATATCCTCATAGTCCAGATCCTTCAGTTGTTGTAGCCTCTCCACATAGTCCAGACCCTTCAGTTGTTGTAGCCTCTCCACATAGCCTAGACCCTTCAGTTGCTGTAGCCTCTCCTCATAGTCCAGACCCTTCAGTTGCTGTAGCCTCTCCTCATAGTCCAGACCCTTCAGTTGTTGTAGCCTCTCCTCATAGTCCAGACTCTTCAGTTGTTTTGTCCTCTCCTCATAGTCCAGATCCTTCAGTTGTTGTGGCCTCTCCTCATAGTCCAGACCCTTCAGTTGTTGTGGCCTCTCCTCATAGTCCAGATCCTTCAGTTGTTGTAGCCTCTCCTCATAGTCCAGACCCTTCAGTTGTTGTAGCCTCTCCTCATAGTCCAGACCCTTCAGTTGTTGTAGCCTCTCCTCATAATCCAGATCCTTCAGTTGTTGAAGCCTCTCCTCATAGTCCAGATCCTTCAGTTGTTGTAGCCTCCCTTCATAATCCAGATCCTTCAGTTGTTGTAGCCTCTCCTCATAGTCCAGACCCTTCAGTTGTTGTAGCCTCTCCTCATAGTCCAGACCCTTCAGTTGTTGTAGCCTCCCTTCATAATCCAGATCCTTCAGTTGTTGAAGCCTCTCCTCATAGTCCAGATCCTTCAGTTGTTGTAGCCTCCCTTCATAATCCAGATCCTTCAGTTGTTGTAGCCTCTCCTCATAGTCCAGACCCTGCAGTCCTGGACTAGCCTTAATGCAAACTTTCTCATATCTTCTTCAGCTGTTTCACATGCTTTATCAAATGAAAGTACCATACTGGCGCGTCATACTTCAAGATGGACCTGACATGCGCGGTGTACAGGGATGTGAATGTCCGCTTGTTATGGTTTCTGAGAGTTACTCTCAAATTTGACAGTGTCAATTTTCTCAGGGTGGCTATTGGGTTGGTGTGCCTCAGGTATGTTTGGAACTATGATTACCTCAAGGTCCTTCTCTATCAGGCGAGGAATACAATCTTTGTCTCTCAACCCTATATTCTGTTTTTTTGTTGTTTTTACCTTCTAACTATTTTCGTAAGTTTGCATTTTCTTGGGTTAAATTCTGATTCAGATAATTGTCAGAGCAATTGTGTGTGTGTGTGTGTGTGTGTGTGTGTGTGTGTGTGTGTGTGTGTGTGTGTGTGTGTGTGTGTGTGTGTGTGTGTGTGTATGTGTGTGTGTGTACTCGCCTAGTTGTACTCACCTAGTTGAGGTTGCGGGGGTCGAGTCCTAGCTCCTGGCCCCGCCTCTTCACTGGTCGCTACTAGGTCACTCTCCCTGAACCGTGAGCTTTATCATACCTCTGCTTAAAGCTATGTATGGATCCTGCCTCCACTACCTCGCTTCCCAAACTATTCCACTTCCTGACTACTCTGTGGCTGAAGAAATACTTCCTAACATCCCTGTGATTCATCTGTGTCTTCAACTTCCAACTGTGTTCCCTTGTTTCTGTGTCCCATCTCTGGAACATCCTGTCTTTGTCCACCTTGTCAATACCTCTCAGTATTTTGTATGTCGTTATCATGTCCCCCCTATCTCTCCTGCCCTCCAGTGTCGTCAGATAGATTTTCCTTAACCTCGCCTCGTAGGACATACCCCTTAGCTCTGGGACTAGTCTTGTTGCAAACCTTTGCACTTTCTCTAGTTTCTTTACGTGCTTGGCTAGGTGTGGGTTCCAAACTGGTGCCGCATACTCCAATATGGGCCTAACGTACACGGTGTACAGGGTCCTGAACGATTCCTTATTAAGATGTCGGAATGCTGTTCTGAGGTTTGTTAGGCGCTCATATGCTGCAGCAGTTATTTGGTTGATGTGCGCTTCAGGAGATGTGCCTGGTGTTATACTCACCCCAAGATCTTTTTCCTTGAGTGAGGTTTGTAGTCTCTGACCCCCTAGACTGTACTCCATCTGTAGTCTTCTTTGCCCTTCCCCAATCTTCATGACTTTGCACTTGGTGGGGTTGAACTCCAGAAGCCAATTGCTGGACCAAGTCTGCAGCCTGTCCAGATCCCATTGTAGTTCTGCCTGGTCTTCGATCGAATGAATTCTTCTCATCAACATCACGTCATCTGCAAACAGGGACACTTCGGAGTCTATTCCTTCCGTCATGTCGTTCACAAATTCCAGAAACAGCACTGGTCCTAGGACTGACCCCTGTGGGACCCCGCTGGTCACAGGCGCCCACTCTGACACCTCGCCACGTACCATGACTCGCTGCTGTCTCCCTGACAAGTATTCCCTGATCGATTGCAGTGCATTCCCTGTTATCCCTGCTTGGTCCTCCAGTTTTTGCACTAATCTCTTGTGTGGAACTGTGTCAAACGCCATCTTGCAGTCCAAGAAAATGCAATCCATTTCCTTGTGTGTGTGTGTGTGTGTGTGTGTGTGTGTGTGTGTGTACTCACCTATTTGTGGTTGCAGGGGTCGATTCATAGTTCCTGGCCCCGCCTCTTCGCTGATTGCTACTAGGTCCTCTCTCTCCCTGCCCCATGAACTTTATCATACCTCTCCGTAAAACTATGTATGCTTCCCGCCTCCACTACGTCGCTTTCTAGGCTATTCCACGGCCTGACTACTCTGTGACTGAAGAAATACTTCTTAACATCCATTTGATTCATCTGAGTTTTCATCTTCCAATTGTGGCCTCTTGTGTCCGTTTCCCATATCTGGAACATCCTGTCTTTGTCCACCTTGTCTATTCCGCGCAGTATTTTATATGTCGTTATCATGTCTCCCTGACCTTCCTCTCCTTCTTCGTAGGACAATCCTCTTAGCTCTGGGACTAGTCTTGTTGCAAACCTTTGCACTTTCTCTAATTTCTTGACGTGCTTGACCAGGTGTGGATTCCAAACTGGTGCTGCATACTCCAGTATGGGCCTGACGTAAATAGTATACAGAGTCTTGAACGAATCCTTACTGAGGTGTCGGAACGCTATCCGTAGGTTTGCCAGGCGCCCGTATGCTGCAGCAGTTATCTGATTGATGTGCGCCTCAGGAGATATGCTCGGTGTTATACACACCCCCAGATCTTTTTCCTTGAGTGAAGTTTGCAGTCTTTGGCCATCTAGACTATATTGTGTCTGCGGTCTTCTTTGCCCTTCCCCAATCTTCATGACTTTGCATTTGGCAGGGTTAAACTCAAGGAGCCAGTTGCTGGACCAGGCTTGTAGCCTGTCCAGGTCTCTTTATAGTCCTGCTTGATCCTCGTCTGATTTGATTCTTCTCGTTAACTTCACATCATCTGCAAACAAGGACACTTCTGAGTCTATCCCTTCCATTATGTCATTCACATATACCAAGAACAGCACAGGTCCTAGGACTGACCCCTGTGGAACCCCGCTTGTCACAGGCGCCCACTCTGACACCTCGTCCCGTACCATGACTCGTTGTTGCCTTCCTGTCAGGTATTCTCTGATCCATTGCAGTGCCTTTCCTGTTATGTGTGCCTGATCCTCTAGCTTTTGCAGTAACCTCTTGTGAGGAACTGTGTCGAAGGCCTTCTTGCAGTCCAAAAAAATGTGGTCGATCCACCCCTCTCTCTCTTGTCTTACTTCTGTCACCTTGTCATAAAACTCCAGTAGGTTTGTGACACAGGATTTTCCTTCCCTGAAACCATGCTGGTTGTTAATTATACACTTGTTTCTTTCCAGGTGCTCCACCACTCTCCTCTTGATGATCTTCTCCATGACCTTGCGTACTATACACGTTAGTGATACAGGTCTGCAATTTAGTGCCTCATGTCTGTCTCCCTTTTTAAAAATTGGGACTACATTTGCCATCTTCCATGCCTCAGGGAGTTGCCCAGTTTCAATTGATGTGTTGAAGATCTTTGTTAATGGCACGCACAGTATCTCTGCTCCCTCTTTAAGGACCCAGGAGAGATGTTGTCTGGTCCCACCACCTTTGAGGTGTCAAGTTCGCATAGCAGCTTCTTCACCTCCTCCTTGGTTATGTGTACCTCATCCAGCACTTGCTGGTGTACCCCCTGTTCTGATTTCCTAGAGACCTACTGGTTTCCACTGTAAATACTTCTTTAAATCTCGTGTTGAGCTCCTGACATACCTCTCGGTCGTTTCTTGTGAACTCCCCATCGCCCTTCCTCAGTCTGATTACCTGGTCCTTGACTGTTGTTTTCCTCCTGATGTGGCTATACAACAGCTTCGGGTCATATTGTCGCTGAGCCTCCCTTCTTATCTGTGCATATTCGTTTCTGGCTCTTCGGCTAATCTCTTTATTTTCCTGAGTTCTCTGTCTTCTGTACCTTTTCCATTCTCTAGTACACCTAGTTTTTGCTTCCCTACACCTTTAGGTGAACCAAGGACTCGTTCTGTTCTTCCCATTATTTCTGTTTCCCTTGGGAAGAAACCTCTCCTCTGCCTCCTTGCATTTTGTTGCCACATAGTCCATTTCTTGTACTGGTTTTCCTGTCAGTTCCCTCTCCCACTGAATGTCTTGAAGGAAGTTCCTCATGCCTGAGTAGTTCCCTCTTTTGTAGTTTGGTTTTTCCCACCCTATTCCTGCTACTCTCTCCACTTGGAGCTCAACTATGTAGTCAATGCACAGAACCACATGATCACTAGCTCCCAGGGGCCTTTCATACATGATATCCTCGATGTCCGAACTACTCAAGGTGAATACAAGGTGTGTGTGTGTATGTGTGTGTGTACGTGTGTACTCACCTAATTGTACTCACCTAATTGTGGTTGCAGGGGTCGAGACTCAGCTCCTGGCCCCGCCTCTTCACTGATCGCTACTGGATCCTCTCTCTCTCTGCTTCCTGAGCTTTGTCATACCTCTTCTTAAAACTATGTATGGTTCCTGCCTCCACTACTTCACTTGCTAGGCTATTCCACTTGCTGACAACTCTATGACTGAAGAAATACTTCCTAACGTCCCTGTGACTCGTCTGAGTCTTCAGCTTCCAGTTGTGACCCCTTGTCCCTGTGTCCCCTCTCTGGAACATCCTATCTCTGTCCACCTTGTCTATTCCCCGCAGTATCTTGTATGTCGTTTCATGTCTCCCCTGACCCTTCTGTCCTCCAGTGTCGTCAGTCCGATTTCCCTTAACCTTTCCTCGTACGACATTCCCTTGAGCTCTGGGACTAGCCTTGTTGCAAACCTTTGTACTTTCTCTAACTTCTTGACGTGCTTGACCAGGTGTGGGTTCCAGACTGGTGCTGCATACTCCAGTATGGGCCTAACATACACAGTGTACAGTGTCTTGAACGATTCCTTATTAAGGTATCGGAACGCTATTCTCAGGTTTGCCAGGCGCCCGTATGCTGCAGCGGTTATTTGGTTGATGTGTGCCTCCGGTGATGTGCTCGGTGTTATGATCACCCCAAGGTCTTTCTCCCTGAGTGAGGTCTGTAGTCTTTGTCCACCTTGCCTATACTCTGTCTGCGGTCTTCTTTGCCCCTCCCCAATCTTCATGACTTTGCATTTGGCTGGATTGAATTCGAGAAGCCAGTTACTGGACCACATGTCCAGCCTCTCCAGGTCTCTTTGCAGTCCTGCCTCATCCTCGTCCGATTTAATTCTTCTCATCAACTTCACGTCATCTGCGAACAGGGACACTTCAGAGTCTATTCCTTCCATCATGTCGTTCACATATATCAAAAATTGCACTGGTCCTAGAACTGACCCCTGTGGGACCCGCTCGTAACAGGCGCCCACTGTGATACCTCTTCACGTACCATGACTCGTTGCTGCCTCCCTGTCAGGTATTCCCTTATCCATTGCAGTGCCCTTCCTTTTACGTGTGCCTGATCCTCCAGCTTCTGCACTAATCTCTTGTGGGGAACTGTGTCAAAGGCCTTCCTGCAGTCTAGGAAAACGCAATCTACCCAACCCTCTCTCTCGTGTCTTACTTCTGTTACCTTGTCATAAAACTCCAGGAGGTTTGTGATACAAGATTTGCCTTCCATGAACCCATGCTGGTTTTCATTTATAATCTTGTTCCTTTCCAGGTGTTCGACCACTCTCCTCCTGATAATCTTCTCCATGACTTTGCACCACAATACATGTCAGAGACACAGGTCTGTAGTTTAGTGCCTCGTTTCTGTTTCCTTTCTTAAATAAGGGGACTACATTAGCTGTCTTCCATTTCTCAGGTAGTTTGCCCAGTTTCAAGTGATGTGTTGAAGATTGGGGTTTAGAGGCACACACAGCATCTCTGCTCCTTCTCTAAGGACCCATGGGGAGATGTTGTACGGTCCCATCGCCTTTGAGGTTGTCAAGGTCACTTAAGAGCTTCTTCACCTCCTCCTCAGTTGTTTCGTATGTCATCCAACACTTGTTGGAATATTCCCTCTTGATGTTCCCTTCGTGCTGTCTTCCCCACAGCCCTTCCCTGCTCTACTGTAAAAACTTCCTAAATCTCCTTTTTCAGCTCTCACAACCTCCTGATCATTTCTTGTGAGTTCTCCACCTTCTGTCCTTAATCTGATCACCTGGTCTTTGACTGTTGTTTTCCCTCCTGATGTGGCTATACAACATTTTCGGGTCAGTCTTGATTCTCGATGCTATGTCATTTTCATACTGTCGCTGGGCCTCCCTCCTTACCTGTGCATACTCATTCCTGGCTCTGCGACTGATCTCCCTATTTTCGTGTGTTCTCTGCCTTCTGTACTTTTTCCATTCTCTATTGCATTTTTGTTTTTCCCCTCCTTACCCGTCGGGTTAAACGGGGGCTTGTTCTGGTCTTCCCGTTGTTACTGTTGCCCTTAGGAATGAACCTTTCCACTGCCTCCTTGCATTTTGTTGCTACATATTCCATCATTTCATTTACTGGCTTTCCTGCCAGTTCTCTGTCCCATGGACCTCCCGCAGGAAGTTCTTCAACCCTATGTAGTCCCCTCTTTTATAGTCAGGCTTTTCCCATACTACTCCTGTTATTCTCTTCCACTTGCAGCTCTACTATGTATTCAAAGCACAGAACCACGTGGTCGCTAGCTCCTAGGGACTCTCATACTGATGTCCTCAATGTCTGAGCTGCCCAGGGTGAACAAAAGGGTCCAATCTTGCTGGTTCATCCTCCCTCTCACTCTGGTAGTGTCCTTAACATGTTGGTGCATGAGGTTTTCCAGAACCACGTTCCAAACATCCTGGCTCTCCATGTTTCGGGACCCCCATTGGTTTCCAGGTTTCCCAGTCAATCTCCCTGTGGTTGAAATCCCCCATAACCAGCAACTTTGCTCTGCTGGAGTGAGCTTTTCTTGCCACCTCAGAAAGTGTGTCCACCATTGCTCTGTTCCCTCTCTTCATATTCCTCTCTTGGCCTCCTGCAGTTCTGTGGTGGATTATACATCACTGCATGACCACTTTGTGTTCCCAGACTGAAGTGTACCTGCTATGTAGTCTTTTTTCTCCCGTCTCATCTATTCTTCCATTTTCTCGAATTTCCATCTGTTTTTTACGAGCAGAACAACCCCACCCCCCCCTGCCCCTTCAAATCTTTCCTCATGATGGTATCCGGTGGGAAGATTGCATCTGTTATTGTCTCCATGAGTTTTGTTTTGTAACTGCTATGATGTCTGGGGACTTCTCATTAAATTCTTTCTTGCCTTTTCCTCATGTTTATTCGTTAATCCATCTGCATTTGTGTACCAAACCTTCAACTTCTGTTCTTTTACTGTAACTGTGGGGTGCGGGGGGGGGAAAACAGGGGGATGGGTGTGTGATGGTTGGTTTGGATTGTTCAGTTGCCTTGGGGGTGTCGTGGCTGGAGTCCTTCTGCAGGTGTTTCTGGGGGGTGCGCTTGTCCTTCCATTTGATCCTGGGTTATTTCTGCTCTCCTTTTTCATTTCCTCCCATTTCTCCTTTCGTTTTTGAACTCTCTCTTTCAATTGTCTCCTTTCGTCCTGTTTCTGTCTCGGGCGAGGTACACACTCCGGGAAATCCTGCTTGCCTCTCAGCCGTGCTTTTTCCCCTGCAGGATCATGGTTCGGGTTGATTTGGGCCCTTTAAAATTACTTTGAGAGGCCGATTCCTTTTCTTTGTGAACCACCGAAAATTTGCCACCTGGGTCATGTCCCCCCCGCCTATCACCTTCAAGATGTCTTCAATCGCTTTTTTCTCCTCCTGCTTTCTTTCATCATAAGTTTCCCCTTTTAGCTTCGTCTAGGGCCCCTAGACAAACAGGATCTCTCCTTTCCACTCCCACTGTGACTCCCATTGCTCCTCTGAGTGTTTTTAGTTCCTTCCCCTGGAGTGTTCCTTCCTTCAGTCCCTTCCCTAGTTATGGCCCCTATGCTTCTTGTTTATCCTTCCTGCTCACCTGCTCCTGGCCCCCACGGTATCTGGTAAGGTCCTTGCACATGTCCTAGTTCCTTCAATGTCTTCCAACCTCTCTTTCTGTCCTAGGGGTGCTCCCTGTCTTTGTTTTGGCCCCATGTGGTTTGACAGGACCTCTGCATACAGTTTAGTTTCCATGCTTTCCCTTTGGACCTGTTGTCCTGTGTTCGATGTAGCCATTGCCGATGCTACTTCTGTACTATCTTTGTCTCTGTGCTGTTTCAGATGTCCAGCTCCTCTTCTAATCTCTCTATCTTGATTTCTGCTGCTGTGGCCTGTTGCTTCCACTTCTGCATTCTGCTTCTAACCTCTCTTCCATCTTCCTTTCCCCGCTCATTAGTCTCCTTCCCCAGTCCCTTTCCCCCCTTTTTTTTTAGCTCTAAACCCCCCATTCCTCCCTCTCAGATTCGTCCTTGGAGCCCCTTGTCCTCATCCTGGTTAAAGGGGAAAAGATGGTTAGGAGAGGGGATGGATGGTTGTGGGGGATGGGGGAGGATGGTTATTGGAGGAGTCGAGATAGTTGGGGGAGGAAGTTTTGATGGTTTGGGGGAGAGAGGGGATGGATGGTTATGGGGGGGGGGGAGGATGGTTATTGGAGGGGGGGAGGTTGTTGGGCGGGGGTTAGACGGTTTGGGGGAGGGTTAGGGGTTTGGGGGAGGGTAGGTGGCTAAGGTGAGGTTGGGTTTGGGAAGGGGTGGTACGTGTTTGTGTCAAGTGGTGGAGGGTGTGTGTGTGCATGGTGTGTGTGTGTGTGGTGTGTGTTGTGTGTGGTGTGTGTATGGTGTGTGTGTGGTGTGTGTGTGTTGTGTGTGTGTGTGTGTGTGTGTGTGTGTGGTGTGTGCGTGTGTGGTGTGTGTGTGGTGTGTGTGTGTATTTGATGTGTGTGTGTGTGTATGTGCGGGGTGTGTGTGTGTGTGGTGTGTGCGTGTGTGGTGTGTGTGTGGTGTGTGTGTATGTGTGTTTTGTGTGTGTGTGGTGGTGTGTGTGTGTGTGTGTGTTGTGTGTGTTTTGGTGTGCGCCTGGGCGCTCGCGCCTCACATGTACTACTCCGTATGTGGCTGTAATAGTCGAGTATCAGCTCCTGGCCCCGCCTCTCTGCTGGCAGCTACTGGGTTTCCCCCTCTCCTAGTTTCAAGAGTCTTATCATACCTTTCCTTAACACTTTAGTTTCCTAACATGATTGAGCTGGTGTGCGATTCATTCTGGTGCTGCATGTTCCAGTATTATCCTGACATAAGTTAGCTAGTGACATGAATACCTCCTTGCTTAAAATTCAAACGTGCGTTTACTGCAGCAGTTATTCGGTTAATGCGTACCAGAAGAGATATACTGGAGAGAGGTTTGTAGCCCTTGCTCTATCAGCTTGTACTCAGTGTTCCATCTTCTTTGCCTATTCCAATCTTCATAACCCCTACTTGCTGGGTTAAATTTTTAGCATCATTCCCGCTCCTCCCTGTCTGTATTCTCTTTTTTAAAGTTTAAAGTCATTTTGACACAAAGGGGACCAAAAGGTATGATCTAAATGGGAAGAAAAACTGTCCCTT